>VWZI01022230.1:792996-823238 GCA_013396835.1 Psilopogon haemacephalus
CGTACCGAACGGGGCCGCGCCGCTCCGCCGGTTGCCAGAGCGACAGCGGCGCTGGGCCGGGGCGGGTCGAACTGGGCCGGGGCGGGCCAGGCCGAGCCGTTGGGTTCCCGCCCCGCGGCCGCTGCAGCCGGCGCGCTGGCAGGCTGCCGTCCGCCAAGATGGTTCACCACTCGGGCTCCATCCAGTCCTTTCGGCAGCAGAAAGGTCAGTAGAACCCCCTGTGCCCCTTCAGCGGCCATCGGGGCGGCCTCGGCACCGCCGCCCACTGTGCAGGTGCTCGGGGAGGGAGGGGACGCAGACAGCGCTCCCAGCCGCTGCGGGTCCCTGCTGCTGGGTCCGTGCGAGTACCGCCCCGGGGGTGCCAGGTGCACCGTGTGTGCGTGCCCACACACATGCCTGCGTGTGTCCGCATGTGAGCTGCAGCTCGGTGCCGCTCCGGAGGCGCCTGCCTGCTCTCGGGTATTTCACCTCTTCTCAAATGATGAGGCTGCGGCGCACGGGCAGGACGCTCAGCGGGGCGAGGTTGCGGCCAGCCCCCCGCGGGGACAGGGGGACTCGGCTCCGGCTCTTTGCCTGGTCCCGGTCCGGCCTTCATCAGTCGCTCCCGCGGCAGTGAAGTTTGCAACCCTGGGAAAAGAACGGTGCCGCTTTGTTGTTTCCAGTTTGTGGTACAGGTGATTTCGGTGATGTCCACATGCTGGACAGGTCCCTCACTCTCCTGGAGTGTGCCGCAGCTGTTCCTGCGTTTGATCTTCATATCGTGCTGTGATCCCAGTGTAAATCATGAGAAACAGTAACAGCTGTGACTGTGAAGGGGGCTCTGGCGTTACAGGTGCGCTTCGGTGCTTGTAATTGCTAAACAAAAGCTTTCTGCTGGTCAACAAATAAAAAAGTAACATTTCAGTTGTGGTTACCACCCCTATGAGATCTTTCTTGTATTCGTGATAGGGAAACATAACGTTTTTTTTTTCCTCCTCCTCGATTCTGGAACTGATATTTTTACTATATTTTACTTTTTTTTTTCTTTTATTCTACTTGGAGTTGCAAAATAAAACCAAGCTTTCATTATGAGCATCCCTCTCTGCTCTTCCCATTGTTGTAGTTGTTAACAAACTCTTTTTAATTTTTTTTTTCCATAGAGTACAGGATGCCATAAATTATTCTTTAATAGAATATGCTTCATACATAAAGCATGGATTCACTTAGTGGATTTTACGTGATTCCATCAATGGTTAGTGCAAAATAAATAATTCAAGGCACTTATTCCATTCTGGTAATTCCATAATAAATTTAGCTCCTTGCTGTGGAGGTTTTGCATTTGATGACTGTCTTATGTGCAGTAATGAGTGGTGCTGTTTCAAATGTGTAGTTTAGTCAGGTTCAAAGTTAGCTGATTAGTATTAAAAAGAAGTATTTCTTCAGCCATCATAGATGTGCTTATAAAAGCATCAGGTTGCTTGAAACCGCAGCTTAGTTTCTCATAAGAAAATGTTTCTTATCTTACAGCAGTGATTAGTAAGCTCCAGAGTTGCTGTCAAGGCCCTACAGGAACTATTCAGCTCTTCCATAATTATCTTTGAGTAAAGAGCCGAAACCTGAGCTCTTTATGTTCAAGTGCAGAGGTGAAATTTTGTTAGAAACAAAGCCATGGTATATGGTTTATTAAATTGTGTGTTTGTGGTACTCATAAAACTTCACAATCGTAGGGTGTCAGGGGCTGGAAGGGACCTCGAAAGCTCATCTGGTCCAGCCCCCGTGCCAGAGCAGGATCACCTAGAGCAGGTCAAACTGGAGCGCATCCAAATGGTTCTCCAGAGAGGGAGACTCCACAAGCTTCCTGGGCAGCCTGTTCCAGTGCTCCATCGCCCTCACAGGGAAAATATTCTTCCTCAGCTTCCACCTATTGCCCCTTGTCTTGTCACTGGGCACCACCAAGAAGAGGCTGGCTCCAGCCTCCTGGCACTCACCCCTTAAATATTTCTAAACATAAATAAGGTCACCTCATAGTCATTTCCTTTCCAAGCTAAAGAGCCCCATCTCCCTCAGGCTCTCCTCGTAAGGAAGATGCTAAATTTCCGTAATCATTTTTATGGCTCTAATAATAACCTAGTGGGGTTTGTCAGTTACTCAAGTAGGTTGTGGTTCTCCCTATTCCTGAAGAAATCTTGATTAAGACCTCTCCTCAGTCATGAGGCTTTGGAAAAGAGGATGCTGTTATGGAGCCTGTACAGCATTGACCAGTTTGTGTATCGCTTTGCTGAGCATCTCCTGTGCTGTGTGATGTGTGCTAAATCCACCTGAGTGAGTTCCTAACCTACAGCTTTTGGCGATAAGGGAGGGCAGCCTGAAATCTTGGGCAAAAGGCTACAGAGAAACTAAGCAAACATAAATAATAGCCAAGAACTCATCATCTAATCAGGAGGTATTTAAAAGAAGCTGGGAATCTGTCCCTCTGGAATTCAGAGGTACTGATGTCTCAGCAGCAGAGCCATGGCATTTTATGGCATTTTGTGTAGTTTTTGGGTTTTTTTTTAATTTGGCATTATTCTCCTACATTAAGATTTCACTTACTGTTTCTGAACTTAGTGTAGCTGAGATTTTTTTGACTAACTGCACTGCTTGTTTCCTAGCTGCTCACAAAACGGTGCCCTAAATTCCCTTTTCCTTTTTTTATTTTTTTGCACAGAATCTGTGGTAATCCTCCTGAAATGGCCAACTGCCCATTGACACAGCTGTGCCTTGTATGCTTCACTTGCATTAAGACCAAGCTTCATTTCTTTGGGGGGGATTGAAAGGGCATTATTTTTATGTGGCTTCTCAATCATGTAGGAAAGACAGCAAAGATAACACTTCCTGAAAACAAATGGAAATAAATGCAACTTTTTCCAGAAATACAGCTTGTACCTATTGGCAGGTAACCTGGAATTCAAGCTCCCTGCTGAAGAGAGGTAACTCTTAAGATGGGAGAAGGAAGGGGCTGGAAAGAATTTTGTTTCCTTTCCTATTCTGAGCACTTTGTTCTAGCTGAGAAAACAAGTAGTGATTTTGGTACCATCATCTTCAGACATCTTGAAAGAATAGCACCAAGTTCTCCAGTCTCTTAGTTGTTCTGGAGTCTTCAACAAGGAGGAGAAAAGAGAAGGGGGGGGAAGCATTTTTATCCCATGTATTTGTCTCTGTCTGGAGTTTGGAGAGGTTTTTTTAATTTCTTTTTTCCCTCTTGACAGAGTGAGGGGGTGTTCACAGCCGGAGACTGCCATTATAATGTTCCACCATGGTTTTGTCTTGCTTTTTGTTCGTGTTGTGTATGCAGAGTGAAATCCTCAGGGTTCAGAAGCTGAAGTGTAGTGTTATAAAAAGGCACTGAGAGTTCTGAAAAAGTGAATTGTGCTCTCTTCACCCCCACAGTTTTTGTTTTTCTACTCATATCCAAAGGTATGCCTAACAAAAAGAGCATTGTCCTAGAGGTAGACTAATCTGTGTCTGTGCACAGTAGTGTGGTAGGTCTGTTGAGCCATCTGTGTAGTATTTTGTGACTATTTTTAACCTTTGCTGTGGCAGAAACTGCTTTTACTGAAATTACTTTTCTCTGTAATGTTCTCAGAGATAAAAAAAAATTACATATATACCTTCATACTTTTGACTCTGACAAAAGGTGGTGCAACATATGGCTTCTGAAGGATTGTGCCAGAGCAAAAACAAGGAATAACTCCTGCTTATTTTCTCATTTTATACCAAACGTTCTTTAGGAAAAAAAAAAAAACCCAACAACAATTTTGCTTAGCACAAAAATGCTAAGAAATAAATTCTTATTGAGGAAGGAGAAACGAGAATGAGATAGTATAGATAAGAGGAAGGATTATCTCCATAGATAATTTGTAGCTGAAGAATTCCAGAGAAAGACAGCTCATTAGGATTTGGTCTTTGATCTCAGTCACAACTCAATAACAATCTTTTAAGTGTGGGGCATAGAAGTATGCAATAGCCTTATGGTAGGCTTTGTGCTTTCTGCACTGAGTATGGGACTGGTGCAAAGCAATTCCTTGGTGTAGTAGAGAGGTCTGTTGAAAAATTGTGTCCTTCAGAAGGCAAAGCAACCTAATTAGCAGGAGGCTCATCTTTTAACAGTTGCTTGATGGGGGGTGGGTTTGAATGTTTCTGACCTGACAGAAGGTAAAACCTGTGTTTAGACTGCAGGTGAAGGCAATTACAGTGCTTAACATTTTAAATATTTAAGATTTTAGTCCTGATGCAGAGGCTGCAATTTTTCTGCATGCACCGCTGGGGGCTTTTGTTGACTGTTGTTGCTCATTTTAATACCCCTATTAAGCTTTTTAATGAAAGAGTTCAAGGCTAGGAAACAAAAAAATATGTTTGTGTCTTAAAACTGAGCTGCTTTGTGCATGGCATATGAGCGTTATGCACACAGACTGTAGATTAAAATCCAGTGGGTGACTTGAGGTGCGTAATGGGATGGGAAGGAGTTCAGTAAGTTCAGTAATCATTATGTCTTTGGGTGCTGCTGTAGCTTCCGAAATGGTGAATAAATCAAGAATCTCCATAAGAGAGACATTCCTACATCTTTGCTTCTGATCAGTGCCAAATGTTTTGTTTCATTTTCTGTATTACTCATCTGAAGTTGTAGTGTGACTTAGATGGGTGACTGGGTTGAGAATCTCTAAAAAGCTATTGTTCTGCTTTCATAGGTTCATAGAATGGTTTAGGTTGAAAGGGACCTTGAAGACCATCCAGTTCCAGCTGGACCCCCCACTAGCCTGGGTTGCTCAATGCCTCATCGAGCCAGGCCTTGTGCAACCCTAGGGAGGAGGCATCCATGACCTCTCTGGGAAACCTGTTCCAGTGTCTCACCATCCAAACCAAATAACTTCCTCCTAATCTCCAATATGAATCTCTCCTCTTTGAATTTCAACCCATTCCCTCTTGTCCTATCACTAGAAGCCCTTGTGAAAAGTCCCTTCCCATCTCTCTTGTAGGCTCCCTTCAGGTACTGGAAGGCTGCTCTGTCCCTAGAGTCATCTTTTCTCCAGGCTGAGCAGTCTCAACGCTCTCAGCCTGTCTCCATAGGGAAGGTGTTTCAGCTTAAAGATCATCTTTATGGCCCTTTTCTGGACTTGCTCCAGCAGGTCCCTGTCCCTCTTATGCTGGTGGCACCTACACTGGATGCAGTATTCCAGGTGGCCACTTGTTATTTCATTACTCTGGTCTCCTTAAACAGCTTTGAGCTGCTGAGAGGGCCACTGCAGTTGTAGGATAGAGCTTTTTAGTTCCTCTTGTTTTACTCTGTTAAGATCTTAATGACCTGCATTCTTTATAAAACAACTCATGAATTTAATTTGCATTTAAATTGTGAACTTAAATGAGATCACATATTTTTCTATTGCTCTAGAGTTTTCAGTATTCAGAAGCTTGGGCTTGTAATTAAGATTTTCAGGGAGAATTCTCTAAGGATGTTTGATACTTCAGTGGCAGGAGTAGGCCTGGTGAATTTAATAACCCAAAGAGACTGCTGAAATTAGTAGAAGATGCAGTTCTGTCACACAAATTCACGAGAGGCTCTGAATCTTCACTGTTGTTCTTCAGAGCAGAAAAGCCATGTTTCCATCTCAATTTGAGTAACGGAATTTTTATGGCTCAGCACTTTAATTTCCATTCCAAGGAGAGCTAACAAGTGCAACAAATTTCAGAGCTGTCCTCGTCTTGACTCTGAAATCAGAGAGTAATGCAGCTATTAATACACTGCCCTAAAATGACACCCTGCTTGGATAGTGCCATTGGTGAAGCTCTTCCTGGGCACTAAAAAGCAAGGCTCATTTTTTAAAGTTTACCTGGTTATGCTTGCTCTTCTTTTTGTTGCCTGGTGCAGCTGCAGAACTTAAGATGCACTTCAGCTTTTTCAATTAAACATGATTTTAAAATTCCAGATTATGGTGCTGTGTGTATGTGGGTTGTAAATTCAATAAAATGCAGAGCTTCATTGAAAGTAATCATTACATGCAACATATTAAACCTTATATTATGCAGGTGCATGAATGCTGTAGGAAAAACAAAAAATTTTCTTCACTGAATGAATATTTGAAGTGAGAAAGCTGAGGAAATCAGGAATTTGGGGTTTGTCACATAACTCTGCTAGCTGGCTACAGACAGTGATGTTGTGCTAAGATGTCTGGGCATTAGCTTCCTACATTCTGATTTAAGTATAGCTTGATATAGTATCATCTGTGGGGAGGAAAAAAAAAAAAAAACACAAACAACAAAAACTTGTACTTGTTCCAAGGCTTTTCAAAACTTCCTCAGTAAGGACCTGTTAAAATAGTTGAGCCCCACCAACGCTGACTTTCTTTAGAACTCTCATTTTAGCATTTATATTTCATCGGGTATCACTGCAAAAAGTTCCAGTTCTGCCTTAATTGGTTGGTTTATTCTGCTTTTTGGAATCTGCTAAATGAGGATTCAAAGAATGGCTTGGGTTGAAAGGGACCTTGAAGATCATCTAGTTCCAACCCCCCTGCCATAGACAGGGACACCTTCCACTAGATCAGGTTGCTCAAAGTCTCATCCAACCTGATCACAAATGATAAATGGAACATCTCTGGCAGCATAAAATCCATTGATTTTCTTGCAATGGTAGTTTCAACATGCCAGGTTTTTTTACAAAGTTGTGCAACAGAATTAGCAGCAGTCAACATATTTTATAATTATGAGTATTTTACAGCTCCAACAACCATGAGAAATGGAAACATTGTCTCAGCTAACAGTTCCAAGAGCCCTGTGTTCCAAGCAATGCAATCAGCTATACCATAGCAACTTGGAGAGTACTGATGCTTCTTTCTTTATCCAGTGGAAATTGAAAGAAGAAAATAGGCATTCCTATTTTAGATATACAGTGATAGTACAGATTAGCTATGTTAAGTTCCAAAGCAGCATGAACATCTCTCGTTTTCTGCCTGGGCCTGCCTAAGCCGAAGAGTAGGTCTGTGTTGTCTTGAGTTAAATACACAATGAAGTTTACAGAGAGCATCATGCATGGGGTTAACTAAGTTATAAATCTCAAATTCTCTTCACCCAGCTTGTTCTAGAACTGGTGCAGTTCTGTATATCCTAAGTGATGTGTGGCAGTAGATTATTTTTTGGAGACAAGTGTAACCTAGACCTAGGCAACAGCATACAGCAGTGTGTTTTAACGACTGTGAGCCTCAATGAATGCAAATTCATCACCGTTTTCTTAGAATGAGATTCTGAGTCTGCCTCAATTTGGGCTATCATCTGGCTTGTGAGGGCTTGAAGCCAGTGTGATTACTTAAGTGAGGAATTGTTCATTTGTCTGACTGGTGAGGTCAGAGTTTAATTCACAGTCCATCTGACTGTTTTAATTGGGGCTTTGAAGAAGCTGAAAGCTTGGTTATCCTTTTGGGTCATCTCTAATGTAGAAATATCAGGCAAGTAGTCACATTCGTCATGTATCTGATCTGCTTAAAGGTCGGGGAAGAAAAAACCACCATGAAAGCACGCCAAATTAAATGCCACCTGCAGCTCAGGAGGGGGAAGTGTAGTTTGAAGAGTGTCTGCAAAAATTGCTTTTGAACACCAGATTGCCACTGTTCTTATGGGGCTTTGTTTTGTTCTTTAGTAACAACATGGGACGAGAAGACACATGGGTTTTCTTGCTGCTTGGCTGTGATTCTTACTGGATTTCTGTGTAGCTCAGGGAGGATACACACAAAGGAAACTGAAGCGCTCTCAAATCTGCGTTGAAAAATTCATAAGTACATCACAGTTACTGAAGAGCTGTAGCTAGTCACGTACGCTCCAGATAGCTGCTGTGGAGATGGCAAGCTCGGGCTGTAGAAAATGTTTGAAATGTCACATTCTCTTCACTGCTTGTCTAATTCAGTAGAATTACTCTTGCATGAAATATCACTTACTCCTTACTGTTTGTTTGTTGAGTAACTTCACCAGCAGCCTGCCTTTCTAAGCCAGAAGGTCTAATCTATACAGTATTTGCATTCACCTATCTTCCCACTTCTTTAAACCAGTGGAGTCAGTACTTTTAATAAACTAATTTTCCTGAACCATTATTCACTTTTTTTTTTTATTTTTTTTTTTCAGTAAAGGATCCTTTTAATCTTCAGGCTATTTTGTGGCTGTCCATTAGCTTCCTTTTCTGTGTGCTTGTTCTGAAAGTAAGAATGAGTATGAGAAAATAACAATGAAAAAGCAAAGAGGCTTAACCAATGAAAGTGCAAGGAGAATCAGGCAATCTTAAAAACTCACCGAATTCCTGAATTGAGGAACTATAGGGAGGAAATTTTAAAGCACAACCCACCCCCCTCTCCACCAAAATACCCAAAGAACCTATTACTGAAAGGTGAGCAATGATGCAGAGCTGCAGGAATGGTAGGTGGGTAGATGGATGGATAAATGGCTACAGAGACAGAGAGAGAGAGGGCTAGGTAGGGAAAGCAGACTAAGTATATTGAACAGCCTTTTATGTGTTACCAGTGCTCCTTAGCTGGTTGTGCTGAAGTAGGTCTGTACACCAGGGATTTGCAGCTAGCTCAACAGAACACTCCTCACATAAAGCCATGTCAGCAGCACCAGCTTTGGCACCGAGTATTGGTTTCAAAGTCACTTGCTAAAAGAGAGGGGACAAAGTAACTTACAGGTGATATTCCAGTGTCGAAGAAGGTGATGCTGTAAGTGTGTGAAAAATAGTAAACGTAAGTGTGCATAGAGCCAAACGGCTCAGAGAGAAATTCAGACAGAACTTGACTGAAAAATGTATGTCTGAATACTCTGCAGAGGCTGGATCTGTCAGCTGAGAGGAAAACACAAGACCTGAGCATTGCCATTTGCTCTCACATGAAATGTTTGTGGCTTGGTATTGATATCATACCTAAAACTGAAACATGGTGAAAGGCATTGCTGGATTTTGAACAGAGAGGCCTGGGGCTGAGGTTAAATTCCTCTTGCGTGGAAAAAACTTGTATTTTGTTGCTATGTCCCAAGACAGACATGAGATATTCATATGTATATTTTCATATATTTAAAAATTTTCTTCTCTTATATATGTATTATGCATTCAGTACACATGTGTACATCTCTGAAGGCTGGCTCTTTGCAGAGGGTGGTTGTCATTTCAGAACTATTCAGAGGGGGGTTCCACTGCATGCTGTCACACTTGAGGGGCTTAGAATCACTCACAGGCAGATTTTCAGAAGATTTCTCCAAGACATGGAGAACTCTTTTTTAGAGCTTTTTAATACTGCTTGGCTATCTAATGATGTGTGGTGGTTCGGGAGTTACCCACCCCCACACACTCCTTTTAATTCACCCAGACTAGACTCAGCTGTCTAGAACTTAAGGACTGAAGCTTTATATTCACAGCTTAGCACAATGTACAAGCAGATATTTACAATATATTACAAATATTTACAGAAATATACAAGTTGAAAGTAATACAGAAACACAATGCCCCTCCCAGAGATCAGAGTCTCCAAGAGGGGTTTCCAGCCACCCTTCCACCTTCCCCCCACCTTCCAGTCTTATCCCAGAATCTGCCTTACATGCAAGGTGAATAAGAGGGGTCGTCGAGGGAGGTTAGAAGCAGAATTGATTAGTTGGGTTACTCAGGTCCATCTGGAAGCTGAGGAGAGGGGAGAGACCAACAGCCAGAATTCAGACCAGGGTGACTCTGCCTTATCTACATTTATGTCCTTGCTTTTGTATGTCTCAGTAAACCGATGAGTGAAGTGGCCATGGCCATTGTTTCGTTTCACAGCCTATAATCTAGTTTCTCTTATTAAAACATTCCAATTAGCCTCAAACCAGCACATGATGCAGTAACTGGTAGGAGCTATGCACCTAATTTGCAAGGTGTTGTACATTGTGCTAATTTGCAAGGTGTTGGTACTCGGTGTACTCCAGTACTTAAAAAGCTGACCCTAAGTATCTAAAATATCTTTAAAATAAGTCTGCACATCATAAGATTTATTTTTTTCTTTAAAGTAATAGTTTAGACCTGAATAGCAGTTCCTGGCTGCCCCTTTTATATCTGCACTCGTAATGATGCAGCACTGGCTACACCCAGAGTCAGCCCAGAATTCTGACTTAGGCAAGCTGCGTGCTTCATCGTAAGTCATCTAGCCTGCTGAATGCAGTTGGTAGCCAGGTAGATAGCACTCAAGCAGCTGCAAACTAAAGAAGGTGTAAAAGATTTAAATCCTTGGCAGCAGCTCTCTGGCAGCACATCCCAGACTGAGGCATATGGGAGACATTGTGGGATGCAGGAGGAGAGCATCTGAGGACTGTACAAGACTTGTTAGGGGAGGAACCAAATTGGAGAAAGAGGAATCAACATGTTTTAGGATCAACATTTAAAAATCACTACAAGACCCTTTCCTAACATGCAAAGGCAAGCATTTTTCAGACAAAATGTTTTGCTCTGCGATTTGATCATGTTAGTGTACAATAAGCAGGTGCTGTTGTCTGTTCAGCGACCACCAATGCGCGGCTCTGTGTTGTGAAGTGCCTTGGAATATAGAGCTCAAGAGTGAAAAAAAGGAAGAGAAGGGTTTTCAGCACAGATACTTGGTAGGAGTAAATGAATAATGCACAGGAGCTTAACCATGTTGCTATTAATAATTCACACTTTTCAGAAGCGCAGGACTTTGAAGTTGTTTTAGAAATCCAGCATCTAAATAAGATGGAAACACGGAGTGGAATAACAGCCTGTCACAAGAAAGCACTTATCATTGCTGCTGTCCTTCCTGAAACATGGTTGGACTCAAAGGTATTGCATGGTGATTGATTTGGTAATTATCTTGAGCATACTTGGACATAAATAAAGCTTTGCCATTGAGATTGCATGGATGTAGTCCACGTTGAAGCCTGACATAGTCCTAGTGGACTATGGGGTTGCTGTGGATGTACCTGAGATTTTGGTTGGATTTCCATTGGTGGAGAGTAGCTATGAATAAAAAATGTTGCATCCTGTATCACATTATCAAATGTAAGTAGTGTCTGTGGAGGAATTAAAAACATTGTATAGTAACTCTCCAAAATTATAAGGAGAACAGGCTCATGAGGCTGGAACAATACTTCAGGTTTTGGCCCTGTGGAAAGAGAAATTCCTTGAGCTTTATCCCCTAGTCTGTCAGAGTTTTTCCACAGCTAAGGCATGAAGCAACTACTTTTCAGGATATCACTCTGAATTAATGTGTTGTTAGGGATAAATCCCAATTTTCTATTACTTTAGGCAAGGAGCACCTCCAGCTTTATTTTATATTGCAGGAAATTGAATAATAAACACAAGATGGACTTCTATTCAATATGAGGAATAAACAAAGTGAAATTTGCATGCAGAAGTGCTCATACTGAGTGGAAATATTTTCAAGATGAAAAATGATGCTTCATGTCCTCAGGACAAGGCTTTAGAGCTGTTTATCAAGATGGAAAGCAGTCCAGACAGGTCACCACTTGTAACGTGATGTCCAGTTACGGTGCAGTGGTTCTGGAGTGAATTTCCTGAAGGGCCACACATTTGTTTTCTGAGGTGTTTAGGATTGCCTTATAATAAGGATGAGTCTAGTGCCTAGCATCCAACAGTAGTGGTTCTGTAGTGGTTAGTTGGTGATAGAAACAACCTTTTACTGTTTTGCTTTTTATTAGACTTAATGATCAGTTTGGTGAGCTGTGGAAATGAAATCTTCAGATTACATATGACTTCCCCAGAGCTTTCTGATGCTGTTTCTTACAAACACTGTTGGTCCTTCACCTCTCATATCACTTCAGTGTAATTACTAGGAGTGCACTCCTAACTCTTGGAGGATCTGAGCACAAGTGAGATGGTCTCGAGGTCACATAAAAATGAAGGAAATTGTGCTTGTTACCTCCTGCTGCCATTGTCTGGTTCATACACAATCAAATAGAATTTATGGGCATCCATATCTGCTGTCAAACTTTTTTTTGCCTAGGCAGAAGGAATTCTAGTTTCTCAAGGGGCTGAAAACAAAGCAAGGCAAGGAATCAGGAACTTGATTAAACTGGCTGTTCAGCAGTTTTTTTCCCCTTTTAACAAGGGAAAAAAAGAGGAAGAGAGAAATGCCTTCAAAACAAGTATTTCTTTAACTTAGAAAACATTTTTATTGGAGCTAAATCCTGCCTGAAGTTAACAATCAGCACTCAGCCCTGCAGCTGATTTAATTATTGGGGTTTTGAGAGTAACCTTGGGCTACTGTAAAAGCCTTGCAATATAAGGGAAAAAAAAATGTGTCCTTGGCATATATGACTACTGAAAACTACAATCAGCCAAATTAGTAGACAGGACTTCTTGACAAAATGCTATGGAAAGTTCCAGGGAAAAGTTGAGTGTTTTGGGAAAAGACAGAGAAGCACCTAGAAACTGGATGGTTTTCAAGGTGAACGTTCAAACTAGTTTGTGCTATTGGCTTACCAGATGCCATACTACAAATATATGGTGACTGTCTCTCATTGAGAAGGGCAGTCTTCTTTGTAACATCCTGAACAGTATAGAAACCATTTTGTCTAAACAGTCAATTTTTTTTTAATGGGGCTGTTCTGTTTGGTTCAATTCTTTATTATCTCCTAGGCAGGCATCCTTGTATGCCACAGAAGTTTCAAAATGCAGCCAGTGGAAAAGAACACAGGAGCTGCTCATCAGAGCCTTTCATTTTTTAGCACGTAGAACAATTAGTTCAAAAAGGCCACAATCATTAGGTAAAAAAAGGTAGCAGAGGAATTATTAATGGGATGCTTATGCATGAAGTAGAGGGGAGGGGGAAAATAAAAAANNNCCCCTTTTTTTTTTTCCCCCCACTTTCCCAACTTTTAACTGTGAACACTTTTCTCTATGGAGGCTCCCAGGAGAAATGAATTCTAAGGCATCAACTTAAAGTGCTGTGCAGAGGTGGAATAATTAGGGTATCATGATTGTAATTTTCTTTCTGATTTTTTAATAATGATTCATTGTTTCTACTGTCAATCACGTTCTTTTTATGGGAGTTTTAATAGGCTGTTTTGAAAGCTGCCTTAGTGTGACTGGTGGGAAGAGTTGATCAAGTTTCAAGACAATTCTGATCCTGTGGAAATTTGAGGTTGCTGCTGTAGAATCCCTGTCCTGAACCTTTCTGACCAGTTCTTTTGGTGGTGTTACCAATTCATGACAAGTAGCTGAAACCAGTAAAGTTACAAAAAGGTTGCAAAGCTACCTCACTTGGGAAATGCTGTGGAGAAAGCATCTTATAAACAGTAGATTTAAGATGCCCTGTCTGGAACTCCTTGAATGCTCAGCTAGTCTGGTCATGTAACACTGGAAGTGCTGAAAGAAATAGCTAAGGCCAGATGGACTATATAGAAAGGAACCAAGAGACAGTTAGTGGCTTTGCTCGGTTTTCTGTTGAGGTCTGGTGCTTGAAGTGATGAAATGACAGAGTGTAGTCCCCCAAAGACAAGATTGCACAGATTGGTGGATACACAGAGTGGTTTGGGTTGGAAAAGACCTTAAAGATTTTCTAGATTCAACAGCCCTGCCACGGACAGGGACACCTTTCACTAGACCAAGTTGCTCAAAGCCTCATCCAACCTGCCCTTTCACTACTATGCAAATACCTGGGTTTGTATTTTGTTTGCAATTAGGTCATTTTTTGTGATCTTGATATTTATATCATTGAATCATTTGTGAGAGTTCAAGCTGCGCCTTTCCTGTAGCAGAGGACAAAAGGTTTTCCAGTTTCCCTTTAACCTTTCCAGTACTTTGCTAGAAGACTATGCTATTATCAAGAGTGTATGAGAGGTATCTGCTACTTTTGTACTCATCAGAGCCCTTTTGTGGCTTCTAGAGGGATAAGGAGAGATTAAGTGGGTGGAAAGAAGGTCAGTGTTTTGGTAGTTGCCTTTTGCTGTTGAGTAATTGAAGCTGTTGCTTCCTCTGTATTCATCTGGGGGTCCTTGAGTGACACTGGGACCTTGGAAGAGCACATTTCTACATGGCTATGAGGTTTTAGTTCATTTCCAGGAGACTTGTTAAGTTGCCAAATGTACATTTATATTTGATATGTCCGGTATATATGTCTCTGCTTCACAGAATGGGAGCAGCTATCAGCCTGCCTCTTAAACCATCACTCTTACATTAATTATGTGAGCATTAATACACCACAGAGAAGCTGATGGTTTGCATCCAGCTCGCTAAAATTTTCTATGAATATTGTAGGCAGTTAGGGTGCTTTTAGCTTGTTTTAAGAAGATATTCCTTAGAGTTTTATTTTCCAGATAAAATAGGTCATATTTGTTTTCCTTATCATAAATATAATGGAATCATAAAGTCATAGAATGGTTTGTGTTGAAAGGGTCCTCCAAAGGTGGAGAAACCCAGGAGGCAGCACAGGACATTTCACCTCAACACAGGGGGGAACTTCTTTACTGTAAGGGTCAGAGAGCCCTGGTACAGGCTTCCCAGAGAGATTGTGGAGTCTCCTTCTCTGGAGACCTTCCAGGCCTGTCTGGATGCATTCCTCTATGACCTGAGCTAGATTGTCTGGCCCTGCTCTGGCAGGGGGGTTGGACTCAATGATCTCTTTGGGTCCTTTGCAATCGCTGACATTCTGTGAGCCTGTGAAAGGTCATCTAGTCCAATTGCCCTGCAGTCAGCAAGGATATCCTGAACATGTTGCTCAGAAGCCTGTCTGAGCTTGACCTTGAATATCTTTAGGGATGGAGCCTCAAGTATCTCTCCGGGTAGCCTGTTCCTGTGCTCATTTTCATGGTGCAGAACTTTTCCCAAACATCCAATCTGAATCTCCTCTTGTCTCCTTTCAAACTGTTTCCTCTTGTCCAGTCACTCCAGGTCTCTGTGAACAGTCCCTCTGCAGCCTGCTTGTAGGCCCTTTTCAGGTACTTGCAGGCTGCTCTTAGATCTCCCCAGAGCTTTCTCTTCTCCAGGTTGAACAGCCCCAGCTCCCTCAGCCTATCCTTGTAGCAGAGGCACTCCAGCCCCTTGATCATTTTCATGTCTCTCCTCTGGAGCTACTCCATCGGGTCCATGTCTTTGTCGAGCGCTCCAGATCTGGATGCAGCACTGCAGGTGAGGTCTGAGCAGAGCAGAGCGGCAGCTGTGACTGTGCCTCAGTAAGGAGTCCAACAAGTCTGTAATCAAAATGAACAGCAACGGTGGCAAAGTGTTTCGAACGATAATGTGCCAAGACTCCTGTCAGCAAAATGTATTTTTCACTTAGTATCTGGAAACAACTTTGGAAATCAAAGGCTGAGGAGTTGTGGAGACAGGCAGCTGGAATCACTACAGTGAGAAATGTTTAATCTTTTGGCTACAGTGCAAATGCCAAGTAATATTTTTTTTTTAATTTTATCTGAAATTGAATCTAAGCAGTTGGTCAGATGTAGTATTATGGTATTAATTCACTAGCAGGGCTGAGGTTTAAGATTTCCTTTTATGGTGGAAGTAGGAATACAGTTCTAATTGGAAGCCAGTTTTACTTTGATAAGTGCTGGCCAAACTTCATGTAATAAGGCAAAATAATTGCTCTTATGTAAATGAAAAAAAAATACTAAAAAACAGAGAAAGAATAGAGTTGAGTTTCTCCTTTTTCTTTTCTAGAATGTATTCCTATTTATCTTGCTATTTTACCAGAAGCAATATAAAAGCAGAAGAGCAAGTACAGCTGCAGAGCTTTCAAGTGAAGCCAAAGAAGAATACAGATTTTTTTTTTTCTTGTATCAAAGGAATGTTTCTATTGAATTGCTTCACAACAAATGTTTTGTAAGAAGCTGGTTTTCCTCTTGTTCGTGGCAGCTGAATTCTGAAGCACTTTCTTAAACGGTGGAGATATTTAAAAGTTGCTGCCCAAACTTCTCTCTTCCTCTTGTCTTTCCCTTATATAATAGCACTTTTTTTTCCCCTTTTGTTTTTCATTCCCTCTATTTCCCCATTGTCATTTAGGCAGGGAAACTTTCCCAAATATCTTAGACATAAAATGTAATAATTCCAGATTTACTTTTATTAATAATAATTGGTGAATATTCCTTCCTATAAAATCCTCTTCAGAGGTTGCTAGACCTTCCTCTAAGTTTCAGAATTATTGGTGGCTTGAAAATTTTCAAGTGTCACACTAAGTGTTCCATTTGATGCCTTAGATAAGTGGGATAATTAGGAACGTCCATCTGCAAACTTTCAGGTCAAAACAGACTTACTGAGAGGATGGTCAAAGCCTGGGCAAGGCTCCTTAGAGAGGTGGTTAATCATCGAATCAGTCAGGGTTGGAAGGGACCAAAAGGGTCATCTAGTTCCAACCCCCCTGCTATGGGCAGGGACACCCTACCCTAGATCAGGCTGGCCATAGCCTTATCCAGCCTGGCCTTAAACATGTCCAGGGATGTTGCCCCAAGCCTGTTGGTGCTTAAGAGGCATTTGGGCAATACCTTAATAGCATACTTTAACCTTTGGTCAGTCCTGAACTGGTCAGGCAGTTGGACTGGATGATTGTTGTAGGTCCTCTGCAGCTGAAATTATTCTATTTTAAAATTTCTTCTAGCGAGGTGAGGAAGCTTTTCCCTGCTTGGTTCTCTCTGGCAGATTCGGTTTTCTAGGTGTTGAAGCTTTTACAGTATGAACCAAACCATTTTGTGCTCTTTCCTAACAACCAAGGCATTTCTCGTTGTCCATGCACAGAAGCAGAGTGTGCAAATCAGCCATCACCTTTAAACTGCCTTTAGTTTACTGGTGCCCTGGGCAGTCTCAGGGTTAGAGGGTCCTATGTGGTATTTTAGACAGACTTAGAAATGCACCAGCCCATGAGAAGACCCAGCTCTGCTGCTCTCCTATTGGCCTCCTTTTTACCTTCCTCTCTATGAAGATGCCTCTGAACAGCCTTGGAAGGAAATGGTTTGGAGGTTCTGTAATGACTTGACTGGGACAATCTCTCACTGATCAGAATGCGATGTTTGAGGCTGTTGAGGAGACAGCCTGCTCCATCTGTGGGTGGGAGGACAAGAAAAGCAAGAAGGTCTATAGCTATGTTCTTGGCAACCTATCCAGGACTTCCATTAAAAAGAATTAAAAGAAAACCACTTCCAGATGTGAGAGAATAGTATTTGGAGGAGACTCCACCATGTTATTTGGAAGACACCTATTTCCTACGTCTGAAGGGTTCTGCATGGCTCATCAAGTGAAAGGAGGCATCTGCAAATAGAAATTATTAGAAAATAACATTCAGGTTTTGTAAATCACAGTTTGTCAGTGCTTTGTACGCTGATGCTTGGAACTGGTTGTCAGCTGAACATTGCTGTCTTCAGAATTAATATATCAGCAGGCTTTCGGGTGAAGTGTACTTGAAAGGAGCCTTTGTACGTTTTCACTCTTCTTCTCTGTTTAGGGATATGTTTCTTTCAAAGAGATTATCAGCCCTGACAATTAATGTAGAAGTTCTGTTCCTGTTAATTTACTTTTTTTTTTTCCCCCCCTTTATTTTACACTAATCTATTATTTGTGACAGGAAACAAAGCTGCATAGAAAGAGGAGGCACTGCTATGTGGTCTTTGTTCTTATGCTAATTTCATATTAATTACCATTCTTTCCATATCTAACTATGAGCTGTATGTTATAACCTCTGAAAGAACAAGAGGGTTTTTAAAGTTAACCTCAAATACCAAGTAAATTTTGCATTGAAACTTTTTCAGATTGGCTTCATACCTAGAAATGGAGAGAGAGAAGCAAACAGTTGCAGGTTAATAGAAGTATTGATTTATGATTTGAAGAGCTTCCAAATATGTTTTCTTTCAGAATACCTTCCGTTATATTTTATGTAACTGCAGCTGCAGTTGCGTGAACAGCACTTGGAAAGTGTTTTTTTTTAATGTATATTTGAATTTAATATCTGTGAATTGTTCTGCCTATGCTGTACTCCAGAATGTTCCCAAAGGCAACTTCTCTTATGTTAAACATGATTTCCCCCCCCATCCTCTACCATATCATCTTCACCACCTTTTGTAAATTAATGTATTCTCTGTTGTTGAATATTCTAGCAGATAAACAGTATAGGAGCATCAGCTGTGTTTTGTTGTTTGTTGTTGGTTTTTTTTTTCTTTTAATGTTAGTTAACTGTATAGCCACAGGAAGAAAAAGCCAATTTCCTCAGGCATTTGCCATGGTGCGACATTCTGGCGATTTCTTGCAGTGCTCTCATCTTGTTATTAATTAATTCTGTTTGATGTGACAGCAGTATACTTCAGAAAAATACAGTTAATTCAAAAATTGCCAAGTAAGGAGAGGAACATAAACTTCTGTTTTGGACCATCTGTGATCCTGATACTTGTGAGATCCTGCAATCCACTTAAAAAATAATCTGTGGATAACTTGATCGTATTTGTAACTCCAAGTTAAAAACTTAATTGCAAGTTCTAGAGGTATTTTAAGTTAGATAGCGAGACAAATCCTTATTTAAATATTACATTTAATAAGAGAAATTACCTTCTTATTTTAAATTTATACTTTGCAGTGGCTGTAATTTTATCTGACACAATCAGTGAAGCTAATACTCTTCAGCCTGAGCAGTTGTTGAAAACATATTTTCTGGCATGCTTTCAATCATCCTACCTATAATAGCTGAGCTTGTGGCAGCAACACGTACTTCAAACTAGCCTTGCTGCACTGTAGACCTCCTTTGGTTTTGAAAGTGGTCCTGCAGCTCCATATTATACCCAGGAAAGATGGAATTAATTTATATGAAAGGTGCTAAGAGCTGTGCTAAGTGTGAGGTCAGCCTATAGTCTTCCCTAAGAAAGAATTTGACATTAGTGTCATATTCTTAATATGCTTGATTGATTCGGCAGGAGGCTTCTTGTGGCTCTGCACAAGCTGGTCTAGTGGATAGTGTCCCTGCCCAAGGCAGCGGGGCTGGAACAAGATGATGCTTGAGGTCCTTTCCAACCCTGACAATTCTGTGATTCTTTTGTGGTTATGGTCCAGTGGCAAAGGTAAGATCAGTCTTTGGAGCTGGATCTTGTTGTTGTGTGTGTGTATGTGTGTGTTCAGTGGAAGGACGTCATTGAGAAAGACCTTTTGATGCTAATTTCTGGTTTGTGTGTGTATCTGTTGTATGCTAAGACACACATCCTGCAGGATGCACAGGTGTGCAGCATCCTGCTGCAGGTTGCATCTTTTCCTACCACAGGCACTGAGATGGTTGGAAGGATGTTCCAGCCTCCTCTGAGAGGAGTTGCAGTATTATGAGAAGCATTTCAGTTTGAAAGAGAGAAATAAAGATTAGTTTCTATATGAGCAATTCTGTAATATCATAAAGTTCTAAAACATTAATAAAAGACATTCTGGGTCTGTTGAAAGACATTCATTAAAAGAAAAAAAAATAACTTACAGTAATACTGAAATCTACATCAAGTGCAAAGATGAATATAAAAGAGCTGCCTAGTTCTGTACATTTTGCTTAATTGTGTTTGTTGAAAGGATATGATTTTCCCTTTAAATCACAGGCTTTGAAAGAGCACTGGGAATTTTTTATTTCTATTCCTCACATATTTAGCCTTTTAGAGTTTTAAAGTGCTTTAGCAATGATCTCAACTTTTCCCCCTGTAATTTAGGAAAATGATAAAATTGCAGATTTTTAAAATAGCACTGTACACCTCCACAGCATGTCTCGGGACACGTCGAGCTCTCTACGTGGGCCTGATGCTCAGGTAGCTAACTCGGGTTTGGTACAAAGGTTGCTGAAGGAGGCTAAAGAAAGCCTCTAATCAACAGGCTTTTCCTTTTGTCTTGCTCTAAGCAGCCTTTGTCGAATGGTAAATCTCAGCAGTTACTGAAAGCTAACAGGGAGCTACACCGCAGTTGGTAGGGAAAATAAATGCCTCAGTTCTTCAGCCTCACAACTGTAGTGATCTGCAGGAAAATTCTCAGGAGAACAATAATTGCGCACTGCCGAAATCCATCTTCAGCATGTGCTGGCACTTCGTGTGTGGCAACAAATTCACATCTCAGCCTGTTTCAGTGTGTGCAAAGGTGTAAGAACAAAAGCTGAATTTCACTTTCATAGGGCAGCTGGGGTTAAGGAGAATCTTCTGTTCTAGGTGTCACAACCTGTCGATGCTTTGAAGTCTCTTCTTGTATTAGTGTTATGTTTCTGGTCTGCCTTTCTGTGTTTGTAACCTCAGGCTTGAAGTCATCTGTTTGTGTGGTGTAATAAACAGGAGACTTCATTTTGGTTGTGATTATTTTTCAGTTTTCACTGCAAATATATAGCTGATATCAACAGAGACCGTGCTAAAGTGGTAAGTAAAGGTAGTAATATTGGTTACTGAATGTGTACCTAGAATTTAGAGGAGATTTTTTTTCCTTTGACTGCAGGAATTGCACTTAAGAGTTGGAGCCAGAAACTTAATTACCTTCCTGAAATGCCAGAAAAAAAGAATTTTTCCCAGAATTTGTAAAGCTATTAATGAGTTTAAGTATTCAGGAGTGCCAATGATATGTAAATTCAGCAGTCCAGTGTCCAAACACGATACTCTAGTAAAAAAACCATAACATTAGAAGTCTGATCTCCCTTAGGGTTCAGCACCTGTGAGATGAAACAGTGATGATCCTATCATGCAGAAGGACTGTGTTGTAGGTGTCAGCTGCTAGCTCAGAGAAGGATGCTGTGTAGTGCTCCCTTTGTTTCTTGTTTTGTTAGGTTATAGTGTGGATGATTACTGCAGCTCCCTACAAACAGAGAGTGAATTTCAAAGTGAGATGCTCTGACAGTGCTGCGTGGGTCACAGTTATTTTCTGTCTCCTGGATTGTCAGGGACTGTGCCTGTTCTTGCAAACATATGGGCAAACCTCCCTGTTTCTCCACTGCCTCACAGTATTTTGAAGGCACCTTTCTTTGCAGGATGTATCACCAGAGAGCGATCTCTGCATGGGCCCCAGGTACACTAGCAGAGTACTACCTTACATGGCACATTTAAAACGCTAACAGAGAAGCTGTAGAACTTCACACTAGGAGCAAATGTGGCAAATTGTAACTGGCACTGGGTTTCAAATGTGTGGAGACCTCATCAGGATGTCAGAGTTGTCTGTCCTTGTGACATGCACAGCCAGTGCACTACAGTGCCAGATGTGGAGCTCAGCAGTGTCTGGCTGGTGCTCTGGTCCCCTGACTTGTGGAGGAAAATCCGGGTTATGATGTCTAGTCGGTGTCACAAACAACTGTCAATAAAGGGATAGGGTCAAGAGTTGGGATTTTAAAATTTTTTCTTCTCCTTGAATAAGTTTTCTGATTGATTTAAGAGGACCTTTAAAAATGGTATTTAAAAGATGTCTGAGATTTATCCCTGTCCAGAGCAATGTGTCTGCAGTGCATAAGACACCAAGAGCAGACTGCTGTTACTCAAACACATTGCTTTTAAAACTCTCATTCCAGTGTAGGTGATGTTTAATGAAATGTTAAAAAAGCAGATAATATTGATAGCAGTCCTTTGCAATACCTCTTTACACATATCATTTGTGACACATTTAATCCAATTTCGAGCCAAAACAATGTACCAGCAATGTAGGCAGGGTCAGCAATGTAGTTCTGAGCACTGTCTAATGCCACATCTTAAACAGATGTATCTTACTTTGCTCAGCAGTGTGCTTAGCATACAAAGTATTGCTTCCCAGACACCAGGCAGCAGTCTGTCACTGCTTTAAACCAACTGCATCAAAGAATGACATAGAAGGGCAAATATAATCATTGTACAGGTACTAAGGAATCTGAACAGAAGAGGAAAATGGAAAAGGAAAATGAGTTACATAATAGTGGCTCTCAGTCAGAGTAAAGGCAAAGTCTCCTCAGGGGCGATATTAACGTTTACAACGGTAAGAACAGACTTTAAAGATAGCCTGGCAGTGTGCTAAACAACAGCTCCCATTGTCTCTCAAAAGCACAGGGCCCTGACCTGTCTTCCACACAAGAGAACTTGAAAAATGCATGCATAATTGATTTTTAAAAGACATGCAGAATGTATTTCCTTTCAATGTGGAAATGGAGACGTCAGAGAGTGTATGAGATAAAAGGCTATATCCAGCCTTTCAAATTGAACCCGGGCATTTCTCCTTTCCAAGCATACTTCTGGGCATACTCTTCCTCCAGCTATCAGCTCCACAGTAAGAAACCAAAAAAAAAACAACGCTGGAACTCCCTGAGTGTCAAAATCCATCAACGAGAAGAAATGTTTGCTTAAGCAGCTTTGCACTACCTTCAGCTCTGATTGCATCTTCTCCCGATGAGCACCCCCTTAGAACCTACTCTTCATCCCCCATACTGGTACCAGCAGACAGCCTACAAATTTCTAATTCCTTTGCCCTATCCTTCTCTGCCTGCACACTTAAGCATTAATGCTGTCATGCCTTCAGTGTGTGCTTGACTGAGCAGAGCAGCAGTGGGGACTGGGCTGCAAATATAACCAATATCTGGCACTTCACTTTGGGCTCACAGAGATTCTCAGGAATGAGCACAACTCAAACCATGAAAGCATGGAGTATGGAATTATTCTTCTAAAAATTATATACTTCTTTTTTGTGTATGTGTGTATATATATGTATATATGTGTGTAAATATATATATATATATATATATAAATTAATTGGAATCTGTCTCAGTGGTCTACAGTGTTGATGCAGCAGTCTTAAGCAGCCAAAAAAAAAAACGCAGCCACTTTCTAACAGGAGACCTTAGGCTTCTGTCTCTCTTCAAATTTTGCTGGAGCTTGCCTCAGTGTGACAACTTTTATTTTATTTTTAAATTTTACATTCCAACATTATTTTTAGTACTGTAAGCCTCAAGATTTCCCTCCTTTCACCACGTTGAAGACTCTGGTGCTGTAGAAGTCATGCTCAAATGGACACAAATTTTGCATGCCAAATTACTTTTTGGCAGCCATTTATTGTCTCAGTCTGTGCCATCCACTGTTTCACAGTCAAAGGAAACTGGGATGTATCTCAGGGTGATGGCTTATTGAAGGGTCTTGCTTTGGGAAAGTGACTGCTGGAGGTGATAATTTCAGGAGAGTCAAAAATAGGAGCATATTTGCATTGTAATGGTTGCTTCATTACACAGCCCAGTGGTTTGGCAGGGGAACACAATGAAAGTAGGCTGCAGAGCAAGTACAGCAGTTTGGACTGAACTGGTTTAGTGCTGCAGTCTCTGCAGTGGAGTAAGCAGCCCTCAGCAAAGGGACAGGACAGAAAGGTTGGGAATAGAGACTTTTGAAAGTGATGTAACTGGTTTTGATTTGGAAAGACATCTTTATACACATGGAGTCCTTTTTTACACACCTGTTGGAGTGGATCCGGAGGAGGCTACAAAATTATCAGGGTGCTTGAGCATCTCTGCAATGAACACAAGCTGAATGAGTTGTGGTTGTTCAGCTTGGAGAAGAGAAGGCTCCAGGAAGGTTTTCTTGTGATCTCTGAAGGAAGCATACCAGGTCAGGTTGTACAGGGCTCTGAGCAACCTGATCTAGTTGAAGATGTCCCTGCTCACTGAAAGGGGTTTGGATTAGATCAACTTTAAAGATAACTTTTAACCAAAGTATTTTGTGATCTTCTCAGTTCAGGGTCAATTAAGCTTTTCACATACAAGTGATCAGCTGTTTCTAGAACCGGAGGGTTATCTTTTAATGCAATTAGAAAGGACAGAGCAAGTAATAACTTTATTGTGTTTTCAAATGTGAAATATGTTGCTAGGCTTATGCCCCACTTATCTTTAACAGGTTTTACCACTAAATGTTTTATAAAGGATGTTGCAGCTTTGCATTTCTCCTGCACAACACTTAAGCGATTTATCATATGACAGTTTAGAACTTATTGTGTGTCTAGGCTTGAAGATTGCTAGTTCCAATGAGAACTAAACTTGACATCATATGTTAAGATAACCTTAATCATAATATCTGAAGGTGAAACAGGCATTTTTAAAGTATGTGTGCCTTAACAAAAAAGATACGTGAATGTGGGACTAGGATTGCAGTCTTTCCCTAGTGCTATCTGCTCAAAGTTTTGGTGGCTTTTATACAGTGATCTAAGCCCTCCTATACACAGAGGAAAGCAATATAAGATGAATGAAGATTTAATCCTTAATTCACTGATAACAGAATCATAGAATATTAGGGATTGGAAGGAACCTTGAAAGGTCATCCAGTCCCACCCCCATGCCAGAGCACAATCATCTATGGCAGGTCACACAGGAACGTGTCCAGGTGGGCTTTGAATATGTCCAGAGAAGGAGACTCCACAGCCTCTCTGGGCAGCCTGTTTCAGGGCCCTGTAGTTGTCACAGTGAAAATTTTTTACTTTATGTTCATGTGGAACCTCCTCTGCTCCAGCTTGCACCCATTGCCTCTTGTTCCATCGCTGGACATCACTGAGCAGAGCCAGTGATGAGTTCACTGAGCTTCATCCTCCCAACACCCACCCTTTATATCTTTATAAACAGGAATGAGGTCACCTCTCAGGCTCCTGTTCTCCAAGCTGAAGAGCCCCAGCTCCTTCAGCCTTTCCTCATAAGGGAGATTTTCCCACTGCCTTCAGCATCTTAATCATCCTTGATCACACAATTAAATTCACACTGGCCTTTATTTTGCCCCAGTAAATGCTTTTCAGCGTATATGAGGGGGTTGTGGCTGTAATTGTTTCCGTTCAGCAGAGATTGTCTATGAAGCCAGTGACAGACTTGCAAGAAATCTGCTTTTTTTCTGATCCTGAACGCTTATCTTCACCTATCTGCACATCAGTAGCAGGTAATACGATTTCAGCTTATGTGTTTGTTTAAAATATGAAGAGTGATATCAATGTGATCCGCTGGTTTTGTTCTCCCATCACAGGTTTGAATTGATTTCCTTTAATTGAGTTTGCTCTTCATGCACTTGAAGTTCTTCTTGCATCACTCAGCTCTGCATGCATCTTGTGTATTTTTGTTACATGCTCATTATCATAGCAACATTTAGAGGCACTTTGGAATGCATATGCCCATGTAAATACATATTAAAAGTCTGCACAAAGAGCTTTGAAGCCATTTGTGTCACTTTTGTAGATAAGTACTTAGGGATTCTTAAAATCCAGGGATTATTTCACTGCTTCACATGTTGAGCTATTAAATCCTCACGTGAAATGTAGTATGAAGTTTTTGGTGATTATGGATTAGCTTATCACAGAGTTTAGCAGCCAACTCATTTGTCCTCATTGAGAGTAGAAGAGTAAGTTAAATTTAAGTAAGAGTTACTTAAGCAAAGAGGCTGCCTGATCCTCAGCTGTGGGAGCACACAAGAAAATGAGGGGGCTGGAGCACCTCTCTTGCAAAGACAGGCTGAAAGAGTTGAGACTGTTCAGCCTGGAGAAGAGAAAGCTTCAGGGAGACCTTAGAGATACATTTCAGTTATCTGATGGGAACCTACAGGAAGGACTTGGAGTGAAAGGATGAGGGGCAGTGGTTTGAAGCTGGAGCAGGGTAGGTTTAGGTTGGACATAAGGAGGAAGTTCTTCACAGTGAGGCTGGTGGAATATTGGAACAGGTTGCCCAGGGATGTGGTTGAGGTATCATGCTTGGAGACATTCAAGATCAGACTTTGTGTCTCTGAGCAGCCCAATCTAGTTAGAAGTGTCCTTGCTCACTGCAGGGGAGCTGGATAAGATGACCTGTGAGGTCCCTTCCAACACAATGCAATCTGTGAATCTGTGAGGAAAGATCAAACTCCCTTTTTCTTCTGAAAGAGCAGAAACCTCTAGTACCTACTGACTGGTTAAGTACATACCGTGTCATGGCTTGGTAGGGCACTATGCCTTTTGTCTTACCTGAACAGCTTTATTGTTGCAGCAGTTACAATGTGGATTAGGTCATAAACCTCAGCTTCTGACTTGTTGACTTCCAATCTAACCAACAGTGTCAGAATACAGAATGTGAATAAAGCCATTTCACAGTTCCTCTTATCTCATAAAGGAGTTGGTTGATATCAGACTTCACTCTCTGAGGTGAAAAGGGAATGGAGCCGCTTGAGTATGTATGTGGGAGACAGCACCAGCATCTTCACTTTTCTGCTTCTTCAGGCAGGTCACTCCAGTTTCCTCTTTTGTTTGGCTGGCAAATAGATATTATAACCTGGCTCAACCCCCTCAATACCTATTTGTTTTTTGCTTGGTGCATTTAAGCCCTGTCCTGCTCTATTAAAAGGCAATAATGCACTTTCTTCCTTTTCCATAACCTCATTAAGTTTTTGCTAAATCAACTCAGTTGTACCAGTGCTGGTATCCTGAGGATGCTGTGAGAAAGCTTTTTCTGAAGAATTCCAAGAAGGAGGTCTGGGGAATAGGCTACTTTGATGAGGACATGCAGCCTTCTAGAGATTGACTGTGCCATTGGGTTTGGGGAGAAAATGGAATCTTTTGCTGGATTTTCTAATGTTTTCTGGCAGATATGTTTACAAAGGCTTTGGAGATCTTCCAGTCTAGTCAGCAGCCTTCTGAAGCTCTGTCATTCTCATGTTCAATTTAGCACAAAAATATTTTGCTTTATTTGCATGCAAGTGTTATTGATTAGTCAGGCACCAATTTCCTTCTGTCAAATGTGATTAAATTAGGTAAGAGCAGATAATCATGGAAATAAGGTTCATGAAAGGTATTGCAGAAAACCACTGTTCAAGGCTGTTCACTCTTCTTAGCTGTGCTTTTGCTGGAAAATAGACCCCTTTGGCAAACCAATCTGAACTGTTGTTTACTTTGAAGCTCTGCTCGTCAAGGAAGATCAGATGCACTGGCTCTTAATGCTTAAATTGTATCTCACCAACATGGTTACTAATGTCTTGTTGGTAGTGATCACATGGCAGTCTTCAAGTTTTATGTCAAAGGAACAATTTTCTGTAAGGTGTTGAATTGGGCAGTGAGTGGCTGGAGAGAAGCCCTAAGGAGAGGGACTTGGGGGTGCTGGTGGATGAGAAGCTCAACATGAGCCAGCAGTGTGCAGTTGCAGCCCAGAAAGCCAACTAGAGCCTGGGCTGCATCAGGAGAAGTATGGCCAGCAGGGCAAAGGGAGGTGATTCTCCACCTCTGCTCCGCCCTGGTGAGACCTCATCTGGAGTTTTGGAGCCCCTGGGACAAGAGGGATGTGGACTTGCTGGAGAGTCTTCAGAGAAGGGCCACAAGGATGTCAGAGGGCTGCAGCACTTCTGCTATGAGGACAGACTGAAAGAGTTGGGGCTGTTCAGGCTGGAGAAGAGGAGGCTCCCAGGTGACCTTCTTGTGGCCTTCCAGGATCTGAAGGAGGCTACAAAAAAGCTGAGGAGGGACTTTTGAGGCTATCAGGTAGTGACAGGACTAGGGGGAATGGAGCAAAGCTGGAGGTGGGGAGATTCAGACTGGACATGAGGAGGAAGCTCTTCACAATGACAGTGGTGAGAGCCTGGAATGGGTTGCCCCTGCAGGGAGGTGGTTGGGGCCACATCCCTGGAGGTGTTTGCAGCCAGGCTGGCTGAGGCTGTGGGCAGCCTGATCTAGGGTAGGGTGTCCCTGGGCATGGCAGGGAGGTTGGAACTGGCTGATCCTTGTGGTCCCTTCCAACCCTGACTGATTCTATGAATTTGGCATCTCCTGCTTTACTCACATTTTGCTATCAACATTGCAGTGTGGGACAACTTTATGTTTCATAGGTAGGCATTTTGTAGATACATACAAAAGATAGAGAAAATGTAGCTACATTAAAAATGTGCTTATAAATCCAACTCAAAGATGTTTATGCTTGCATTTTGATTTTTTTTTTTTCCTCATCCTGTGACTTAATTATGTAATTTTTATCAAGGTAAAGCTGTTTAAGGAGCACATCTTGTTTCAGTTTTTACAGCTGATCATTAGAGGCATTATCCCAACAGGAGCCATGTGGGAGCAAGGCCAACCTCTTGCTATATTTAGAAGGAGAGTTTTGTGCATCTTGCAAGCAATTCTTTAATTTCAGCAGCCGAATTTCCTGCTGCTTCCACGGGGAAGCAGGTGTTTGCTTCAGTGCTCTGAGAGTGAGTAGTATGTAATGGAAGGAGCATGATTTCTTGTTCTCTGCGAAAGCACTGTGGTAGGTCTGTGCTTGGGGTTGGTTTGTTTGTTGTTTACTCTGCTGTAGTTACCAGAAAAATAAGGCTGTGAGTGTTTGAAAAGGCTTTGCAGTCAACATTGCAGAAACAGAGAATTCTGTTTGTAAACATTACCAAAGCAGGAGGAACCTCTTCAGTCTTCTTTAGACCCTGGGGTTTTATTGCCCTATGGGTTTGCTTCCCCTGGCACAAAGGGAAAAGGCCTGGGTGAAGATGCTGCTGCTGTCTCACTCAGGAGTAAAGAGGGTTAATGTTAATGGGGATATTGGATGCCAACCTAAACTTGAATATAAAAGTAAAAAATAGTAGGGGCGTTATTTGTGAGCTTCCTTTTTTAGTGCAGTTCTCCAGGGATCACTTTTAACCCTACCTGGCATTTTTACTGGTGACTTGGAAGTATGTGTTAAACCCTCACTGAAGTAGTATGCTGAGGTCATGAGGACTGGATCTTGCTAAACTGAGCTGTAAGTTTTTTCAATGTAGAAGATGGAAGCTTTTCCTGGGAAATAGGGGTCTCAAAAAATCCACAGAAATATTGGAAGAGTTCTCAGACTCACAGAATGTTAGGGGTTGGAAAGGACCTTGAAAAAGCATCCAGTCCAACCCCCCTGCCAGAGCAGGATCACCTAGGACATGTCACACAGGAATGCACCCATGGGGTTTTGAATGTTTCTAGAACAGGAGACTCCACAACCTCTTTGAGCAGCCTCTTTCCAGTGTTCTGTCACCCTCACAGGGAAAGTGTTTTTCCTTTTGTTCCCATGGAACCTCTTCTGCTCCAGCTTGCTCCATTGTCCCTTGTCCTATCATTGGCCATCACTGAGCAGAGCCTGCACATCTTTATCAGCATAAATGAGGTCACCCCTCAGGCTCCTCTTCCCCAGGCTAAAGAGCCCCAGCTCCCTCAGCCTGTCCTCACAGGAGATGTTCCAGTGCCTTCAGCATCTTTGTGGCTCTGTGCTGGACTCTTTCAAGCAGTTCCCTGAAGTCCTTCTTGAACTGAGGGGCCCAGAACGGGATGCAATATTCTGGATGTGGCTTCACCAGAGCAGAGTAGAGAGAGAGAAGAACCTCAGTTCCATTAAGCCTTCCTTACGGCACTACACCAAAGTAGTTATTTCTGAATAGCTCAACAGAAGCATAACATCTTTCATTTTATTTTATTTTTATAAGTGTGGTCTGGGTATCAAAATTTATGCCTAAGTAACAGATTTCTTTTTCTTAATCTCAGAGATAAAGTAGTGTAAAAAATAATTAGGAACTGAATCTTGCACAGAATATTGGTACTATTTACACAATCTGATGACAAATTCACCATCTCTGAAAGCTTATAGCAATGCCTTTTCAATAAGCAGTAACTGAACTAACCGTAGATATTTTATTAAAGTCCTGTTGGGTGCATTTGCTTGGAGAACTTTTAGCTAATCCCCACCAATTTGTTTCCCTGTCCTTAGCTGTCCTTCTGGACTGAAGGTTGTCTCTCACATGTCTAACTCTAGGGGCGGGGGAAAAAGAAGCTAGCACAAGTGTAGGCATTAAGGTTTCGCAGTTGTTTATGTTCTTTTCACAATATTTACAACTGCAAAAAGCTGAAGTAAAACCATGGTGTTTAATGGAGGCAGTCTTCAAGGGCATGATTGATGGTATAATTAAACCTCATATTAGTTCATAAACACCCTCATAAATCACTGCTTCTTGTGTAGTGGGATGAAATTGAAAAATACTATGACAGTGACTTACTGCCATTCAGGATGTATTTTTTGGCTAGCCTGGGAATTACACTCACCCAAGACACTGGCTACATTGGAGACATTTAACAGGAGATTCATCGTTAGACTTGGTGATCCTAAGGTTCTTTTCCAACTGAAATGAATCTCTGAGTCTGTGTTGACCTGTTTATAATGAGAAGGACAATTAAGGTGATCTGAAAAAAATACCTTTAGAAAAATATGGATTCATAAGCCTTCATGGTGTGCTGGTAGTACTAAAGAGAAATAGGCTTCGTCCTATAGAAGAAGATCTTCTATGATTATTATGTGTCTTGCTCTTATTTTCCTTCCCAGGGAAAGCATTGGTTAATTTTCTCCTTT
>VWZI01022230.1:824653-871607 GCA_013396835.1 Psilopogon haemacephalus
TTTTCCCCTAGATCTTTAATTGCAGATCCAAATATCGCTGAGCAATCATGTTCTGTGTAGTAGAGTTCTAGATGTGAAGGTACAGATTTGAGGAAACACCCCTAGGGAGAAGAGAGGAAGGAATAAAAATACTTTCAGTAAATCAGTGTAGTGACCCAGTTGATAATGTCAGCCACAAGCTGTTTGTGTGCCAGAGCACGGCGAGCACTGGCATGCAACAGCAGATGCCACCAAAGCTTGCAGAAGTGGATTGTGAACACGCTAGGAGAGAATTAATTAACTTGTTAAATGGGAATGCTGAAGGTGGATCATACTACTGGTATAACAACAAATGTGCTGTGAGGTTACTTTCCTGTGACTCACTCTCTCCAAGCAGAAGCAGCATGAGATGAAGGAATTTGTTTGAAATGACGCAGAGGTCTCTACAGTGAGAGAAAGCAAAAGGGAATCATTTTCTTTTAATTTGAGGCAGTGCCTCATAAAAGAATTCTACTTTTTTTTTTTTTTTTCTTATATGTATCAAATTGTTGTTAAAATTGAATGACAGTGTGACATTATTTGCATCTACCTTGAATTACTTTGGTAATGAAGTGATTCATCCTGTTACACACAGTGACTCCAATACAGATAAATATCAGGAATTTTCATTTTGACAACAGTAATAATTATGCAGTAGTGTCCATAATTGCTGTCAGTGTATTGCTGCTTAAGAAGTCAGCTGTTAATGCCCCACAGAACAATTAAGAAATGCATCCTTGAGTATATTATTCTTTACTTACCCATTCCTGTGTCTAATGGAGATTTTGGTCTAATAAACACTTCCGTTTAGGAAGAGCTACAAGGAGTGCTCAGAAACCCTGTGAGTAGCACAGCAGTGATGTGACGTAGCATTGCTGTCATCTCAGCACCTTCAGTGCCACTGAGTGCTCCTCTGGCACAGTGCATCCATTGCACAATCGTTAAGCATATCTCATATCTCTGCTCATATATCTTTAAAGACCTATGGCACCTTCTGAGGTAGCAGAAGCTTACCTCTGTCTACCTTAACTTCCTGTTAAATTAATACTTTGCCTGACCAAGAATAGCTACACCATGGTGCGGATCTGGACAAACTGTCCTCAGTAGACTAAAGAAGCTCTACATTTCCTGGTAGAGCAAGATTTAATTTGCAGCAAAGCAAGTTCTGTGGGCTCAGGGAAGTTTTTAAATGAGAGGCAGGCTTTTTTAAACCTGAGCTACTCTAGTTAAATGTTGGGAGTATCCTGCTAATCAAAGCACCTTTTCAGTGAACTTGTGTCGAGATTTAGCTGAGAGAGAAACTTGCTGAGTGTGACATCCTTCTTCAAGTGGCACAGTTTTGGATGGGGAAATTTGCTTAGAAGTTTGTGGCACTCCAAGCAGCAGAAATGCTTAGATTACTGATTTTATTGTAGCAGAGTCAGAGAGAGGTAATATATACGACTAAGAGGCTAAGATTTATAAGAACATTCTGCAGAGTAAATTGTGCTGTCAAGCAGAGAAATAGCGTGGCAAAACAGACTCTCTGCAGGAATCTTCTGGGGATCTTTGACACTGTGTGCAACAATCACAGAAGATCTGCTGAGCCTGTACAGGCAGGAGGCTTTGGCATGCTTCACAGCAAACCTCAGATATTTCACTTTCCTTGTTGTTGGAACCACAGACATTTTGTGGGGTTTTGCCTTTCTTTTATAAGTTTGCTTTGTCATCGCAAGTGTTCTTCTTCTGGCTTTTGCAGGTATGAACACAAGCAAGAGTGAGACAGTGAAAGAGCATCCATTAAAACCCTCCAGAAGATCTATGCCATGCCTTGCCCAGAGCCAAACACATCCTCAGAGTCTGAGCAAGCATTCGTCATTTCTGCAGCCCAGCCGTGTGCAGCCACAGCCCCCGCCTCAGCCTCTAAGTGCAGGGACATCTACAGCTACAGTGGATGTAGTGTCAGAACGAGGTAGGAGCTTTTTTTGTTTTTTTCAGAGGCTAATTCCAACACCGGGGATGGAAGGGATTGATGGGAACACCATTTGAAGACTTGTGGTGCGTTAGAGATAATGTTTTAGCATCTCTTGTTAAATTAGAGATGCATCTGCTAAGCTTTGATTTGTTTAGGTACCTGCAGTTTGTTAGAGAGATGTTTTTTGCACAGGACAGCTTAGATGAGCCATGGTACTGGGTTATTGAGAGAATTTCTGCCCTGTTGAAGTGAGGCTTAATGTAATTTTCATTTTACTTTTCTGAATGATAAGATTTTTTTTTCTTTCCTCACTGAAAATAAAAGGCCAGAAAGTGTTCTTGTATGAAGGGGAAGAGCATGGAGGTTTCTGTAGTGCGTCCTAGGAGAGAGAGAAAAAAAAATACTAGACTTTTGGCAAGAAATGTCTTTAAGTATGAACATGTAGTGGTAGATGTGCATTCATTCATGAATAGCACAACTGGGGAAGAGTGGTATGGAGAGAATGAAAGAAAAGGGAGAAAATCCCCATGAGCTTTAGCTTGTGTTAGAAAAAGGAACTACTTTTATTTTAGGGTTTCTATTTTAATGGATCTACATGCCTTAACAGGGACACTAGTTAGAGGTGTGTGTCACTTGTTGCCAGCTATTGCCAGATGTGCATGCACCTTTGTAGAATAACTTTTGATAAGACCTTTTTTAGTGTTGATAGGCACTTATTATTACTCCAGTAAATTATTTCACTGAATTAAACTTCTCAGGAATGGAGTGAAAAATCTTCATTAAAATGGTCTTGGGCTTTTTACCATCAGTGGAAAATGCTTGTCAAAATTCCAGCCTAAAATTTTTCATCTGAGTCACTGACAGCTTCTAAAAGTGTTTCTTTTACTTGCAAAACACATGTGAATGCTAATATGAATATTGCATTTATTGCAGCTAAAGTGGTGGAGACTTTGGAAAACAACTTGATGAAGCTGTCTAATACAGAATACAATGATCCATTTTTAGGTAAGTTGGTTCCTGAACTGAAGTAATCATCAATGAGTAATCCTCCCATTACTTAAATCACTGCAACCTGTGAAGTTATTCTGTATTTACTGGAGTGTAATTGGTTAGGATGTTAATCTCCAAGAAAGGAAATGGTATTTAGAAATAAATCCCCGGAAATCAGTAGTAAGCAAAAATAATTTGTCTTTCATCAACAAATAGGTGAAGGGGGTGCAGCACTGTTGTGTGCTTTGGTTGGTCTTCTGTCACTTTGGACTTGGCAAAATAGACTGATTAATGGGTGTCATCATCCGAGTGAACCTTTGCAAACTGCTCTCCTGAGAACATGAAAAAAATGCTGAGTTAAGTGGATGTGGTGAATTTTTCATTAGGCAGCATCACTAAACTGTGTATAAAAAAGCCAAAAGGCTTCCTGCTCTTGCAGAATTGTGCCCACAGACAAACTTACCTGCTGGCAAGAAGGGGGTTAACAAGCACTGGGTAAAAAACATCTGTGGGCAGGTTCTCTTTTATTTCGTTTGGCAATAGATGTTTTTATACTACTGCTCTCCTTGTAGATCTGAGAGAGACTTTCTACATGAACTGTCTTACAAGCTGTGATGCCCACCCTGTTTACCTGCCCTGATCCCCATTGCTCTGGGTCACTAGCACTCCCTGAGGATGTCCAAACAGCTCATATTGGTCGTAGGCACACTGCCAGGCCCTGCCTAGGGCTGTGCACTCAAACCCCTGTCTGCTATTACCATGCCAAGACCATTTGCTAGGTCTCTTTCGTTACTAAAATTACTGTCACTGGTGTTGCCAGGTTTAGCTTCTTTTTTTTTGTGTTGGCTTTCAAACGCTCTTGAGTCAGATTTAACAAAGGGCTTGCTTATTCCAATACAGCTAAAGCCTTTTAAAATTCTGTTTGTCATGTACATAGCTAAGGCAACAAGATTTTCAGCAGTTAGGTTGTATTGGAAATCCAATTAGAGTAGGAGAAAGACTTGTGAATCTAATAGTCTGCTCGTCAACTCAAGAATCCAATTTGCTCATTCCAACCCAAGTAAGCACTTAAGTAGCTTTCTGCAGATCCTGCCATTAGAAGATCAGCATTCCACTCTTAATCTGAAATATTTAATTTCTAATAATATTTTTTAAATTATAAATTTGCATTAAGGATTTAGATATAATGAGTAATTTGAAGCCATGTGGCAGAAAAAAAAGAACAGTAGCAAGTAAGACAACACTAATTCTTTTATTCTTTGTAAATTCTGTTGGGGTTTTTTTTTGTTGTTGTTCTGTTTCTCTCTGAATTAAGCCCTTGATGAAGGATTTTTGCATTGTAATTCATCTTCCTTAGCATGGCTTCAGATGCTTTGTAGGTAGGAACTGGATAAGGAATGATGTAGTCCTTAATTCTTCTGCAATGCTTACTTTGTTTTCTGACTGCATCCCAAATCCAATCACTACAAAGTTTATATATAAGAATTTCCCTTATGTATGTGCTATGCTACAACGTCGTCAACTAAGAAAGGAAGACTTGAACCAAAACTAACCACCCAACAAAATATCCTAATAACTGCATAATAAAAGCCTCTCTCAGTCCTCAATTACAGAAGTGCTTGTAAGTGAGTTTTAAGTGATGGTATGATAAAGCAAAATGTGCAGAATAACCTCTGCAGTACATACAATATTTGCATGAAAGAAGGGACTGAAAAATCACAGAGGAAATGACCTAAGAAAACCAGATTCAGTCTCTGCATCTATAGAAGTCTCCAGCGTGACTCTTAGGTAGTGTTTTTTTCAGGACCTTGTAGACTTTAGGCAGTGCCTTCATAGGTAGGGCCTGTCACATCTATTCTGATTGCTATGAGTTGTGTGAAAAGCTGCATCAGGACAGTTTTTCCTATTCTTGGTGTGTGAGGAAGTTGTCCTGCTGGTTCAAGCCTGGCGAGCTGGCAGCATGGATAAAGCAGTGATGTGTTTCATTAGAAGTATAGTACACACTGGAACATAATAAGGATTAGAGGCTGAAAATGTTGAAGTACTTTAGACATTTAATCTACCTGCAGCAGTTCTGTGCACTATCTTAACTCCTCTGAAGACCAGTAATACCTGCCTGACTCCCTTTCTAAAGGTGAGCATTATTGCACATAGACAGGTATGTGAAAAGGCTTCTGTGTTACATGCACAATACACAGCATCTCAGGTACACAGCAGAGTGATGTAAGAAGATCTAAATATATTGCAGTGATACTTACCCAGGTGTCTAATGATATTCTTCTCCAGGTCATTTTTTGTTTCTAGGACTAAAATTAGGGCAAAAGGGGATTAATTTCTTGACCAATAATCTCATTCTTACTAAAGCTTTACAAGGGTTATCTCTAAATATGTAGGGGCTCAAAGGATTGAATCAAGTCATCATATCAAAGTTTGTGCATCAAAAAATATTTAAGAATTATATTTATATTAATTTTTCTTTCTGTAACTATGCCACATTTGGATTGAGAAACATTTGCTATCCTGCACTACTGCTACCTAAAATATCTTGTTGAATTGCATATTAAAGAGGAATTGGGACAAATGCATTTTATCCTCTAACTATGATAAAATTAATCTGCGTTCTTGACCCTTCAGGAAAGTACGGTAGAAGGAAAAGCACTTAGGGAAACCCAAGATGCCAAGTGTCTATCTAGAAATCAATTTCTGAACTAAATGCTTCTGCATTCATAGGTAAAAGTCACCAAGGAATGAAAGTCTCTCCAACTTTTTATCCTACAGAGTGCTTCTGAGGCCACTGCTACTGCCATGCATCAAGCACAGCAAAGCTGTGTCAGGAAGCATAGGTAGGCTTTTGTGATATATGGAAGACTGAAGTCAGTCATTGTGCCTCTGTATTCCAATACAGCAAAATAGAGCAGCTACTAGGATTAAGAGATCTTTTATCTGCTCGATAAATGCTTTTTAGAATCACTTTATACTTGAGTGTGAATCCCAGGTAAAAGCCTGAGCTTCCAGAACCATATGCACTTCATTTGGATATTTTTCCTCTTGTGGTTTCTTGCCTACGCCCCCCCCCCCCCACCTCAAGTCAAGCAGGCTGGTTGCAATGGTTGGCATTAGAGCCCATCCAAGAACTGCAAGAGCAGGGAGAGCTAACCATTGTTCTTGACAATAACAAACAAGTGAGTTGTAGGCCAGGGAAAGCATGATGGGAAGTAAAACTGAAGTAAACAGTAGCATTCCCACAGGGCAGAGGGAAAAGGCTTCAGGCAGCCAAGCTTTTCTCATGATGTTTTGTGGAGGCACAGCCAAATAAAGACTCTGTGTTTGAGATACTTGTAATGCAAGTCAAATAGGAAGTCTGTTAGTCCATATCACTACCTTTGGGGTATGTTACATTAAAAGCATTCTTGAGCGGTACAGCTCCAGCCAGGACATTCAGGGATGCTGCCTTGGTTCAGATTGTGGCAATCCCAAATGGCCATTAAAATGCAAACCCAAATAATGGAGACTGTGGAGGAAAGGCTGGCAGAAAATAGTGTCACTGTATAGAAAGCCATCACAGAAAGATGCCATGGGAGTTTAGAAACTGCACTTCCTGAGGCAACACTTCAGGAGGTAAATTACTGTATTGTAGAATGCATTGGTGACATGAGGAACAATAGGAACAATCAAGCTCATTTCATTTAGATTGTCTAAGTTTAAATGAATGTAATTTTGGTTTGATGGGTGGGGAAATTACAGGAGAAGACATTTTCTCTTAATGTGCTGGAAACGTTATTACAGAAAAAGCACCTGGCAGTGAGAATATAGTCAGTGTCATTAGTAGCACAACTGCATTTTTGTCATCTTCTCTCAAGATCCTTTTCTGAAACCAGCATATTTCATTTTCTCTTCTTGAAATATTTGTAAACTAATCAAATGAAATCTACCAAATTCAGCTTAAGAAACAAAATAAGCCTCCTAAAGCACACACATGGAATCGTAGAATCGTCAGATGGTTTGGGTTGGAAGAGACCTCCAAAGGTCTTCTCCAGGCTGAACAACCCAGCTCCCTCAGCCTGTCCTTGTATCAGAGATGTTCCAGCCCCTGTTTACTTTCATGGCCCTCCACGGTGGGGGTGGACTAGATAACCTTTGGAGATGCCTTCCAACCCAAACCATTCTGTGATTCCTGTTACCAGCTTCTCTTACAAGGTTTTGATCTTCAGTAAAGTTAGAAGCTCATCACATCTGGCCATGAGTCAAATCTGCAAAGTTGCTTTAGTATCCTTTTTCCTACTTGTATAGCTACTAATCAAAACCTTTTTCACAGTCTCTTCAATACATTCATGTTTGTTGACCTGAGACTAACCTGCATATTAGGTTACAACATTGTTTAAAATAAGCTCCCTGAGTTCAGTGCTCTGACAATTAAAAGGAACTATGTTGTCCATTAAGAAATCCTTTCACAGATTTCCTGAGGTTAATATCAGTACTAAGAAATTGCCAAGGGCTCATTATGTAAGCAGCGAAATTGCAGGAAAGTTTCAGTTTTAATATTTCACCTCAGAAACATTTAGGCTATGTGAGATAATTGTGGCTATTTTTTTTTCTCTCTCTTTTTTTTTTTTTTTCTGTAGAACTTACTGAGGAGAATTTAACTGAACAACTTGAAAAATACTTTGTTGTTGCAGATGAGCTTTCATGAATATAAAATTCAGGAATTTCAAGCTTGTGGTTCCCACAGCAACTGTGACTTGTTTCTTGGCTTCTATTTAGGGTTTAGACTTACTGGGCTAAATGCTGTTCCCAGTCCCCCTGACTTTTCCCATGTTGATGTGAAAGCTGAGATGAGAACTTGGCTCAGGATTTGTGGGTAACTGTCTTATCTGAATATGTTTCTATTTCCAATTTGTCCAAGATATAATTGTGTGGGAATAATTATTCTTTCTTTTTTTTTGTTGTTTTTTTGTTTTCCAAGACTAACCATTTTTCAACATTCATTAAAACTCACATGATCAAACTTTGTAAAGATATTGGCCTTCATTTTACCTCTGGTGGGTGTATGTGGTAAGTGTCATCATGATGTTTTAATGGAGAATGTGCAAGGAAATTAAATGTCTGGAAAATGTTTCTCTTCTGATAGAGGGTGTAGAGTGACTCAGAGACCTGAGTCCTTCTTCCTTGCCTGCAATGGTGATGCAAAAAGAAATATAATCTGTGGAAGCTTTGAGGAAGGGCCTCCATAACCTACATCTGTCTTGGAATATGCAACAAAGTCTTTACAAATGCTTTTGGTGATCAATTCAAAACTCACTTATGAGCTGCCCAGGGAGGTGGTAGAGTTGCTGAGCCTGGATGTGTTTAAAGGTCCTTTGGTTATAGTGCTTAGGGATATGGTTTAAGGTGGATCTCATAGAGCAGGGTTCTAGGTTGGACTTGGTGATCCTGAGTTGCTTTGCACACCTGCATGTTTCTGTGATTCTGTGACAACAAATGCAATGAAAAGAAAGCCACTTTCTTCATAGTGTCATCTTCTACCACTATCAATTGCACCTCTTAACCTGTGTTTTGAAGTGGGCACTGCAATCTCTTATTACACACGTTCTCAAGTAAGTCTGTCTAATGATGAGCAGCAGGTGTGAGGGGAATTGGGCATTTTGGTTACACATTTAAATATTACTGGTTGAACACAAATGGTTGAATATAAGTTACAAATATATAAAAGATGGGTGTCCAAAGGTAGGTCTAGATGCTTCAGTGGTGCCTAGTGACAGGAAAAGGAGCAATGGCCACAGCCTGGAACACAAGGAGCTCCACCTAAACATAAGGAACAACTTCTTTACTTTAGGAGTGACAGAACTCTGGAACAGGCTGCCCAGAGATTTCTGGAGACTCCTCTGGTGACTTTCAAAACCTGCCTGGATGTTTGTGTATGGGCCTGGTCTAGGTGAAATGGGCTCTAGCATGAGGATGGGACTAGGTGATCTCCAGAGGTCCTTGCCAACGCCTAACATTCTGTGTTTTTGTGATAAGCTATTGAGTATTCAGCTGTGGCTGGAACAATGCTGTTAATTTCTTGCCACTGTTATGTAAAATGAGCTCACTGTTTTCTTCTGTTTTTCCTTCAAATGCAGGAAAGGACAAAGACACATACACAGATGATTCAGAACATGGAAATTACGATGCTCGTACGGATCAGTCCCTGCTCATACAAAACAAGCTCACCAGGCAGAAAACAGAACCTCGGACCAAGTCATCTATAAAGGTAAAGGACACAAAGCTTTATTAAATTGTATCAGTTGTCAGAATCTGCTTAAGTAGTTACCAAATATGACTTTAAAGGGATTAGAAAGGTTGCCTCTTAAATAAAAAGGTATCTCATGGTGAGAACGTTAGGTGGCTCCTATATCATTTGACCTACAAATCAGTGGATGGAATTCTCTGTACCAGAACCAAGAATTTGTATTCACTTCTGTAGGAGGCAGCAACCTTATTTCAAAAAATTGATCTTGCACAAAATTTAGAATGTAGAATTCCCAGCCTGGGGTGAAGTTCATGTCAGCTGAGAGGTCTCAAAATTTCTGAGAGTTCAGAAGAGTTGAGTTCATGTAGCAGAAGTTCCATTGAGAGTGATGTGGTGTGTAGAGTTCTCTTAAGCAAAATCCAAATGCTAGTTAGACACATTGAATGAAAGGTAAAATTAAGTTCTGTAGAGGAGAGTGTAGGAGTATTTTCAGGAACCTTAAGTAAAGCACTGGTTAAGCCATTTCACCAGCTAAAACTGACATGTTGTCTTGCTTAGTAATTGCCTAATGACAATATTCATCACATTGCATTTTCTATGGTAGTTCATCCACTATAATGCCAAAAAACTGTGGCAGATTTTCAGTTCTAAACGAGTTGCTTGGGTTTTTTGGTTTGTTTTTTAGTTCTTACTGTGAACTGGGGGACCCTTTATTCTCTTTTCTCTTAAATCTAATTGCTTGTAAAAGTATAGCTTTTTCTTCAAGGCCAGGTGAATTAAGACAATTAATAATGAATATTCTTGTTTGACTTAGTTGATTAGGTAGGCAAAACCTTTTATGTTAAATGGGGCCTAAAAGACAGAATAAAACATGCAGAAGCTGCAAAATTTAGATCACTGAAATTTTTTAATAACAGCTAAGGCTGCTACCAAGAAACAAATCTATTAACAACTAATGGCTATCAACTAACAGGCATTTCATTGTGCTAAGGCAAACCATTTGGTTTTATTTTCACATAAAATGATCACTGGCTGTGATTTCTCCAAGCCCTGCTGATATAATGTTTATAGGCAGCCAATAAGCTAAGTTTCCATGTTTAAAGAGGAGCTTTGTATTTGTATTAAGTTTAAACAAAAATGCACTTTTAATGTCTCAAGTCTTTGTATGTCGTGACCTAGTGAACAAAGTGTTTTGGAGTTTAAAAACAGTCTTCTGAAGTCACATCTGGCTTTTAGCCCTGACAACTCCTTTTATCACAGCAATTACTTTGGAAACTTCCTTCTGCTTTTATAATGTCTTTGCAAATGAGGCAACCAAGCAGGATTCTCCTCCTGTTTACTGTTTGCCTGCCTCCGCAGGAAAAAGGCAGACTATATTTAACTTAGTGTTGGATTAGAAAAGAAGGTTACTATCTTGCCTTTGGATTATTGTACAAGTCTTTGTGGCAGTTAGTGGAAGATGTCTAAGGGAGATTTCTTCCTGACATGGATATAAAGCTAGCATCAGGAAGCTTCTAGTTCTCCTTGAGACTGTTGAAAGCACAGACTGCTCTGCAGCTTTACAGCTGGTAAGTACCCTCATATATTTGGAAAAGAAACCCATGTATCATGATTAAAAAAAAAAAAATCTCAGTGTGACCATAGAATGAAAGTGAGAAACGCCACACTGTCAAAGTGCAGGAGAAAAGCTTAGCCACCTTCTCTGTGTGGTAGTGATTCTCTTTTAGACCTCTTTTGGAAGGATTATTTTGCACCCAAGACACTCAAGGAAAAATTGCTACATAAGCTCTTTGCAATTAATGCTTAGTACTGTTACGTGTCTCAGTGATGTGCTACATGAATACTTGAGCAATAACAAATTTATCTTGCTGACATGATGAAAGCTGAATTGTTTGGTGTTTCAGATGACTTAAATGGTGTGATACTTTCCATAGATAGGGTTTGTATTGCTGCAGTTTAAAGCTTCAGAAACATCCAATAATTTTGATAGAGCATCTGGATGCCACCATTCATCTTGATAGGCATCTACTTTTCTCATTTCCTTGATTATGATTTATAACTCATAATCTTCTTTATTGTAGGTTAGTATCATTTCAGGTTTCATGTGGAAAAAATGGGAGTCGTTCAGACCCATTAAAAGCTGTCTGCATTATCCATTGCTGCTGTCTTTTCATCACCGACTGCTGTTGAGATTGTGTAGAAAGTATGAGTTTGGATATGTGATTCTGCTAAAGCTTTTCTTGCAGAGGCACGATGCCAACAAGTGGCTGCTGAGCAAAGAATGGAAGGAGTAGTATTTGTTATTGCTAGGAAAATGAGAAAATCCCTGCCTGGAAAGTTAACATTTGAAATGTTCTAGTTTCACTGAGGAAGGAGAGCCAGCTAAAGAAACTTGAAATGTTACGTAACTTCTAAGGAATTTTAAGTAAGATCTTAAATAAGCAGCAGTCCAAAACATATGGAGAACTGTGCCTAATCAGCTGGACATACTGCTGAAAATTCATTATAAGTCAAGCAAAACTCAGTGTGTTCAGTGCAGATTATTACAGTGATTATTAGGCAATAAATCTACCCTTGAAAACCCGAAACACGTTGTTTAGGTCTTTTACTGGATTCTTTGTGATTTCAAACATGTCTCTTCTTCCCTGTCTTGCAAAACAAATATTTTGCTTAGAGAATTTCATGGTGATGGTGTTTTACTATTTCTGGAAGCCTTGCTCACTCTTCAGAGCACAGCTAGGTTCTGCACGGCACAGTGTAGTATGCACAGACATACATTAGCATGGGTAATTACAGCAGCCTGTTGTGTTAACCAGGCTGTGTTGTCTTTGATGCCCAAGATAGTCTGGATATCTTTGCATATGCAAATATGTCCCCAGTTTTCTTTCCTAGGTTATTATGCTTATGCTTATTTGCAAAAGAAAAAAAAAAACAACCCAAAACTAACAAAAAAACCCATAAAAAATATGCAATCAGTCTGCATTTTTTTAAATTAAGCAATTAAAAGGATGAATATAGTAAATCTATTTCTGGTTTATCCATTCAAACAAAAAAAAAAAAAAAGATGATTGCTAACTTAGAGTGCTAGGAAAAATTTCTCATAAAGCACACCTTAGAATACTCTTAATTAGAGTATACTTTTTAAAAAGTTTAAAAAAAAAAGTTAGCTGAGTACCATTTCAAAATATTTTACCAACTAGTTACAGCTAATTCCAGGTAACTTAAGAAATTTGTAACCCTTTGGGGGTCCTAGGTTTGATTTTTTTTTTTTTTTTTCCCCCAACATCCTGGAGCGAAGCAAGCATCAATTTGGAATCTCACTTTTGCCTGTTGTACTCAGCATAAGAAGTGTATTTATTTCCAGAAAATACTTAAAAGTAGATATTGAGTCATGTAGATGCTAACCACTGAAATGATGGCATCCTTCAGTGTGAATATTGTTGGAGATGTTAATTAAGTTCATGGTAACAGTATTAGGGAGAATTAGTAATCGAAACAAATGAGGTGGTTTTCATTAATTGCTTTACTTCAAAGCATCTTATTAAGTTCTAAGAACAATATCAAATTGTACTGGAATAAAGTTTTCTTTTATGAGAAATAACCATTCTACTCAGAACAGGAAAGCTCTTCAGAGACTTTGCAGTCTTAGGTGGTTAGCACACCCAAGAAATTAATACATGAGACTTAACCTCTGTCAAAATTCTTGCCATGGTTCTTCAAATTGTTTCCATGGATACTTCTGTCTCATATATGATTTAATAGCCCTGAACTCTTCCATAATTATTTCTAAAACATCTCATCAAAAACAAGACCTAAAGAGATACAGAAAACTGTTTTTCCTTCCCCATCTCTGATAGCTAGCATGTTCTGCATTGTGAGATTTGTTCTCCCCCTCTTACTCCTCCATTCCAGGCTGATTTTCCTTGCAAGTGTACGGAGTTATTTTAAATATAGACGTAGATGATATAGATAAAGAAAAAGGTATAGAAAGATCATTCCATACAATCCTGTTTGTGTTCTAGGACTCCATGCCAATAAATTTAAAGGTGATGTTTACAAAATTGTTATGTGTCAGAGGTAGGTTAGTGAACAAGTCATCGTTTCCATGATGAAGCGAAGCCTGCTGCTTGTCTTTCATTCTTCCCCAGTGTTTTCACATTCTAGAACTTCTCCCTACACTTTTGCCGCTAAAAAAATAACAACTGGTGAGGTGGTGCTATTAGGAATTAGTGATTCTTGGACTGGGTACTTGGATTCAGTGGTTCCATTTCTAGAAGTGGCATCACTTTTTCCTGCTAGTGGGATTCTTCCCTCTTCTTCTCTTCTTACAATTTTCCCAGGGAAAAAGAAAAATCAAGGTGTTTAAGTAAGCCTCTCTTTAGTATGTTGCTTCATTCTTGGTAAGAATTTATTAAAATTATATTTTTCTATCATGTTTGGCTGTCAGAATTCACAATCTGGGAATTAATTTTGTTTTAAACGTCAACACCATGAAATGAAATAGAGTCTGGGGAGAGAAATACAGCAAATTTGCAACACAAAAGACTCCTGAGGCCCAGCTGTGTGCATCCATTTGTCTTTTGGATCTCAGATACTAGTCTGTTGATATATGTGTTTGTTTTTAGGTAATTTTACAAATCTAAATCCAAGATACACCACCCACGTGGAGGTTGAACTTCATCCTGTCTGCTGTAGAGACAAAATAAACATATCATGCTGTGGGGGCTTAATTCTTGTGTGCTGTCTCAGCCGGTGCTTATGTAAGCCAATGCTGCTGTTGTGAGAACTGATGTTAGCTAGATAAAGGTGAAACCTTTGGATATTCTCTTCATTAAGTAAACAGCAGTTGTTCAAGTCAGAAAATTGAAACACAGACTCTTCACTGCCTGAACTGCAGCCCAGAGTGGAAGCTGCTTCTGCCCGTTTGAGTATCTGGGGTCAGAATAACCTGCTCCAGGCAGAGCGCAGTGTGCCCTGTGCATGCTGCCAGCCTAGGACCCAGGTTGTGCTTTTCTTCACCTTGGAGTTTCTGGGAGCAGCAGCTGAAACTATTTTTCGGATGTGTTCTAAAGCAGCTCGCAAAGCCTGTCGGCCACAAACCGCCAAGAGATGATGTTTGAACAGTTACTCTTACATGAATCTAAAATTTGCTTCACCTCTTCTGGAATATTTATTTCTGGCAGGTTGAAAATTTGCTAAAAGTTTTAATCTGCAGAGCAGTAGACTCAAAATCAGTGGAGCTGAAATAGTTATAATTTCTGTGAATTGTGCTGTTTAAATTAATTGGGGAGAGAAAGGCTGTAAAACAGCTGTTCCCACTTTGGAAGGAGAACACTGCTTATTAATTACAATCTGAAAAATAGTTTATTGAAAAATCCCTCAGTGTTGGCTAAATCCTACATTCTTCTTGTACCACATTTGAATAGAAATGTGAGCTCTTTATTTTAAAACTTTGCTAAATATTTGCATCATACTTCTGGGAGTTGTTTTGGTTGGTTGGTTGGTTTTCTTGCTTGAGCAAAAGCTTCTTTTTCCAGATCAACTTTAAAACTTCTCTTGTCTTGTCCAAACTGTAAAATTCAGTTGAATGATAATGTCAATATTTGGAATTTTATGCTGCTTCACACTTGGAAGCAGTATGTTATGTTATTTTTTTAATATTAATCACAAGCTATAAATCATCCTACAAGTGTAGAGGATGAAGAGGGCTAGAGAGAAAAACAAACATGGCTCAGTCCTCTTTATATGCATTTCTCAGGTGAAACAGGAAATCTTAAAAGGAATAGGGGAGAGTAAGGGCTTTGCACAAAATATTTCTTCTGATGCTTTTTGTCTCCACTGTGTCAAGAGAAAAAATAAAAGAATCTGATATTTCTTAGTCCAAACCAGCAGATAAATAAGTGTGTTTTGCCTGAATGCCCATTGCATTAACAGAGTGATTCACCCTCCTAGGTATAGCTAATGGCTAATATACCTTGACTCATAGGTTTAGTTGAAATTACTGCTCCCTGTTCTCCATGCACATTGTGAAGCCCCTTCAGATGAACTGGAACAAACACCTACATCACCAGATAAATTCTTTTGCTGGCACAGAGATTCCTGCTAATCCAGATGGATGGCATTGCTTGAGGTTTGCGCTGAAGTGAAACTGCAGTGCCAGTAGCATTGGAATGAATCAGTCCTGAAATCAATGGAGTTTAGGTCAAGTTCACTGCACAATTTTGGTAAATGGTTTCACATCTGAACGTGTGCTACTCTGAAAGTGGTCTGAGATGAGCAGATGGAAAATTTTTCTCCACTGTCAGCGCAAGTCATTATTTATTGAATGTTGCCCTCAAAGAATTCTGTTTGGTACAGAGGCATCTGAGGGCCTATTGAGATCTGAGAAAGAAAACATGTTTCCAAGAGTGATGAAAATCAGGTGGTTTGTAACTAAGGAAAGGAAGGCCAGAAATAACAACCCAAAGAAAGGCACAAGTGTAGTACAAAAAGATAGATATAATTTGCAGAATGCCTGCACAGAAATTGTATGAGCAGATATTGTGTAAGAGAAGTTCCAGGTCTGTCCTTTGGGGCTTTTTACATCTCGTTTTGCCTGCTTCACAGACCACAAAAGCAGCTCTGGTTTGCTTCTGTGAAATACTTATGCTAGAATTATTCACTGCTGAAGAGCAGATTCATTGTTTGTGTCCTGAACATGGAAAAAAAAACCCAAAACCTTGGGTTACTGAAAATTTGCCTATTCAAACTTGAACTTGCACAGTCTACTACCTCACCTTCAGACCTCTGCATCTTGTATCTTTAGATCATTACATCTATGATCACAGTTTAACTTTTCAGATTTCAAAGTCTTCATAGTCTGACACTGGTGGATACAGTCACTGCCTGTTCTGAGTCATGCAAAACACAGAATGCAAAAATAGCTTGCAGCAGCAGCATGTAAAGCAGGGCTTTCCATATCAAGGTCGGAGAATCCCTGTTGTTTGCAAGCATGGTGGGAAGCAACTAGACAAGACTGAAACGTTGTTCTCACTACGTGGGAAAAGCATTTCATCAGGAGTATCTGGAGAAACATTCCAATCAATAGAGCTTTTTATTTCTCTTTTGGAGAAAATATGTTTGTTCTTTAAGATTTGCCCAGATACAGAGCTGAGAAACTTGTTTTAATCTACTTGTCTTTAAGTATTGCTGATTTCTACTGGGAAGTGAGGATTAGCAGAAATTTATATAATACCCTGCAAGGTTTTTCTGCTGCTGAAAAAACCAGCAAGAATATGGGGTTTATTTGAGCTCTTTTATTTTGTTTTCTTCTAATTCCAAACCTTGAACAACTGGTGTGTATAAGCTGCCTGTTCTTGTGCCCTGTGCTTTATATATTCATCCTGTGGATATTTCCATAATTTAAGGAATGCTCTGTCACACAGAATTCATGATGGGCCTCTTCAGATTTGTGAGTGCCACAATTAGTGTGTTTGTGCTTTATGTTCTCCAGGCTGATGCCATGGCATCATCAGGCCTCTTCTTCAAAGATGGCAAAAAACGCATCGATTACATCTTGGTCTACAAGAAGTCAAGTCCACAGGTAGAAAAAAGAAGCACATTTGAGAAGAATCTGAGGGCGGAAGGGTTGATGTTAGAACGAGAGGTGAGTCTTGTAGCTTATGTTACAAAACCCCTTTATTATATTGTCATGCTTTATTGGATTTGTAAATGGTTCCTGATACTCTCATAAGCTTTTCCAGTCATGCTTTGTTTAATGCTGTTAAATTCATACTAGCACTTGTCTGAGAATGTGTGTTTGGCATGGATTGGTGGGTGCATGCTTGCACACATACAGGCGTGTATGTACCCCCCGAACTATGATCACTTTTAGACTGTAGGTGTCATTCAGTTTAGAGGCAAAATGTATAGCTCATTATGCTTGCAAACCAGAAGCAGATTCAGTAACTGGTAGAATGGGATAAGATAGAATAGAATCAGCCAGGTTGGAAGACACCTCCAAGATCATCCAGTCCAACCTAACACTCAGCCCTGTCCAATGGCATTAAGTGCTCCATCCAGGCTTTTCTTGAACACCTCCAGGGATGGACACTCCACCACCTCCTTGGGCAGCCCATTCCAATGCCAATCACTCTGAAGAACTTCCTCCTAACATCCAGCCTATACCTCCCCTGGCACAACTTGAGACTGTGTCCCCTCATTCCGTTGCTGGTTTACTGGGAGTAGAGCTCAACCCCATCTGGCTACAACTTCCCTTCAGGTAGTTGTAGAGAGCAATGAGGTCTACCCTGAGCCTCCTCTTCTCCAGACTGCACACCCCCAGCTCCCTCAGTCTCTCCTCACAGGGCTGTGCTCCAGGCTCCTTACCAGCTTCATCACCCTTCTCTGGACACGTTCCCATACCTCAATATCTCTCTTGAATTAAGGGGACCAGACCTGTTTAATGTACAACCTCTGTGTCTTTCAGCAGAATGCATGATATTAAATGCCTCTGGTTGTAAAGAGGTAAAGATTTTTAATGTCCAGTTAATCCATCTCTAATTTACATGGCTTAATCTGTGTTGGGTTCTTTGAGCTAGGCTAGTGTATAATTAAAGTGCTGCTGTTAAGGCTTCTGAATATTCTTGAATGCTTTTAAAAAAAGAACAACAAATCTTTGTTTTTTTCTAATGTTATTAAAAATGAAATTCAGATTTGATGCAGGGGCACAAAGTTTCACTGTCACATCCCTCTGGGTGTCATTCCCGTTTGTTTATATTACAGGGTTTGGTGGGGGGAAACATTCTTAGTTTTCCTTTCTCTAGCTGAGAGTGCTTATAGTGTTTTCAGACTTGCATGACCAGTTCAGGCCCAAAGCCAAGATTTCATCCTGAAGAATGCTTTTAGAAAGGTGAGTGCCGTAGAGGTTTGAATCATTCTTATGTCCTTGTTTCTCACCACTCTTTACAGCCAGCTGTTACAAACAGTGATATCATGTTTGTTAAAATTCACTGCCCATGGGAGACACTGTGCAAGTATGCAGAAAGGATGAACATCAGGATGCCTTTCAGGTAGAGTGGAAATATTTTAAGAAACTTGACATTTAATGGTTAATATTAAAACTTCATTACTTACCTTAAAGCCAATGTGTAGACTTTGCTCAATCATAGAATGATTTTGTTTGGAAGCGACTGCCAAAGGTCATCTAGTCCAGTGCCCATACAGCCAGCAGGGACATCCTCTGGTAGATCAGGCTGCTCAGAGCCTTGGCAAGCCTGACCTTGAATATCTTCAGGGATGGGGCTTCAAATGCCATCCTGGGCAACCTGTTGCAGTATTTTACCCTCATGCTGCAGAAGTTGTTGCTAACATCCAAGCTAAATTTCCGCTTCCCTCATTTCAAACCATTGGCCCTCATCCTATCCCTACAGGTCTTTGCAAACAGTCCCTTTGCAGCCTGCTTGTAGCCCCTTCAGATATTGGCAGGCTGCTCTTAGGTCTTCCTAGAGCCTTCTCCAGGCTGAACACCCCCAGCTCCTTAGCCTCTCCTGGTAGCAGAGGTATTGCAGCCTCCTGATCATCATTGTGATCCTCCTCTGGACCTGCTCCATTAGGTCCAAGTCCTTGCTGCATTGAGAGCCCCAGAGCTGGACACAGTACTGCAGGTGAGGTCTTAGCAGAGCAGAGTCAAACAGCAGAATTTCCTCTCTCAAACTGCTGGACACACTTCTTTTAATGCAGCCCAGCGTGCCTTTGGCATCTGCCCTGAATAGCCAAGTGTTCTATCTTTTACAACCCTCCTGCTTTCTACTATCAAAATATGTCTTTCTTGTATTGGTCTTAAGCCAGAAGCAGTCCTCACGAGGCATCCTTTGCTCAAAACTCGCTTCAAATAGCCAGTTCTGTGCTGAGTTTCCATATCCTGTTAAGCCTTCAAATTCCTTTCCATATGAAAAACAATTTTGTGTGGCACTCACCTTCCATATGTTTGAGAACATTGAAGTGCCATTTGAGCTTCTCTAGTTTGAATAACACTTGTCAGCATTTTAAATATAGAAGTGCTTGCATATGTTTATACACACTCATAGACAATGCAAATTGCCATCCAGAAATAGTTCTTTCTTGCTTTTGATACTTCAGGTCACAAAATTAAGTTGGGATTTAGGAATGGTTTGAATTCTTTGTCATTTTCATGACTTCTCAGGTCAGCAGAGCTCTTAATAAAAAGAGGCTAACTTTTACAGTACTACCATACTACTTTCCTTGGAAGGCATTCAGAGTTGTGTGTGTTTATTATATTAAGTGGCACTGAATTTTTTTTTAATTTTTTTTTTCTCTGCAAAGTATCTGATCTGTATTTCTTTGTTTCTGGACTTCCTTTTATCCCATTCAGTTCAGTGCACCAAAGGTACGTTAAAAGCTGACGTTTTGCTGTAGAATGAAGCACATTTATTTGGTAAGAAAGAAGCCCGCAGCCTCCATAATAGCTCTCTGAGAAATAGGAACTTGGTCACCATTTCCTTTCTCTGTGAAAAAGATTTTCATAGGAATTTACTTGACATAGCAACCTAAGACTTCTGTGAATATTTCCAAAAGGCTGTTTCTTTCTTTTTTTTTTTCAAAGTACAAAAACTAGTGAGTTCTGTTATGTAGTGAAGACAAAGTGGATGTAGCAGAGTAGAAGAGAAGTGTTTTGCTCTGCTAGCAGCCAGTCTCCAATACACAAACCAAGCAAATCTGGAGCAATGTTTTCATGATGCCTTCTCTCCTTCCAGAGTGCTGTGCTTTAGAGACTTTCTGAGGCAGAGTTCAAGTCTTTATCTTTGCTTATGTGAGCCCCATGATATCTTTTCATGGAATCAGAAATGGCCATCTGTGCTTCCATAACAACATCCTCTGGCCACACTTTTTATAACTTAATTACATGTTTTGAGCAATTTTCTTTTAAGTCTTGAGCTTGCTTGTTTAAATCAGCTTTTCTAGTTGGATGACATCAATTGGTTTCCTGAAGTGTGACTCTTTTCCCCATTTGGTGGACAGAGGAGGCTCAGAGCATACAATTACAGTGCACTACTGGTTGCCTCCCAGGCAGTAGCAGGTAGTCCTGCAAGGAGCAGGGAAATGGACTCAGTGATCTTTATGAGTGTCTTCCCACTTGAGTTACTCTGATTCTAAGAACAGATTGCTTCTCTTAGCCTTTATCTGATTTATCAGTGGCTGCCCCTTTTCAATACAGAATGGAAAAGGAGAGTTCACCTTCCCTGCAGACCTGTGACACAAGTACACTCTTGGCCTCTTGCTCAGGGCTGCAAAATTTTGGCATTCAGTTATGGTCACTTAAATATACCCTGAACAATACATCAGGAATTAAACTCACCCTTCTTAGGTTCATTTTGCTGCAGCAGGAAACCAAACAGAATCAGCAGACATTACACAGATGAAGAAATATTTCTCTTTGCTGCTGAAATGTAAAAATACCTTTTTCTTGCCAGAGGGACCACCCAGAACTGTTTTAGCATGGCATTATAGCTAGATGTGTTGACAGGTACATGGTATGTGACATATACCATGACAGCAGGCATCTCAGTGCTTCAATTACAAAAGCAAATTGTTCTAGCATTTCAGAAGCCTCTGTGCTAATCACTCTTGTCTTGTGTATGGCCTTAAGTGCTTATGGAGTTGGATGCATAGAGTGCAGTAGGCATTTAGTACCCTGGTAACTCTTCTGAAGTGAGCTGTATGAAATAAAAGCTAAGAAAGACCACATGAAATGAATCCTAGCATGGTGCCACTGAACCCTTTCTGGTGTGTGTTTTATGAATTAATTATTGAGTAGCTATTGCTGTCATTAACTACAAGCCTAACATTTAATTTTGACACAGGAACAGGTTTTTAACTCCCAAATATGTGAAATTACAGTGTTTTAATCACTTCCTCTATTTAAGGTGCCTCTTTAAGTGTTTGGGTGTTTTTTTTCACCTTTCTGCCTGTGAAAATGCACGCTTTAGCAAATGTCCAGTGTTCTTTTACAATGTTCATGTCCTTTTCAACTGTCTTCTGCTTGATTGTTCTCAGATGATTTTTGCTGTTCTTTCAGGAAAAAATGTTATTACACTGACTGGAGGAGCAAAACCATGGGCAGGTTGGTGGGTGATGTGTAGCTTCTAATTTTGTTGGATAGTCACCCTGCTAAAGAAAAAATCCGTTTGCAGTTGTAAATTTATCCAGGAAAACATGGAAAATCAGCTTGTTTTCCTGAAAACTCAAAATATGTTAGCCCAATGTGTTGAAATCTTCATCTGTAACAAGATGCAGTACTTAAAGCTTTGCCAGTTCTCATTTTAGTGATGCAGAAGTGTTTATGTCAGGGAAAAAAACAACAAAAAACAACAAACCTAGGTCTTATCCTGGGCAGCAGAGATTTAATACTTGGAGATATCTCCACAGTTTATGTCTGTTGTTACCAAGGAATATTTCTGTAGCATGAGAGAGGCTTTTGAGTGTTATGTCTCAGATTCTGGTAGTCAGCTGCTTCCTTTAGATATGCAAAGATGACTTCATTCATTTGTGTCCTGGTGATCAGCCGAAGGCTGTTTTGCATTGCTGCTTGCTGGCTGACAGAAGAGCTTGTCCACTGCAGTGAAAGCTGTGCAACTCTCTGGGAGGCAGGTCCATGCAACACTCACCTGCATCTTCTGCTGTTGCTGCTTCTGTCAGCCAGGAGAAGGGCACAAGAGGCCAGAGCAGTGAGTGAAAGGAGCATGAGGGAGCTGTAATCGCTCCCTGCTGTTCCAGTCAGCTGTAGCAATTCTCCTGTAAATCCTAATTACCTATGGAAAAGGTAGGGAAATTTTTACATGAGGGAAATCTCCTGAAATAATTTTCTATCACAGGTTTTGTTAAGATGGATCTTAAGATGAGATTACATTTGATTTAGGTTCTTCTGTTGTTATGTTCAGATGATGAAGTGCTCTCATTATTTCTGAGGAACAATTTAAGTAGTCTCCTGATATAGTTTGCAAGATAATCAGCTGGCAAAAATAGAGCACTGCAGAATGGTAAAGCAAGAAAACTTTAAACACATCAGCAGATAAAAATCCACGGAAAGAAACCAATCTGTAACATAAATTTACAACTGCACTTTTTCCTCTTCCCAGTCATCCACCTGCTTGCTCCATTTTGGTGTGCGTTATGAAAAATGCTCGCCCTGTGCTTTGTAATGGAAAGCAAAATCAACAAGCTTTACTGCAAAACTGCTTCATTTCATCTGTAATCCATCTGGCACATCTTAGACACTAAATAAGTTTGTTTTCCTTATTGGGAAGGACAGATGCCTGAAACAGTTGCACAGTACCTGTGAACCAAGTCATAAACTCTTCTTGTGCCAGATTGATTTTTTTTTTTTCTTTCCATTTTAGACAAATGCAATTTGCCTGTGATTTACTTTGTCAGAAGTTGGAGATGAATGCTTATCTGAGTATTTTATTTTCTGGCACTTTATTTTTATGGCAGTCCATGTACAAAGAAATAGTGGAAGGAGGAGGAAAGGGGTGGGAAAAGGGGCAGGCAAAAAAAGACAAGCTACATGTGGAAATGAAAGGTAACTCTGAAATTGCTGACATACACATCTCATCGTTTTAATTTCTCCTGTCATTGTTCCTCTAAATCTTACAGCTTTTCAAACTTAACTGCTTCTCTCTTGTTTATCAAATCTCATTAATACTTCTAAGTTATTAAGTGATGGACGCTCCACCACCTCCTTGGGCAGCCCATTCCAATGCCAATCACTCTGTGAAGAACTTCCTCCTAACATCCAGCCTTTACCTCCCCTGGCACAACTTGAGACTGTGTCCCCTTGTTCTGTTGCTGGTTGCCTGGGAGAGGAGCCCAACCCTATCTGGCTACAACCTCCATTTAGGTAGTTGTAGAGAGCAATGAGGTCTACCCTGAGCCTCCTCTTCTCCAGGCTGCACACCCCCACCTCCCTCAGTCTCTCCTCACAGGGCTGTGCTCTAGGCCCTTTACCAGCCTTGGTGCCCTTCTCTGGAGACATTCCAGTACCTCAACATCTCTCTTGAATTGAGTGGTCCAGAACTGGACACAGTACTCAAGGTGTGGCCTGACCAGTGCCATGTACAGTGGAAGGGTAACCTCCCTTGTCCTGCTGGCCACAGTGTTCCTGATACAGTCCAGGATGCCATTGGCTCTCCTGGCTACCTGGGCACACTGCTGGCTCATGTGGTTATATAGTAGATGTATATATCTGTTAATGTGCATGTAAGGGTCTACAAAAGATTACTAAGAGCGTGAAAGGACAGAAGATAAATTTCTGGTGTCCTTGCTTTCTTGTCTGTGTTTCAGCTTTATGACATAGCTCTGTTCTTTGGCTCCTAATGCTTAGTGTCAGAGTGGTGTCTATCAAGTGCAGAACCAGCAACATACAGAGTGTGCTCCAATAGCCTGGCAGTGTTTAGCAAGAGGAAAATTTTAAATGTAAAGATCTGATCCCACATTTGGCTTAGATTTCTGTCTGACACTGTGTCAAGTTGAGGCAGAGCTGGGTTTGCTGATGTTGGCAGTAAGAGGTGCACTTTTACAAAGGTTGCTTTGCTGCCTGAGAGCAACTTACTGTGTCATCACTTATTGCTCTTAATTATCAAATGGGTAGCTCCAGAGCTGGTTGCAGTACTCCAGGTGAGGTCTCGTCAGAGCAGACTAAACATGGCAGAAATCACCTCTTTTGAGTAATGCCTAAAGCCTGCTAAAAAAAGATCATTATGGGAATGTTTTTTCTAACATTTAGACCTTTTCTGGGTCACCGATATGCTTATAGTGTCAGAATATGGCACTTGTTTAGTATGGGACCTGCTCCTCAAATACTCACATTTCATAGCAGCTCCATATGAAGCTCTGCAAGGAGTGCAGAGTTGAAGTATTGAGGAGGTAACTATAGCTGCTTGAAAATAAACTGCCCTTCACCAGATTTACCTCCATATAAACTATGTCCAGTAGAAGAAAGCTTTCCATGTTACCAGCACATCATCTAATCAGGAATACAAAAATTATGTTAATTTCTATTTTACAATGTCACTTTTTAGGGAACTGCAGAAGCCATACCTAGGGTTTGGGGGCTTTTTCCCCTAAATAATAACGTTTAACCATATCTAAATAGCATAATCTCTGCTTCTTTGATATTTAGCTGCAGTGGTTTATAAAGCAGTATCAGCCTTTGGATTTTAAGGAACATTTTGCAGAGGAAGTCTTTACTGAAATCAGAAAACCATAAACATTTTCTCCTGAAAGGCATTGTATCTGCTTTCAAGCTTTATAAATTGTAATGTTCAAGTTGCCAGGCAAAGGAGGGAGGAGGACCTACACTTGCCTTGTCCAGTGAGCCTGGAGAAAGTGAGTAGATACTTGAGATTCCTTCTTCAGTAGATCTTATGCATCCACAGTTCTGCCAGAGGAGCTACCTTGGAAAAGACCCCAACATCATCTCAAACCATAATCCCCCTACCTTTAGGACTGAGTTGTGCTCAAGTGAAGTGTGCAAGATAACTCATAAATACTGTTACTTTTGCTCCTTAACCCCTTATTTTCTTTTAGTTGGTGTGGAGATTTTCTGCTTTCATTTCATTTCTAGTATGATGTCTTTAAATATGCAGTGTTGGAATTAGAAAGGACAACCAGATGAGAATGTTGTTTCTCTGATTTCTTACTGTCTCAGTTTGCAGAGGAATATGAGAGAGCTGAAAAGTTGGTTGCCCAGAAACCCAATGAAGCTTGATAAGGAGGCCCTACCTGATCTGGAAGAAACAGATTGCTACACAGCACCCTTTAGCCGGGCACGTATACACCAGTAAGTTCTGGAATGGGAGAAGCAGCACCAGAGACCACAGGGATTTTTTATTTTCTCACTTCTGAGCAAGTGGCATAGAGGCAGCCGTCAGCAGATGGCTGCTGGCAAATACCCAGCATTGGACTTGATATTTTCCCTGGGACTCCTCTTTAAAATCCAAGATCTGCACTCTAGTGCTTGGAGTTTGCTGGTCACTTGAGATGTATAGGCAGAAATTCAACTGAAAAATGAAAACTCTCCTTTTGCTTTAGAAGGGTTTTTTTTTCCTTTGCATTACATTACAAAGTGCTAATCCTTGCTCCAGTTTGCTTTGCATAATTGCATATTTTACTTAGGCAGAGGTTGAAGCAGTTGTTGGAATTGAGAACACCTGGAGGCAAGCTACAATCAGTGCTGATTTATGGTTGTTTTTTTTTTCTTATCAGATCTCCGTTTTAAGAATGCTTTTATCTCTCAAAGTACAAATATATATACATCAAATGAAAACTGTATCTGCTCAAATCAGTGCTTTGATGGTGATGAGCTATACATTTGTTCAGGACCCAAAAAGTTAGGTTGTAAAATTCTTGCTATTTCCTAAAGTATTTCATGGTAGTATTTTAGGACAGAAAGATTCATTTTAAACAAATATAAATTAGGCTAAATAGGGATTTTTTTTCTCTGCAGTAAAGAAGCTGTATGCTTCTAACTGTACCCTGGAGAGACAGAAAAATTACATTATAATCTCAACTGTTTATGGGTTGTTTTTTTTCACTAGTTGACTGTATTGCATTGGATTAAGCACCTGGTTTTGGTGTTACTCCTCCACTAGCTCGGCTGATGTCATCGGCTGTTAATAGTGTCACTTTTGGCACAGCTAAGTAGGCAAAAGCTCTGCAAGTCAGATTTCTTGTGGCTGGAATCCAGAGCCATCTGGGAAAGGATGCTTTATTTGGCTCCATCCTAGGATTCTTTAAGGGAAAGCGGTTGTGGAGCTGCTACTCAAGTGTCCAGTGCATGGAGATGGTTTGGGTTTTTGTTTTTTTGTTAAGTAGTGGTTCCGGCAGTTCCATGACAGAAATACCTAACAACTCATGAGCAGCTTGAATCTGGGAACAACAACTGCTTCTGAAGATCTTTAATTATTTACATTCAGAACAGATACCTCTCAGATGATAAAATATTTTAGAATTTAGCTTTACTTGCTCTGTTTTCCCAGCAATCTGTGCTGATGATAAATTTATTAGCACTGAGAAGATGCTCTGGGGATGTGAGGTCTTACCACTTGTGCAGTAACCAGGGAGGGCAGAAATCAGATCCATCACAGTAAGAACACTAGAGCAGCTATCTTTCAACACCCCCTACACTGAATATTAAAAGGCATTAATTGTTTTAATAGTTTTACAATAAACAACAAGGACAGCTTCTTCAGCAATTCCACCAGAAGTAGAATTGTGCATCACATGCTGCAGAGAACGAAGTATGAAGATGGAAAATCCAAAATGGGTGAGAAAACTGTTGTTTGGTTTGTGGATTTGTTGGTTTTTTTTTTTTTTCCTCTAACCTGAAGCTACACAAATGCTTACTTTAATAAAGCTGTAAAAGTCTTTACTTGCCTGAAAAAAAATATTTGGGTGAAGTCAATTAATGTGGCTGTTCCTTGAAATCCTTTTAATTTCCTGAGTGAGAGAGGGGAAGGAATGTCACAGCAATTACATTTTTGGGTTTTTTTAATAACTGAGTAACAATTGGCAATACTTTTCACCTAATTACTTGTTCCTTAAAGTAAATTGGAGATGTTGCAATGTGATCAAGAACCACAGTCAAGATAACATAAATTTCTGAAAACTGTGGAGTGTTTTCAAGGGTTGATCCTCATAGGTCTGCGACTATCTAGCAGTTCCAGTCTGTCTGAATCACTATGAGCTACTCTTAACTTACTTGAGGTCTCCACACAGCTCAGAAATGGTTGACCTGAAGACTAAATTGAGTTTATATCAACACTGCATTACACTGTTGTTTTCAGAAGGTCTAGCTATTAATTCTCCTTTGCATCAAGGTGGTATGTCTGATTTCCTGCTTTTAAAATTTAAAATTGAAGACAGAGATATTTTTAAACCATACACATACAGAGATGATAGAAAATACTGAAAGTTGTTGCTTGAGTTCCTGAATAAAATCAGTAGTAAGAAAAGCATGGAAAACACAAGTTCAAGTCTAATGTCTTTGAAATGGATGATGGCAAATTTCATTTGGAGATTAGCTTAGCATAATTCACGTATTTGGGAAAACCTGAAATCATTAAGTATTTATTTCTTGGGGAAGTTCTTGGCTGTGAGTGTGCTCTTAGAGGCTGATGAAAAATTTTATTCCAATTGTTAATGGCTATTTATTATTTTTTACAATGTGTTTTGAAAGGACAACAAATCTGGTTTTAGGAAGGCAGTAGGAAGTGACTCAAAATGCTGTAGGCAGCATGGTGCAGAGCACTGCTCTGATACAGACTCCTTCAGCTGATTTATGTTTCAAGAAGTTAAGTTTTGAGCCTGTGGGGGTTCTGCTGCCTGGAGGAGGGTCTGTCCATACCACTCTCTGTGTATGTCAGATGATCTGTTCACCCATAAAATCTGTATCATCTGCTCTGATGAGTACAATGTGAGTGTAACTCTCTTCTCACACTTGATCTGGCACTTCCATCTGACTGTTAGAGAAAAGTTGCAGACAGTGACCCTGGGAAAGTTGCTGTGGTTTGACAGAGCCCAGCAAGACCTGCACAGTTGGTGGGATTATTGACTATGGTCATGTTTAGCAGCATCCCAAGCACCTAAGTTATATTCTCAGTATGTACCTTGAAAGTTCACACTGCTTGAAACTCAATGCATATAAAAATTTATGTTAGAACTCATGTTTCTTTCTGTTGTAGGTATTAATAGGTTACTAAATAATGGAACCTATGAGGCAGCATTTCCACCACATGAGGTAATCTGGTCTGTTTTCTATTTCTGTTTAGATTACAGCACTAATATTTTGAGATCCTGCTGTATTTTTCATTTTCTCTTGCAAACTTTTCATTTCCGTGTGTAACCTATTGAGACTCTTTTTCTTTATGACTTAACTTTAATATTAAACTTTTAAAACTTTTCTCCTATAATTTAGAATAATAAGTTCCTGGACTACTTTCTTCATGAACTAGAATGTTATAATTCTTCTTTTATGAACTGGACATTGCCTGTGGAGTTCTTAATGAGCATATAATTTGTTCCAAATTATTCCCATTTGTTGTATTAAGTGATTTTTTTTGCCTGCCACCTGCAAAATGCTCTCATTTTCTGATTACTTTTGCACTTGATCACTCTTCTGGAGGCTGGTTGATTATTTCCTATTTAGTTGTTTCTGAATGGTTCTGGATAGCTTCTTCTGGGCAGTGTGTTTTTCAAAAGGTTAAAGTCACAGGCAGGAAACCCTTGCGGTAAATGAAAGGTTTGTTTTGACTTCAGAGATTCTTTGTGGGTTGAAAAGAAAGAAGCAATGTACACATCTTCAGCCATTTGAGCCCTTTAGTAGTGTGGTAATTTCAGGCTGCAAACTCTGTAGTTGCTCAGGCTGAGTATTGTAATTGGGTCTCGTGTTTCAAAGGACTGACCTCTGCTTTACAAATTGCTGAGAGTAATTTTTTTGGTAATGCCAATAATAATTAAATACTGGGAACAGAGAGGAGTACTTCAGATAAATAATTGAATGTTGTTGTTAACACTTTGGCAGAGTAGTGAGAAATGAATAGAAATTGACTCTTTGCTATGTTTAGCTTTNCGTTGTTAACACTTTGGCAGAGCTTTAGTAACCTTAGGGAAAAGCTACCAGAAAAACTTGTGAAGCTTTTTGTGGCTGTCAAAGACCATGCTGGCACAGCCATTTTACCTATAGGTTCCTTTGCTGTAGCAGAAACTGCTCTTTCAAACTCATGTTTTTAAGCCACTCATAACCATGACTGCTACTTGACTGGTGCTAAGGGCTAGTGGTTGGACACACTCAACTTTATTTGGTTTATTTTTCTTTATCACTCAAGCAAGTGAGTGAAGATTCAGACTCAGTGGGAATGCTGACGCTTTAAATCCCTTGTGGAGGAAAAAGCAGGGGAGAACAGGATTTTAAAATATGCAATACAGGGTAATGCTTTGTGTGCTGCAATCATCTACCCAGAGGTCTGTGGACAGAAGTTGATGTTCTGTTCCTAGCTGTTCCGAGCAGTGACAAAGGTTACACTCTTTGTTAATGTTTTTGCTATGCCTCTTTGCTAATTGTAGTGAGAAATGAATAGAAATTGACTCTTTGCTATGTTTAGCTTTATTAACTCATTCTTAAACCAGAGGGTCACGAATGCTAGAATCAGACAGGGTGAAAGAGACCTCCAAGCTCATCCAGTCCAACCTATTATCCAGCCCTATCCAGTCAACTAGACCATGGTACTAAGTGCCCCATCCAGGCTTTTCTTGAACACCTCTAGGGACAGCGACTCCATCACCTCCCTGGGCAGCCTCCTTGTTTGAGCCAGTCCAGAGAAGCCCACCAAGATGCTCAGAGGGCTGCAAAAGCTCTGCTATGAGGGCAGGCTGAGAGACTTGGGGCTCTGCAGCCTGGAGAAGAGAAGGCTTCCAGGAGACCTTGGAGTGGCCTTCCAGTATCCGAAGGGGGCTACAGGAAAGCTGGGAAGGGACTATTCACAAGGTCTTGTAATGACAAGATGAGGAGGAATGGGTTTAAACCGGCAGAAGGGAGATTGAAACTGGATGTGAGGAGGAAGCTCTTTACAGTGAGGGTGGTGAGACACTGGCACAGGTTGCCCAGGGAGGTTGTGGCTGCTCCATCCCTGGAGGTGTTCAAGGCCATGTTGGATGAGTCCTTGAGCAACCTGTTCTAGTGGGAGGTGTTCCTGCCTATGGCACAGGGGGGTTGGAACTGGCTGAGCTTTGAGGTCCCTTCCAACCTAAACCATTCCATGTTAAAAACACCTATTAAACGCAGGCTAAAATGCCTACGTATTTTCCATAGCAATCTGTAACGTACCTTTGTCTGGTGATGTTTTTCAGGGAAGCCACAAAAGCAGACATCCCATCAAAACACACGGAGCTCAGAATCACAGACACCTCTTATACGAGCGCTGGGCACGGTGGGGAATGTGGTACAAATACCAACCTCTTGATTTAATCAGGTATTAGTACTTTGAAGAGTAGTTTGTGTTATGAGTGACCTGGTACCTAAAGTCCTTGTGTATTCCTGCCGTGTTTGGCCACCCAGTATTAACAGATAAGCCTGGAAGTGCTCAGTCGATTCTTTTGGGGAGTCTTTTGTGCAGAGCTGTTAATTTCCAATGAGGCTGCCTGAAAGACACACTGATCCAGCTGCTTCAGAATTTGCAGTGTGAAACTTAAAAAGATAAATGCATGATATAGTCTGCTGATCAGAGACACTTGGCTCTAATGAGTGCAGTTTGGAGAACCAGAGACTGTTATCTACAAGGACAGTCAGAGCTACCAGATCCAGTGGAGTCAAAATGCAAGCAAATATTTACATTTCCCGGGGGGTTTTAATAAACTTGTGTTATGTGCGTTATAGTAAAGCTTGTAGATTACCAAATATGAAGTATGAAATTGGAGCTAAATAGTGGTAATGTTTGTGTTTCATACTTCCCTCATCTTTGGCACTGAATACCAAGAATTCATTTTTCCTTGCTGTCAGTTTTTATTCCTGACCTGACAGTCACAGTCCACTATTGTTCCCCTAAAGACTGTGGAGCTGAGCATGTGCCGTGAGACAATTCTGTGCTGATCAAATAGTATTATCTTTGACTGACTTTCTGGGCGCTGCTACTTCATCTTTTCTAGCAACTTGTACTCAGGCTTTGAAGAATTAAAACTCAGTCTTCCACTTCCATTTTCGGTGCATTGCTTTCTCTATTATTAGCGTGAAATATGTCACGTTACATTTTTATCTATCAGAAATGCTTTTTATAATGGAATGCTTGGGTCGTGTCTGTTTACTTCAACCCGTGGCAGAACTTTTTGGGTCTGTTTATATATATATATGTGTGTGTGTGTGCAAATAAGTAATGTTGAAACTGATACATCTACTTAGTCTCTGCAAGGACCTGAAAACCACAGAGCACTTCAGCTACTGTCTTGTAAAATCCATATTCTGCAGTTAATGCCACTGGAATGCTGTGCTAGCCTGAAATAAAACATTTAGGTAAACTGACCATAATTTTGCCATAAACTTGTAATGCTAATTGCTCATTAGAATAATTCCGGTGCTATGAAGATGCAAGGAGGTCGCCACAAATTGTAACGCTAATCAATGTGTGTGTTTCCTTTTCATGTAGGCGATACTTTGGTGAAAAGATTGGGCTGTATTTTGCCTGGTTGGGCTGGTATACTGGAATGCTTATTCCTGCTGCACTGGTTGGGCTCTTTGTTTTCCTTTATGGATTATTTACAATGGATTCCAGCCAAGTAAGGTAAAATCTCATTTAAATATACAATAGCCTGTTGAAAATGAACAGCAGCCTGGTGACAGACTCAGATCATTATTAAAACTATAAACACTTTCTGGATATGATAATCATGTAAAAATAGCCAAGTACAGCATTGTGCATGTCTGCTTTGCATCAGGCTGGGAGTGTGTTTTCACAGCAAGTGCTCTGCCCGCTGCTTCTGCTGTGATTCCCTTTCTGTCTGTAAGGACACACAGCAAAGACCAATTCTTATGTAATGGGTACTGCAGTGGTTGTCATTCTAGTCAAGGCTAATGGATGGAAAAAAAGTCAGAAATCCTCCCTCTTTATCTCCATCTTGCTTATAACTTCCAGAGAGTAGTGCAGTTCTTTAACTTCAATTTATTTTTGCCTAAGCCTTTATTTTCTGTCTGTATTCAGAGTGGCAGACTTTGAGTCTAACAAAGTTCTTAACCCTGTCAGTGTAAACTGCAGCCTGTCTGTGGGGAAATTACAACCATGGGAGATAAACCTAGTTTTCAAGTTTCGTATTGTTGTGATTTTGCTCTGAGAGGAGTTTAGGTCAATTTAGTAATAGTGATGTGGGTCCTTGAGCTAGGGGCTGCCTGTACTTTTAGGAACTGCGTCAGAGGATGCACTTACTACAAAGTTTTCCATTAGATGTCATCAGACACAACAGTATTGGTGCTCTTACAGTTGCAGCTATTTCTCCAAGCAGTTGGCTGCTTAGGCTGTAAGTAGATTTCATAGGAAGTGCTGTTTCTTGGGCTCTGATAGGACTGTTCTGCATTTTCTTCAGGGAATTGTCTTTATCTTCTGTTTCATGGTGAGTTGTTACATTCTGCAGTGCTGTAATTCATGGTTTTTTTTAACCTTGCTTTTGTGCAGCAAACTCCTAAGAGACTTTACAACTTCAAACTGCGTTAAATGCAATTAACGTATCAGCCAGGAAACTAAGCTGTCTTCAGGATGTTGTTCTCTGTATTAGGATTTTTCTTGCACAATAAATGTCTGTCAGATGCAATGGAGGTGATGTAGAGGATCAGCCTGTTCTTAGAGCACAGGGACTGGAACACATTCCTTACGAGGAGAGGCTGAGGGACCTGGGGCTTTTTAGTCTGGAGAAGACTGAAAAGGGATTTTGAATTGTTTATAAATATTTGAAGGCTGGGGGGGGGTCAGGCTCTGCTCCCTTGCTGCCTGTGACAGGACACAGAGCAATGGATGGAAGCTGCAGCACAGGAGGTTCCAGCTCAACACAAGAGGGAACTTCTTGACTGGGAAGGTCCCAGAGCACTGGCACAGGCTCCCCAAAGAGGTTGTGGAGAGGTTCTCTGGAGACTCAAGGCATGTCTGGTTGCGTTCCTCTGTGGCCTGAGCTAGATTGTCTGGTCCTGCTCTGTGGTTGGACTCGATGATCTCTTTGGGTCCCTTCCAACCCCTGTGAGCCTGCAAACTGGGAATCATATTTTTCACATGTATAACAGCTCAGCTTCAGCAAGGTGGGGAGCAAAGGGCCATGATCGACTATCATCAGGCTATAGCTTAGTATTTCAGACACTCCTTGTGAGAGAGAAAGATAAGGTGTTGACTCTCCTCAGGAGAAAGAGCAGAATCTCTGAGAATTTAATTTTTCAAGCTGGAAACTGTTCTGTGCTTGTATACACATCAGGCACCTCTTCCAAGAGGTCCTGCTGATGTGACTCCTGCTTAGCTCTTTTAGCAGAGAGCTTCAGTTACCTTGCTTGCAGAAGGGTGCAGGGTATACATTACAGGAGTGCAGAGGGAGGCTGGCTGAGAAACGGCTGACACCTGTAGTGTGCTCCAGGACAAGCCAAATGCAAGTCGTGAGGTAACGCTGTCGTGCCAGTGCAGTGATGTGACCACCTTGGGAAGCCCTGCTGTGAGACATGGATTCAAGAACATAGCTTGACTAACTCCAGCTGATTTTGGCTGGCTTGATAAAATGTAAATGTTTTCTGTATCACCTTGTGCACTCAGGCACTGCTGAGGGCCAGTGGTAACAGATGCTGCTGCTTGTCGTACTTGTTTTCCTAGCCTGGAAAGGGTTAGTGAGAATTAGACAGCAGCCTCCTACCTAGAGCAGACAGGAGTCATCTGTTAGCAGGCAGACAGACTGTACAACCTAAATGTTCTTATTCTTGCCATATCCTGAGACTGTGAAGTTATTTATCTAGTGTTTTTTGAGTCACTTAAACAAAACTGCTACATAAACAGCTATAACCCGTTTAAAATACATCATTTGATATGGAGCATGGCAGCTACTGCAGTATGCAAACGCAGCGTTCAGCAGCCATCAGGAAAAAAAGAACCAGATGGAGTTTGAGCACAGTATTCTGACAAAATCAAGACACGGGGACCCCAGTGGCTGTTAGTATCAGGGCAGCATGGCAATGTCATGACAGCTGCATTGTCCTGTAGTCAGTTTTACTCAGAGAAATGCTACTTCATGTGAAACAGGTTTCATCCTCTCAATGCCTATTGCTAGGATCAGTGGATGTTAGGAAATACTGATGTACAGTAGGATAAATTCTGTCAAAACCTCTGATTTTCGTCTGTCTTGTGTCCCACAAAATTTGAACATAGTGACTGGAATCAGTTTTGGGGAAACTGCTTTCTTCAGGCATGTTCCCTCACTCCTCAGCCACCGGGAGATGCTGTGAGCCCCCTCTGGTGACTGCACTCGGAGACCAATTTTTCCTTTAAGATCCAGCACAGTTTCAGCAGAAAAGGAACAAACAGAGGAGCATCTGTTTCTGTAGAGCCTAACAATGCTTGCGATAGGATCAAGTTCAGACCACCCCAGGAGGCATTAACCCTTTACAAATGGATATTAGAAAGAAATTCTTTACAGTGAAGGCAGAGAGACACTGGAACAGGTTTCCCAGGGAGGTCATGGATGTCTTCTCCCTGGAGATGTTTCAGTCTAGGCTGGATGAGGCATTGAGCAAGTTAGTCCAGTGGAAGGTGTCCCTGCCCATGGCAGGGGGATTGGAGCTAGATGATCTTTAAGGTCTCTTCCAACTCCAACTATTCTATGAATCATATTCCTAAATCTTAGACCTTTAAACTTCAGCATGTGCCTTGAACATATTTCCCCAAAATAGGTTTTGTTTTGGTTTTGTTTATTAGCCCTATAGATAAGTTGTTCTGCAGGAAATAAAACCAAAGACTTGAAATACTACTGCCAGAAATCTCTGTCAGTGAGCTTTCACATGTGACCAGCTGATCTAAATGTCCATCTTGTGGAATGGACCTTTAGCTGATGGAAAATGGGAAAGGCTGAATGAAGTCAGTGCAGTTATACCAGTGATGTCCATCATCTTGGGTGTCTTCTGTGTTGCTTAGGAGAATATACTGGCACAGGCTCCCCAGAGATGCTGTGGAGTCTCCTTCTCTGGGGACTTTCAGGGCCTATCTGGATGTGTTCCTCTGTGATCATAGCTAGATTGTGTGGTCCTGCTCTGGCAAGAGGGTTGGACTTGATGATCTCTTTGGGTCCCTTCCTGTGAGCCTGTGATTGGAAAGTGATGAACAATGTTTTGTTCTTTTCTTGGTGATATTTGGGATGGGATGGGATGGGATATTCATCAGTAGAAAGCACGAATGGCATAACCCCAGAATTACTGCATTAATGCTGAAAGCCCTTTTGTAACCTTTGCTTTCCTGTCTCCTATCAAAGCAAAGAGATCTGCGAGGCAAATGAAACCATCATGTGCCCCATGTGTGAACGCAATTGCACACTGCAGAAGCTCAATGAAAGCTGCATATATGCCAAGGTAATTATTTTCTTATTGCTATCAGTATAATTTTTGTCTAAAGCTCCACTTTCATTGTGTAATGGCTGCCCTTGTTTCAGCAGGTTCCTGCCAAACATGTTGTTTCTCTGTGGAGGGACTTTTCAGTCTTTGTAATTCATGTTTGTAATAAGAGAATGCTCTGAAATAAGCAAAAATTATTCTAATTTTTTTTTTTTTACTTTCTGTGGGCATTTTCTTCCTAAATCCCTATTCTTTTCATCAACTTGTAAAGGCCCTCAAGTAATAATTTTTTTAAAGGTTTTTTTTCCTAATTTTCCCTCTGATTAACATTTTGCTGTTTCCTTTGCTTACAATTACTTTGTAGATTGAATTTCTGCTGCTTCTCAAGGAATTCTCTAGCGTAGTGTGCCTGGGATGTGCTTTGGGCTATCAAGCCAATGCAAGGATTTTACACAACTAAATATTTTGCTTCCAGATTCAGACTTAAATAACCACAAGTTTATCTGCACCTCTTTGTATGTGCAGTGTTTTCAAGTGAGCAATACATTTTCATGTGTGCTATGTTAATCACAGAATTACCCAGATTGGAAAAGACCTCCAGGATCATTGAGTCTGACCTATCGCCTAACTCTTCTAACTACCTAACCCATGGAACTAAGTGCCTCATGCAGCCTCCTCTTAAACACCTCCAGGGATGGGGACTCAACCACCTCCCCAGGCAGCCCATTCCAATGCCAATCACTCTTTCAGTGTATAACTTCTTTCCAACATCCAGCCTGAACCTGCCCTGGCACAGTTTGAGGCTGTGTCTTCTTTGTTCTGTCACTGGGCGTCTGGGTGAAGAGACCAACCACTGCCAGGCTACAACCTCCTTTCAGGTAGTTGTAGAGAGCAATGAGGTCTGTTTAAGCTTCCTCTTCTCCAGGCTGCACACCCCCAGCTGCTTCAGCATCTCCTCACAGGGCTCTGTGCTCCAGCCCCCTCCCCAGCCTTGCTGCCCTTCTCTGGACACGTTCAAGCACCTAATGTCCATAATGCCTTGGCATTTTCTTTCAAATGGCAAAGTTAAAATTAATAAATAAAACTAAAAGCTCAGCGAGGCTTCTTGTAACTGAGATTCTGCCTGTAATGCCTTCACTCAGCATTTTGTCTCTTAGGAAAAGCTCACTGCAGCATCAGTCATTATCCTCTTTCTAGGAAACGTCTGGTTTCCAGCAGGGATTACAATCCTGCTGGGTGCTACCATGCTGCTCAGGCTGAGCAGCATGTGCCCAAACATGTGTCAGCACTTCCCCTGTGTTTGCACCCAAATTAGGGAATAAAAACAATCTGTAATGCTAGAAAACTGCTGTCTGAATTCAAATGAGATGTTCCTTGCTACTTTCTGAAGCACTGTTAGGAATACAAGTGAGCAAAACCAACATATTTAAAAATAAGACATCATCTCTGCTGCCTGGGAAAAGGAAAAGGAAATGACATTTCCTGCTTGCTTGATCCTTCCTGAGGTGCAGTTTGTCAGTGTTTCCCTCTGATTTTGTCGTTCTGGGAATGTAACTTACATTTCTGTCTTCCTGCCATAGAACCACAGAGCTGATACACAGTGGAATCTATTCCTCATTCATTCCAGCACCAGCACCCTCATTGTGAAATAAGTGTTTTAGTGCTTTTTCACATAGCTCACTGTATGAGAGTAGCTGAACACTGGGTTCTTTAGGAAAAGTGAATTCTTTTAAGTGAAGTCTGTCTTTCAAGACCTGCTTATGTCATGGGAGCTGCCTCCTTTACGTAGCCCTTGTGCTCGTGTTTCATATTACTCATCCTGATCTCAGCGTTTCATTCTTAAATATCTGCCAAGTTTCCCTTTAGAGGACCACTTCAGACAGAACAAGCAAATGCTGGAAAAATCATATACTTCAAATGTCTCTTTTTGCCAAGCTTCATGTAAAGCTGGAGACAGAATATGAAAGATGCCTTTTTCCTTCTTGCTACTGCCCATTTCTCTCGTCCCCTCCCTCTTAATTCCATTTCCATTAAAAAATGCCACACTGCAGTGAAGCTTATAATTTAAGGGAAAGGCAGATAATACCTGAGTTGTAATCTGAATTGCCAAATGCCCAGGCTGTCATTCACATCCACTTTAAGTGTACTCTCTGATCCGTGGATGATTAGTGTGGTGCCCTAGGACTCTTTGGGCTGGCCCTGCATCCAGTACACCTTGCCCTCAGGCCCTGTGGCAGGCTGTTGATTCAGGGTGGGCTTGAAGTACCTGAAGTCTTGTGTGACGATGACAGCATCAGTCAGACATGCTGAGGGACCAGCACAGAGTCCAACAATAACTCACTTCTGTTTAGAGGCTTCTGGTCAATGCAAAGCCTCTGACTATGCATTTAGCCTTGAAGACAGTTAAACGTGAACTCTGAGTGCTGAAAGACTTCCACTCAAACACTTGTTTTATAAAGATAAAGCTCGATCAGAAGCCAAATACATATTTTCTTCTTCTAGCAACATTAGTTCTGCAGGGTTATGTTTGGTTCTTTTCCTGTTTCCTTGGAAAGACACACTTTTACTGAGCAGAATATCCCAAATCACTTTTTTGGTCCTGCTCTGGTAGGGGGGTTGGACTTGATGATCTCTTTGTGTCCCAAGTCCTGTGATAACATCCTCACACAGGTCTTCGTTCAAAAAATAAAATATCCATCAGATCTTTTGTGCTGCTTTTGTTCACCTCTCACATTTTCAATCTCATGCCTCTTTATTTGGTTTTTTTTCCCCCTTATGGAACAAAAGAAAAACAGAGGAAAACATAAAAAATGCTGAGGTTGAATTTGTCCCACTATGAGAGGAGCACTGGAGGAATTTTTAGGCAGTCTGGAGATGGGCAGCTCTTTAGTGTCCCTGAAGACTGGAGATAGATGGAGTGGCAGTATGTACAACCAGAGTTCAGCTTAGAAAGGCACAAACCTTGGCAAAGGAAATATGCAAGCAGGACTTCTGGTTGGAAGGCTTAGCTTTTAGGTCCTGTTGCCAGTTATGTGGAGTGGGATTCTTGGGGGCAAAAGATATAATTTGCTGCTTATGGATTTCTTTTGCATTCAGGTTACACATCTGTTTGACAACGGAGGGACTGTCTTCTTTGCTATTTTCATGGCAATTTGGGGTAAGTCCATTTTTTTTTAAATTTGCTTTGTGTTTTTAGTTCACACAACCCTTTTGTGTGATTACTGGGTAAGGAGAGATTATAGCTCCTGGTGAAATGCAAAGGAGGATTATGATTTTTGTCACTCAGACTTCTTTTTTTTCCTGTTTTCAACTTCTGCATTAGTGGTGGGTGAAAATAATACCTTTTATCCTTAATGTAATGACCATCTTTGGTGTTTTAAATGCCTTTAAGCCTGCATTTTATATCCTGCAGGCAGAAGTCTTTTTAAAGGCAAATGCTGAGGTTAATCTACTGATCTGCAGTCAGTGTGAAAATCATGTCTTGTGGAATTAATTCTTACAGAATAAAATAGAATGTTTTTATGGGAGCTACTCAGAGGGAAGTACAGGGAAAGTTTGATGTTAAGAGCCAAATATGTCTTGGGCTGTATCTAAAGGAATGTGACAGCAGGATGAGGGAGGTGGTTCTGTCCCTCTCCTGTGCTCTCATGAGACCCAAGCTGCAGTACTGCATCCTGCTCTGGTAACCCTTCTATAAGAAGGACATGGAACTGCTGGAGCAGGTCTAGAGGGCCACAGAGTTCTCTGGCTGGAGAACTTGCCCTGTGGAGACAGGCTGAGAGGCTTGGGGATGATCAGCCTGAAGAAGAAAAGGCTCTGGGAAGACCTTATAGAAGCCTTCCAGTACCTGAAGAGGGCCTACAAGAAAGCTGGGAATGGACTTTTTACAAGGGCTTGTGGTGATGGGATGAGAGGGAATGGATTGAAGCTTGAGGAGAATATAGACTGGACATTAGAAAGAAATTCTTTACAGTGAAGTTGGAGAGACATTGGAACAAGTTGCCCGGGGAGGTTGTGGGTGCTCCCTTTCTGGAGGTGTTCAAGACCAGGTTGGATGAGGCCTCAAGCAACCTGCTTTAGTAGAAGGTGTCCCTGCCCACATCAGGGGTGTTGGAAGGAGATAATCTTCAAGGTCCCTTTCAGCCCAAACCATTCCATGAATCTATGACTCTACAAACAGGTGTTATGAAGAAGAGCCTTGCTTCTCTGAAAGGTCAGTGTTAGAGTGCCATACGAGACGGGTGTAATGGTTCCAGCATGAAAAGCTTGATGGAAGTAGCTTTCACTGAAGCTAATAGTATTTGCTGCTGGAAAGTAGGAAAGGCTGCTTTTAAAATAAGAGATAATTGATTCTACCAGTGTAAATGTTTGTCTGTGTAAACTCTGAGAAAATAACACCAGTTTGCATGCATGAAACTATCTGAATTCAGGCCAGAGTTTGGCACGTTTAGAGATCAGCTTTATTTATGTAATAGCTATGAATAAGCATTAGTGATTCTAACTTGAAGGGTGAACAAATGTCATAATTTTGGGGAGCTGGTCTGGCAAAAGCAAACAAAAATTAAAAAAAATCCCCAAACAACCAATATACAAACAGTAGCAAAACATGGAAGAAGTACAGAGACAACAGCACATGCACAAACATGCAAAAATCATCAGCTTGTTAAACTTGAACTAAATGTAACTGAAAGGCAACACTTTGCTTGCTTCAGTGATATTTCTGCACTTAATCTTACTGTTACTAATAGTTTCATAGATTTCTAAAACACGTTGCACTTGGCCATGTGGTCACCAATGCAGACAACACTTGTGGCTCCCTAACATTTCTTCATCCCTGTCTTTGAGTTCTCCTTAGAGAGAGCTCTTTCCATTTGCAGCTGGGGCAAGGGTGGAATTTTGCTTATATGCCACTGCTCTAGCATTATCAGGCAAGATGGCATAACGCGTGCTAGGGAAGAGGAAAGCTGAACGTTTCAGTTTTCTTTTTGCAAGCAGCAGAGTAATATTCTCACCTAATGTAGGTGAACGTGTCTCAGATTTTCAGGCTGCTCTTCCAATGTGCTGCGTTAGAAATGGGGTTCTGAGTTTGAAGGGGGATGTGCTTTTTCCAAAACTGAGAACTTCAATTCTTTAGGCTTTTAAATCAAAATGAATGCCTGGTTTATTCCTCTGCAGTGTGACTGCCATTCTTTCTTTCTGGAGTGAATGTAGTTTGCTCATGTTTCAGACAGGTCTGCATTGCAGTGGTCACTGCCACTTAGCAAGAACTCCTCATCACCCTCATCCACACTCTCCACACTTGGCATTGTAAGAGTCATAGTAACCAGCATGTATCCTGTGTGATTAGTTACTCTGCACTTCATATTTATTCTATACCTTCACAGCTGTGTCTTTTTCATGTTCTTTCTTTCTATTTAGACATGGCTGGCAGTTGCAGGCAGATAAATGATGTCATTCTTTTCATTATACTCCAATAATTTTACTCTTTCTGGGCAAAACCAGACCATTCTTTTGAGCATATGTGTATACATGGCAGACATAATTCCTTTAAGTTTTTTTTTTTTTGTCCAACCTATGCCAAATACAGATCTAGCCTGCAATGCAAACAGATCACTTTGACAGAGGAATAGGAGTTTGTCTTCTTATTTTCCCTTCAATAGCAACTTTAACACTGTGTCCTCATAGTCAAAGATTAAATGTTGTCCATGTTAGATGGTAGTTCCATTTTCCTCAGTAAAATCAACCTTTGAGTAATCCAAGTGAATTTATGTCTTTTTGTCATAGTCACTAAGAAAAGTGAATTGCCCACAAATGTAGAGTGGGTAAAACAATGCCTATTTATCAGCAATAATATTTAGACAGGGTAGTTTCACCTCAATTTAGCAAAGTATAGGATTTTTTTTCTTTTACTGATGCTAAAATATCATTGTAATCCTAGGGAAATTTTGTTCTGTTCCAGCATTTGCATTCTGCACCAAAGCAGAATTGCAGATTGCACAAAGCAGAATTTTACCTGGGTGCTAACTGCATCTATAATTTCTAAGAAACCAATGATAATATCCTTCCAGGAAGACCATAGGTTGATCACTTAATAACAAAGCAGAAGAGTGGTGCTTTTCTGTTGGGCCCTTGCCTGTTGAATATTGTCATACTTTGGGGTTTCCCCCTTGCTTTTCAAGGCATTGTTTGCACAGCAATGGCTGTAAGATAAATGAAAGCATGTAGAAAACAGGTGAGTGTATCATCTGAAGCAAACATTACAGGGAAGGGTGGGATGTTGTCATGTCATCCATAGGAATGCTAGGAGATGGGCACCTCATGTTGTCTTCCTCTGCCTTGTCTCCTCTGCTGGTTTTGACATCTGATGCATATCCAAAACTCGTATCATATGGTCCCAGTGACTTGTCTAAGTGGAGAACTGAAAGGATAATGTAAATATTTTGTATGTATTGTTTGAAAGATTCTTACCTCCACACACTGGTTTGGTTCTGCAGTCCCTCATAACTAAGTGCAGTTAGCCACTTTCTTACATAACGGGGGGCAAAAGTTGAAGGCCCTGATTCATGATCTTCTGAAGGCAAAGGTGTGTTGCACCCATTCAGCACTACATGGGTGGTCAGCTTGCAAAGCTCATTCCTAATCTGGTGTTCTGGCAGCTTTCAGCCGTTGTATTTAATCCAGAAAGGGCAAGTTTCCAGAGTTTAATTTTTACTTGATTTTATATGAGAAAAAAAAAAAAAAAAGCATGTTTAGCCTCTCGGTGTTTGTTTAAACATTTTCAAATGGAGTCCAGGAGCATAACATAAATGTTTGGAAACTGTGAGTACTCTTTAATACAAGTTACCTATATTCATGGGGAAAACAAAAGCCATCTTTTTAATTAAACCACTTGAAATATTTTTACTCCTAAACCCAGCTATGCTTTCATCCCTCATTATATAAAGGAATATCTATAACTAACTATCCAACTGAAGTTGGATAAGTATTGGGGTTTGGAACTGGATGATCCTCATGGTCCCTTCCAACTGTTTCTATGATTCTAAGTAAGGAGCTTAGCCTTTTTTTCAGTTAGTTTAAGTTTGGGAGAGCTTTTGAGCTATGGTTTTGAACTCACCTGCAATTCTTTGAACGGGCTCACTCATACTATTTATTTCCTGCTATTTCAGAGGTTAAAGAAATTACTTGTGAGGAGGAGACAGAATTAAGGGGGGGATTGAGTGTTAAGCTACAATTTAAAAATAACAGAGTGCTGAAAACTAGTTTGGCAGGAGCCAATGATGTAATTCCTAAGAGTTCAATAAGAGCAGCTCTGTGGAGGAGTATAAAAATGTGCTCATGCAAAAGCCTTGTGCTGTTCCTTACCTGGGTCATTCCTTGTGTCGTCATACAGCCGCCTGTGGGAAAACGACTCTGACCTTTTCTTACCACATGTAAAGTATCCAATCAGAAGGATTAATATAGATAACAGAACGAATCCCACAATGACGCCACCTATTACTCCTCCTTTGTTGGTTTTGTCTAATAAAGAGAGAAAAGGAAAAGAGGCTGTTGAATGAGAATAAGGAATCTGTAAGATTGGATGCTTCATAGCAGTCAAGGGCTTCGTGGACTGAGACTTTATCACCAAGGACCACAAAATCTTAGAATGCTAGGGGTTGGAAGGGACCTCCAGAGCTCATCCCAACCCCTCCTGCAAACCAGGACCACTTAGGACAGGTCACACAGGAATGTATCCAGGCAGGTTTTGAAGATCTCTACAGAAGGAGACTCCACAACCTCTCTGGGCAGCCTGTTCCAGTGTTCCACCACTCTCAATTTTTTCTTCTCATGTTGAGTTGTAATTTCTTGTGATTGCATTTACGTCCACTGTCCCTCATCCTATGGCTAGGTAATGTGGAGAAGAGACTGGCTTCCTCCTCCTGGCAGCCACCCCTCAGATATTTGTAGAGATTGGATCAAGGATCTGAAACCCTTTGCAGACTATGACTAAGCCAGCTTAGCTTCTCTGCATAAACTTTCTGTCTTTGTACAAGAAAGCAGTAACTGGGCTTAAAATAAGAGACGGCTAAATGAGTTTGTCAGGCAAAAGAGTTTCAAGCTTAATTACAGAATCAAGCACAGTTTTATTTGAAGAAATAAGCCCTAATCACTCTGTGAATGCAATTGTTTGTAAGCAATTGAGCTTGAATTTCAAGCAATTGAGCCTGAGAGTACCTGCTTGTCACTATGCAAGGTGCAAAATCTAATCATGCTTTCTGGACCTGTTCAGTTAGCAGAACAAACCACATTTCCCCAAGATTTCCCTGAGATTTCTTAAACCATTTCTTCAAAGTATTCTGTTTTTTCTTGGAAGTGAACTTGCTCTCCACCCCCCTTTCTTCTTAGTCACGTTATCTGAAATTGGGTGTGTTGCAATTATTAAATCCATGATGGGAAAGATAAAAGTCTGATGCTCCTTCAGTTCTTAGTACAAACTGTACTCTTCGGGGTGTGATGGGTAAGCCTTCCAGTCCTGTGTTAAAAGCTTGAAAGCTAATTAATAGCAAAAAAAAAATTACTGTCTTCTAATTTTCCCCTTTATTTTCCTGAAGACCTGATTCAGAGCAGCGGGAGAGAAAAAGAGCCATGACAGTTTTATGCTCCATTGTTTTCCCACACATACTCAACTTGATAATTAAATGCATAATGAGTAATCCACTTGGAAGTATTTATAAGAAGTCATCTTTGGCCACAAAAGTTTCTGAACTCGGATAAGCTGACAGGTTGTATGATTTGTTATTTCTGCACACCTGCTTTGAAGCTCCATTCCTGTGTGAATGGGAAGTACCTGTCATGAGGTTCCCCCACTCATGGAAGGGTAAACAAACAAGTTAACAGCAAATACTTTTAGAAAAGGACTGCTATTTCAAGTGACTTTTAGCTTTGATCTGTACCAACTCACCTCTTAATTCACAAATCTTACAAAGGCTTCTCTTCAGTGAAAGGTTTGATTTTCAGCACTATGATTTTTATAAACTAGGTGGACTTCAGTTTGATGCTTACCTTCTCTGGCATCTTTTGAATGAGGTGATGTAGTAGAAAGGTTGATGAAATCATGATTCAGCTCTGTTGCCTGCTGAGTGGAATTGGAGTCTGGTGTAGGACTGTCCTGTGTTACCATGGGTGATGTCAGAGCCAAACCAGTGGGGAATAGCGTGGTGGGGTTGGTTGAAGCTTGATCACTGGGAAGCAGTGCAGCTGAAGGGGTGCTGTAGGTGACTGTGGAGTTACTTGGTGTCACTGTGGAACTCGAAGTGGCTGCAGCAGTTTTGGTCTCTCCAGAGAAGTCTCCTGTTGTGAAGGTTGCTAAAGCCACTGGAATTCTGTTGAAGTTTGTGGCAGAACTTCTTCTGTCTTTGGATGCCACCATGACATTTGAAGATAAAGTGCTGCTATCAGTGGACCTCGAGGCTGTGCTGTTTGGCCAACTGCTCATCACTGTTCCTTCTGTTACCTTTTCTTTGGCATTGGCAGTTGTTGCTGCAACATGGCTGATGGTAGAAGGCTCTGTGGCAGTAACTGCAGGCAGAACTGATCTCAGTAGAGGTGGTTGCACTGTAGACTGATAGTTACCTGTGACTGAGCTGCTCCCATTATTTTTTAAATTGACTTCTGTGCCCTCAGTATTGCTTCTGTTCCATTGCAGCTTTACAAGCAGAAACATGAAAATCATTCCACAGCAGGGCTGCATGGTGTTGACTTCAAAGTTTGTATCGTTATATAGGAACCTGCAAGAAATTTATTGCTGTCTATTATTTTATTTTGCACAGCAAAGCTACTCAGCTAAGATCCAAATAAACTGGTAAAAAAAAAAAAGTTAGTGTTAGACTATAGAAATCTTACTAGTCTGATGCTGAAAACTTGATGTCCCTGAGCATTAATGTCATAAAGAATGACCTAAACCAATGCTGATTATCGACAAAAACTTCTTGTACAGGAAAATTCTATAGTTCTGTAAACAGACTTCATTCTCAGAGGGGGATAATTCAAAACCACTTTATTATAGAATAAGGTAATGCTTCATATTTGGGTGGTGTGGTCAAGGCAGTGTTTCCTGGGCAGGCAGCAACTTCAAGAGCATGCTAAGGAGTTGTGCTCCTCTCAAAGAAATGTAATTGCTACAATTAGCCCTGAAAGCTGATGTACAGAGCAGTGAGTGTCATAAGAGGACGCAACTGAAAACTAAATCTGACTGGGGCTTATTGATGACAGTGAATTCATGTGGAAACTTCTTTTCCTGTAGTAAACAGGTATCAGTATATTAGTCATTAATTGTTCAGTTTCTAGATCAAGAAGAGTGAGAAAAACTCACCCTGAAGTGACATTGCCATAGGAGGTGTGCTCTTCAGTATATCCAGGGAGTTTTGGCAGGGGTGTGTTTTATTTCTATGCATGAAGTTGAGATCATGCAATTGTTAACTCCTACACATAACCTTTCATGTGACAGCACAATGAAAATTATGCTACATCCTCAGCATCATTGACCAATTAGGTGTCCATGTATGTGGGTGCTTTACCTGGAAAAAAGGCCTTAAATCAGCTGGTCAACTGTTTCTGGAAACTATGAACAGATTATTAAGGAAAAAAAAAAACTCCTCTTGCACTTTATGATTCACTGGGATTCACATTACTCAGTACCAGCTCAGTGAAAATCAGCGCAGTAGGCGTAGCCTCAAGTGAGCAGAAATAACATTGGTATGGGATTAGGCTGCAGTTCAATTACCTAGATGAGCTCCCTTTTTTTTTTTTTTTTTGCTTGCTTGAAGAAGAAGGGTTTTAACATGAGAGGACCACCACCATGTTTCTTCAATGGATTTTGCATGTGGGTTTGTGCTGCTGGAGCAAATATCATCTGAAACCTTTGACAACAGGGTAGGGGGGGAAAAAAAGCCTAAAAAAGACCCACCTCAAAAAGACTAGAAATTTCTCCTTTGGTGTATGGCTTTATGAAGAGATATGGTGGCCCTTTTTCAAGGGATTCACCAAAATGTGAATGCAGTTTTCCCTGAAAATGACCCTCCAGTGTGAACCCAGGTCAAGTATACACTGGTTGTATCTTTACTGGGAAATGTCCATTTGCAAGAGAACTGTAAAAGTGGTGAGAATCTGAATAATTTACCCTGAATTTTCCACAATCTCTTCCCTTTGACTGAACACCCTCCAAGACATGGCCTGTGTTTTTCCTCCTGGAGCACATTTCTTAGCTTACTGATGGGAGTGCCAAAGAGTAACAGGCAGAGATGATCAGGAGATTTTAAAAGCACATTCTTGGTGTGGATTAAAATCCTAATGTAGGTACAACCACCCTGAGGAGGCTGGAGTTCTGTGTTCAGACTTGTCTATTTTAATTGGAATTAAAAGGCTAAAAAAAAAAAAAAAAAAATCCTTGTTACTAATAAAGATTCAAGTTGCTTTGCAGCAGAAGGTATTCAATGTGCAACTATTAGTGTGCATAGATGGACATCTGCACACCTCTACACTAGGTGAAGTCCAAGTCTCATTCAAATCAACCTTTCCTGGGTCTATGGAGTTCACCAGGAAGGCTGCACTGATGTTACATCTGGCTTTGTGTTTTCTTTAAGCTGTCCATATATGCAGTGAATATTTCTGCAGTGTA
>VWZI01022230.1:871682-894836 GCA_013396835.1 Psilopogon haemacephalus
AAAAAGGCCCAAGAAGTTTTTGCACAGTGATCTTCATATAAATACATTACACAGTGATCCTCATATAAATACATGCCCAGTACAAATACAGGCACTTAAAAAAAAAAAATTTTTTTTTGCAGGGTAAACTGCCAATCTTTGTGTTTCCTGAACACAACCCAGCCAGTGATAGGTGCAATGGCTGCCAAACCTCCCAAGTGGCAAGAAAAAAAAAATCATTTAGCTGCTTCTTATGGATTAATAATAGAATTTTCATAACTGTAAATTCAAAGCATTCATTTACATGTCATTAAACCTGCCACCACTTCCCTCCTTTGCAGTGATTAGAAAATGCTTTCATTTACCTCATAAACAGTAACGTGACGAGCAAATTATTAATGGAACATCTTTGGGTTTTGTGGTCTAGAGTAACTTGTTCATATTTGCAGAGCTTTTAATACTCAATGCGCTTTTTAGGCCTCATAAAGCAGATTTGTTTTGTTTTGTTCTTTTTTTACCTTTACATCAGTGATTCAAAGATAGGTGGAATATAATAGCAAATGCTAGTCCCAGCTCCATAGTGAATTTTCCCCTCCCATGGCACTTTACACTCAAATTCAGTCTGCTCCCCAAGGGTGAGACACTTCTAGATGTAATGAACAATGAATATTAATTTTTTCAAGCTTAAATATATTTTACTCTGCGTAGTAAGAAAAATAACGTGTAGGAGTTTGGTGAATCCTAAAGTCGTTCATCTTCTATAATTAATTTCCCTCCCTTCATTACTTGCTAGCAGCCTGACAAGTGTTAATTGCACTGGTCCCAAGTGTTTATTTCTCCCATTTTTGGTATGAGTTAAGTCAGCAGAAGGAGTAACAGTGTGGCAATACTTTTGCTTAAAGAAATGTGGTGTTAAGTGTTGTACCTGGAATACTTCCCTTCACCAGCAGCTTCACGCTGGCCATGAACAGCCCCTGTGATTAATTCTCTTATTTGTTTGGTAAGGACCCTAAAGACTCGCTGAGGACAAGTGTGAAAGCCTCACGGTTTTGTGGTGGCTGCTTCTCTGCTTGGATGTTTGAATCATAACCCAGTTGGTTTTCTGTTACTGGCTCAGAAACACGCTCGAAGCACAATTTGGCTACAGCAGCACTGATTGAGTCCTCACACGCTATATAAAAGAACCCCACGGTTAATAATCGGATCCACTAATAAGTATAAACCCCTGCTCAGGCTTACCTTTGAGCGCTACGAAGCGTGCAAGAACCTGCTGAAGCGCAGCTCCGGCCCCAGGGGCAGTGACTCGGTTGGTTAGAGGTGAGCAGCGGCGCGGTGGCGGTGGCGGTGTGGCGGTGGCAGCGGTCAGGAAGGCACCGTCCGGGCGAGGCCAGGCAGGGCGGCGGCAGCCAGCCCGACACACGCCGCCGCTCGCAGGACGCAGCTCTGTCATTACGGAGTCCACGGAAATTGCAGTCTTCAGGTAAAGTGGGCAGGCGCTGCTTGTTGCTTAATCCTTGGAAAGCCTTTGAACTGCTCCTTCAGAGGGGTGCCTGTTTTCTGTAAACTTCAGAAAGTTCTCCCAGGCAACCAGCAACAGAACGAGGGGACACAGTCTCAAGTTGTGCCGGGAAGGTGTGGACTGGATAGTAGGAGGAAGCTCTTGCCAAAGTGATTGGCATTGAAATGGGCTGCCCAGGGAGGTGGTGGAGTCACCATCCCTGGAGGTGTTCAGGACAAGACTGCATGGAGCAGTGGTCTAGTTGATTGGATAGGGCTGAGTGATAGGTTGGAGTGATCTTAGAGGTCTCTTCCAACCTGGCTGATTCTGTGATTCTGTTGTTCTGGGTACAGAATCACACAGAAACATGCAGGTTGGAAAAGCCCCTCAGGATCACCAAATCCAACTTATAAACCTACTCTACAGATTCACCTTAAACCATAGCCCTAAGCACCACATCCAAACCACCCTTAAACACATCCAGGGTTGGTGATTCCACTACCTCCCTGGGCAGCTCATTGCAGTCCCTGAACACTCTCTTGATGAAAAACTTTTTCCTAATGTCCAGTCTAAACCTTCCCAGCCTCAGCTTGAGGCCATGCCTCCTTGTTCTGTCTCCAATGATCTATGAGAAGAGTCCAGCAGCAGCCTCTCCACAATGTCCCTTCAGGTAGTTGTAGAGAGCAACTATGAGTAGCAGAAGATGGTTTGTGATTATCTGGAATATTGCGTCCAAGTCTGGGCCCCCTAATTCAAGGACAGGGAACTGCTTGAAAGAGTCTAGTACAGAGCCACAAAGATGCTGAAGGCAGTGGAACATCTCCCTTGTGAGGAACTTCAAAGGGAGCTGGGTCTCTTTAGGCTGGAGAAGAGGAGCCTGAGAGATGACCTCGTTCATGTTTATAAAGATGCGAAAGGTGAGTGTTGGGAGGATGGAGCCAGGCTCTGCTCAGTGATGTCCAGCAATAAGACAAAGGGCAGTTGGGTGCAAGCTGGAGGAGAAGAGGTTCCACGTGAACAGAAGGAAAGACATTTTCACTGTGAGGGTGACAGAGGCCTGGACCAGGCCACCCGGGCTTATTCTAGTCTAGTCTAGTCTGTTCTAGTATATTCTAACAGTCTTGTTCTATTCTATTCTAATTTGTACTTTGGAACATGTAGCCAGCTAGGAAGCTGAATGTTGCACCTCTTCCTCCAAACAATCCTGGGTTAGAGTAAGAACGAGGAAGTCAGGCACATCATATAATACATAAAATGGTCTAGGCAGCATGTGATTCTTTTTTTTTTTAAACTTCTTTATGTATATTTATTTTAGGCTGGTATGTAGTGAAGAGCAACTCAGAAATGTTTCAGTGCTGTGTGGCTGGTTGAGTGGAATGCCATTATGTTGTTATGTTTCCACTTTACATTTTGAAGGGACCAAGTGCAAATACTATTTCATAACTTAGTCCTGAGGTAAGTGTTGGGGGTATGAATTATGCAGGAAGATTTTGTATGGACCAGGTTTTCTGTGAAATGGATCAAGCTCTGTTCTTTTTGCGCACCCCTTTTGGTGAAGCAAATTATTTGTGTGGCCTGAGGTGGTGTCCCCTTTTGATGTGCTTGGAGGGCTGTTCTTAGATTAAGATACAAGCAAGTCAAATGTTGTCCAACAGTTTATTGCTACCAAAACAAAAGAGGCTCAAGAGAGGAAAGGAGGAATGATGGAAAAGGTATAGAAATATAAACGAAGTGCTGTTGTAGATTGCACCACAATGGAGAGTTCAACAGTGCCTTGTGAGTTCAGTGTTTCCTTCTCTGTTGTGGCTTGGAGAGAGAAGACCTCCTTCATTGTTCCTGATGACTTGGGGCTGGGAGAGAGTTCCAGAGAGAGGCTTGTTTTTGTGTAGCTCCTGATGGTACCATTTTTAAACAGTCCAAGTCCCAGAATCTCCACCTAGTTCCAGGAAGCTTCATGCATATGCATGCTGGGTGTGGTGTCAGGCAATGGTTCAACTCAGGGCGATTTCAGGGGTCTGTATGGAGCCAAGGTGGCCAAGAGTACACTGGGGTGGGAGGTGAGGCTGAGCTGTCATGCATCCAGTCCATTAAGAGGCAGTTTCAGGTCTGAGAAGTGCATCCCAGTAGCAGGTGTGGTACCAAATCTGCAGGACTGGTTTTATTGCATAGTTTTACTCTAAAGGAGACCAACTGAATATTACCGAAGAAGTAAAGGAGTGTTCAGAAGGAGCCTGGTTGGCTGTGGAAAGGCAGTGAAGACAGCAGCCATTCATTACTACTTCTCCTTGACAATGTCAAACTTTTGTCTTACTTAAGATTCTGTCAGCACATAGCCAATCTTTCTTGTCTGCCTTAACCATCAAGCATCACCCCACTTGCCTTCTGACAGAACTGTGCAAAGCACACGCCCAGAGGTTTTAGTTGTGCATCAGCAGGGATACTGGCAGCATAAGGGCAGTAAGCATAAGGGCAGTTAAATAGGAATTGAAAGGGACTTTTGGAAGTGCACAGTGGGCAGAACGGCAGACTGGATTGCAGAGCACTGAATGACAAATCTCTAAATGAGTGGGTTTGCACAAAAATGCTGGACGAAAAGGAAGTACACCATGCATTATGGGATTTAAAAGTCAGATTGGCAATTTGAGCTATCAAGTGAGAAGCAACATGCCCAGGCACAAAGCAGGGGAGGCACCAGGCAGTGAGTTCTGTAGGATACTGGAGGCTTGTGTGTGACCCTCTACACTGTAAATTATCCAGAACTCCTGAGCAGCAGAATTAGGCAGAAAGAAACTCTGCCATGTCAAAGCAGTGTTAGAACATGAACGTTCTCATCATGATGTTCAAATGAGTGGGTTAGTCATCGAGCATACATCTTGTTTTTCTCCACAAGTGACTGATAAAAGTCAAGGCTTAGCAGCTTCAGAGCTGAGATCAGGGTAAGCAATGAGTCAGTAACTGCCTCACAACTAGGACTGTAGGGCTTGGTTGCTTGGGGAGCAACCAGAGATGGGTTAGCAGCAAGATAGAGTAACAGAGAAGCAAGCCCAAAAGGATCCAGGCTTTCTGCAGAACTGCAAAAATACTCCAATTCTAACAATTTTTTTTCACTGTCTGCATGATCTCCTTTTATTTAGTTTGAATTGAGACAACCTCACCTCTTTCTCAGCTATACCAGAGGTATACTGGAGTAGCCTCACTAACAAAACCATTTCTTTAAACAGTTCTTCCCAATCTATTTGTGAAATCATAATCAGATTCTCAACAAATTTAGTGGGTGTGGTATGTCCTCTTAATAGATATCACTGTGGTGTATAGCTTTGTTTCTTCAGGGAAAGATCTGAGCCGTACATGTTTTGAGTATAATTAAAAGTGGAACGATGACCCAAGAGGGATGGCAGTGTACCTAGCTCTGTATGGACAGAGCAGACAGCAAAAGAAAAGGTTGTTAGATAAACCTTGTGAAATGGTCTTCTAATTTTCAATGATCATCCTGAAGGTATCTGTAGTCTGTAGGTTCTATGGCAAAAACAGCCAGAAAGTGGCTAATGAGAGTTAGCAACCATGTTGCATATTGCTGATTTTCTTGAGGTTGCATGGTTTTCCTTCCTTCCCTCTCCCTCCCTCTCTCCCTCCCTCTCTCCCTCCCTCTCTCCCTCCCTTCTTTCCATGTTCTCCTGGGCAAACATTTTCTTCTGGAGCCCATCAGGATCTCCCCAGCAGTCACTTGTCCCCATCCCCCCTTGTCTTTTCCATCAGACCCTCTGCATAAAGGGAGTCTCCATCCTGCTGGCAGCCACCACTGATGTCCTGCTCTGTGCCAATAAAGTCTCCCCTCAGCCTTCTCCAGGCTGAACCACCTCAGCTCTCTCAGCCTCTCCTCTCGTGGCCTCTGCTCATTCTCCAGGCCCTGCTCTGGACACTTGGAGTNTCCCCATTAAAATGCAGTTGATGATTTTCCACAGCTACAGTCTTCCTCGAGTTTTGGAAGAGACGGAGAGCTGTATTAACGTATGACTGGGACTTGATAGACTGGGAAGATGAGGAGGTAAGGCCGAACAGAAAGAAACCTGGAAATCTTGCTGTCAGCAGGGTTTAAAGTGTCAATGCACATTTTATGACTGTGTTTTAGAAGAGTAGTTGCAGAATAAACAAGTATACTTGAGACTGAACAGAGATTCTTTTCCTTCTGCCTCTAGCATTATAATTCTATATATAATTCTACATTTATTAAAAGTATCTTTTGAGAAACTGGGTGGGAATGCTGCCAATACTGGAGACAGAAGCTACTACTTTTAGCCTGGCCTACTCTGATCTTTTACAAGCAAACTGATTCTCTGATTTTACTAATGCTTTTCAATTCTATGGTTTCTTCTACTGGAAATTGGTAATCCTACCTAAAAACAGGAAAAAGACAAACAAAGGCACAGAAATTGGATTCTGTATCCTCCAACGCTCTGCTATCAGCATCAGCAACTGGACAACGATTTTATTATCTTACTTCATAAATCACTAGTGCCCATAGCTGTAATTTATAGGGGTGATTTAATTGCAGTCTAGGTCAATAGTGACTTGCTATTAGTTGTTTTATGGCTTTCCATAAATGTGTAGACACTAGCTGGTGGCCTTTAATAAATGGTTTCCTATCACAGAAAGCACTGTCAGAGCTGACCTTAATTTATGGTTTTCATATCAGTTTCTGCAGAAAACACTAGTGGGTAATTCAGTGTTCTGACCCATGATCCTTTTAATACCCTCACACAGCAGAGAGAAGGCTCTTAGGGCTTCTGTTCTTTGTTGGGCTCTGGCACTGCTTCCAGGGATCTTCAAAAGAGCAATTTGGATATTTATCATAGAATCACAGAATGGTCTGGGTTAGAAGGGACCTCGAAAGGTCATCTAGTCCAACCCCCCTGCAATCAGCAGGGACATCCTCTCAGGTTGCTCAGAGCTTTGTCAGTCCTGACCTTGAATATCTCCAGGGGTGTGGCCTCAAACCCCTCCTTGCTCAAGCTCTGGTGCAGAACTTGTTGCTGCCATCTAATCTAAATCTGCTTTTCTCTCATTCTCAAATATGTGCAGGGTGAGTGGCAGGAGGCTGGAACCAGCCATTTCTCAGTGGTGCCCAGTGATGGGACAAACGACAATGGGTGGAAGCTGAGGCATAGGAGGTTCCATGTGAACCTCAGGAAGAATTTTTTTACTGTGACGGTGACAGAGCACTGGAACAGGCTGCCCAGGGAGGTTGTGGAGTCTCCCTCTTTGGAGATATTCAAGAATCATCTGGATGCTTTCCAGTGTGACCTGCTCTAGGTGATCCTGCTGTGTCCGGGGGGCTGAACCAGATGAGCTTTGAGGTCCCTTCCAGCTCCTGACATTCTATGATTCTATGATTGCAGACACCTCATCCTGTCACTGCAGACCTTTGCAAGCAGTCCCTATACAGCCTGCTTGTAGTTCCCTTCAGGTACTAGCAGGCTGCTCTTAAGTCCACCTGGAGCATTCTCTTCTCCAGACTGAACAACCCCAGCTGCCTCAGCCTGTCCTCGTAGGACAGGTGCTCCAGCCCCTCAGTCATCTTTGTGACCTTCCTCTGGACCTGCTCCGTCAAGTCCATCTCCTTCCTGTATTTGAGCTGAAGCATTATACAAATGCATTTTTGTCTCAATATAAATTCCCTGCCTGCTAGCACATATATGTTTGGCTTTTGATACTTCAATATCGAGATCGAAGTAAATCAAAAAAGTAGTACCACAAATGGAATCTGCTCTGTCATTCCAGGAAGAGCTGCGGCCACAGTTTGAAGCTAAATATTCCCAAGTGGAAAGAGTAAATCCCATCACAGGAAAACCAGAACCTTTCCAGCCTTTCCCTGACAAGCTCAGTCGATTGATGGTGTCTGTCTCAGGAATATTCTTCATGGTAATGTTTAACAACATTGGAATTATTGTAGCCCTGAATTTTATTCTGATATTAATTGTAAGGCAAGTCATTCAGTAAGATTAGTGGATTGGTGTAGGTAAATCTGTCTGGGTTTTACTTGCTGGTTATGGATCTCTTCCTTTAAAAGGATTTAAGATAGTTGAATTGTAAAAGGACAGTAAAGAAATGCTTCGATTTATCAATCATGATCTTGTTCCTTCAAAGTACGGACACCCAAGCAAATGGTAATCTTGACTAAAACTCTTGTTAATTTATTAATCCAGCAGAAATTGTTTTGGGTGTGGTTTATTTTATTCTAATATCACCATTCACAAATACTTCCCTGTAGATTTCCCTGGTCCTCACTGCGGTGTTTGCAGTTGTGGTCTACCGCCTGGTAGCCATGGAGCAGTTTGCTTCCTTCAAGTGGTATTTCATCAAGAAGTATTGGCAGTTTGCAACGTCTGGCACTGGAGTCTGTATCAATTTTATGATCATCATGTCACTCAACGTTGTAAGTCCTGTTCTTTGGAGGAAGGGGTTCGTTTGAAGGAGTAGTTTTTTACAAGGTTATACAGTACAGCAGATGTGTAGATGTTCTTGCTTATTATAGTAGTGCCTGAAGTTAGTGTTTTAGGGGTTAGTCCTCTTCTAATACTGTTTTCATGGCTTTTCTCTAATGCTCATTTATTTTCTCTCTGCACATCTTTGCTTATGTCACCAGATCACAGTGGTACGGACTGCTGCTTTCTACATTTATCCTTTCTTAAGCAATACCTTTCACAGTGCATCTTTTCTCTGAATGGAACTGCATTCTCTTCTTGGCTGACAGATTTCTGTTTTGTTTTTGTAGTGTTTTATTTTTCTAATTGATAAAGCAGTTTTCATTTCTTACCTAAAATGCAGCTATTATATCAGTGTTGCACAGTCCTAGAATCACTGCGATACACAAATTCAGTTTGAGCTTTTCCTGCCATGTAACTGCACAGGTTTCATCATTTTCTATGGCAGCACAATGTACATGAATGTAATAAGCTCTAGTCAATCAACTATAATATAGCTTATCATTTTTCTGTCCCTCTGCAAGCACAAACAGGTAAAAAGGAACAATAGCACAGCAAGCAGTGGCTGTTAATTTTGTTAAGAAGGCTGTGCACTTGCTGCAGTCAGAAAGCATTCTCCAAAACACTGTCCTGTATTTATTTTTCTTATTATATGTGATAGTTCTAAGTAAAAAAAAACAAAAAGGGGACATTCAAGTGAACAAACACTCCAAAGCTATTGAAAATAACCTGCTATTATTAATAGCAAATACTCAAGGAAATATTTGTCAGAATTGGTTGATACCTTGGCCTAAGTGTTATTTAAACTAGAGATAGTCAATATGTAAACAGCTAAGGCCACTTTCAGCAGGAGGCTGATATCCTCAGTGCTATGCACTTGCATGCAAGGGAGAATTGTATCATTTAAAGGATTTACATGAATAAAGAAAATGGGATTCAATGAAGTCTTTATATGAAATTATGCATGCACATCTTTTCTCAAAATCATACTCTCATCTCTGTCCTGATATATATCAGAACACCTATGCTTTTCATTCTGGATTTGACATCACAACAGACAGGATCTGCTGTACTTAAACCATCTCTTCTTTCTCTTGCAGGTGTATGAGAAGGTTGCCTATCTCCTGACAGACTTAGGTATGTAGGCTCTTTACAGGTGGTATGGTTCTTGCCTTGACATATGCCTTTTTATTTCTGTAAAGCAGGGGTTTGAAAACTTCAGCTATGGGTAGGATGATTCTGAAATTTCCCTAAGCGAATGAGAAAAAATCAGAGAAAGAAATTAGAGGATTATTGCATTGAGGAAATAATAGAAAAGAAAGCACTCCATTCTTTTACCTCTTCCTTTTTCTTTAATTTTTTTTTTAATAAATTGAAGAAATTCTCATCCTACAATGGAACAAAATTCAGAACATATTCTTTCTTAGTATGCTAAACCAGATTTTCTCCTATTTTATCTCAAATGCTTGGTTTTGGGTTGTTGGGGTTTTTTCCATATTTTAGATTTTCACTTTGTTGTGGAAAAATATCAGATAATACATAGTCCAAGATAAAAATGTTGTCATAAATTTGGAAGTAGCTCTAATTCTGCCACATATAAAGATTACACTCCCAGCTTCAGAGGGAGCTGGGGTTGTTTAGCTTAGAGAAGACTCCAGGGGGACCTTATGGAAGCCTTCCAATACCTGATGGGGTCCTAGAGGATGGCTGGAGAGGGACTTTTCATAAGGATGTCTAGAGACAGAACAAGGGCGGGATGGTTTTAAGTTGAGGGAGAGTAGATTTAGACTGGATCTTAGGAAGAAGTTCTTCCAGGCCAGATTGGATAAAACCTTGATCAGCCGAGTCCAGCTGAGAGGCAGCCCTCCCTATGGCAAGGGGTTTGGAGTAGATAGATGCTCTGAAGTCCCTTCTTGATCTCTCAAGTCCCTTTCAACCTAAGCCATTCTCTGATGCTAATTTTGTTTCAGTCATAGAAGTAAAGCTTCCTAGCTTATAGAAAACAAGAAAGCAAAGACATCATTGAAGATCTGCTATGTGAATCTATTACTTCGTTCCTTCTTACTTGCTTTCTTTTAGTCCATGTCGAAACACGGAGTTGGTATTGTCAAATTTTAAAGCAAACTCACTACTTAAATCGAACAGCTCCCTCTTGTGGGCGCAGCGTGCAAGAGCATGCACTGCGCAAGGTGCTAGCAGCTTCCTACCCTTGAGGGCAGCTGAACAGGTTCAAAAGATTCAGAATGCGTGGTCAATTATTTCTTAAAATATTTATTTCTATATTAAATAAATATTAAATATATATATTTGAAATATTAAATATGTACAATAAATATATNTGATTTATATCCCCACTTGACTTTTAAGAGGGATTGGTATCGCTGTAGGCTAGAGAATGAGAAAGAAAATAATTATTTTATTTAAGTATACAAGCTGATTTATTTTCCCCAAAATAGATGAAAGAATTTTGGTTTGTTTTGTTGTATTCTATTTTATTTTGCTTTGCTTTGTATTATTATTTTAATGTTCTTTTAATTCAGAATTGAGCATAATGCAGCATCAGTTGTTTGAGGTAGGTAGCTGACTGTTTCCTAAGGTGTTTGCATCAAAGAGGATGACAGCCTAACTTCTGGGGAAAAGTGTCCATATGTTAAGCTAGTATCCTGTATGTTTATATCCTAATTTATTCATCATTAGACCAAAGTAATTAGTTAATTAGTTAACTAAAAAGTCAGTGCTGTTCAGAATTCTAATTCATGTCTATGCTTTATAACTTCTACCAGTACACGCTAACCCAGGTTTGATACATCCATCAAATAATACATATTGTGTCTTTCAACAGAGCATCCTAGAACAGAATCCGAATGGGAAAACAGCTTTGCCTTGAAAATGTTCCTCTTCCAGTTTGTCAACTTGAACAGCTCCATCTTCTACATTGCCTTTTTCCTTGGCAGGTAAGTTACCTTTGCTACCTGCACTTGGAGGAAATCATACACAGGGCTCATAATCCTTGCTAATTTTATTGGTTCAAATTAAATACAGGGACAGATTAACCTGTAAGTTTTAGATGCCAGTCGGTTTCAGAGGACAATTAATAAAACTAAATTAATATTTTTTACTCTGTGAAAAAAAAAAAAGTCTCTTTCAAGTGGATCTGTTTATGTGACTTTCCTACTAAATAAGGATTCAGAACCTTTGAAAACACAGGCAATCCCTAAATGTGGGTCTGTATTTAGCCCTGCATTAATAGGCTTGGTTCTGTTTTCCTTGTTTATTCCCCTTTGGTTACATTTCCCAGGATCCATTTTTATAAATAGTGAAGGTTGTCTGCCAGATCTTATACAAGAGGAGGAAGCGGAAATCCCAAGTCCAATTTCTGTGTGTGTCTTTAGCTCAGAGCATGAGATACTGGACAGGTCTGACCTTGCTCCATCTTCACTTCAGTTTTGTTGTGATCAGACTTACCATTCCTGCAGAACTCAGATACCAAAGTTGTATAATAGAATTTCAGTTTGAGATTGTTTGAAGAGAAAAAAACAAACACCACTATTAAAGACTACTGCTAATACCTGCTTCTTAGTTCCAGGAGACAGCAAGATGCAAGGTTTAAAAGCTGGACATCTCCCACTAGAACAGGTTGCTCAAGGCCTCATCCAACCTGGTCTTGAACACCTCCAGGGAGGGAGCATCTACAACCTCCCTGGGCAACCTGTTCCAGTGTCTCACCACCCTCACTGTCAAGAACTTCCTCCTAACATCTAGTTTATTTCTATCTCCCCTCTTCCAGTTTAAACCCAGTTCAGAACCAGGCATGGATTTTTTTTCCTCTCTCACTGCCCCTGAGGTCATTAAGGATTTTGGTTTAATCATTATGCAAGGATTTGTTAGATCTGTAGTTATTATGATTTTGGAAATTATTTCATGCTTGTGTGAAAGTTTAAAGCCAGTTCACACTTTGCATGGGCAAGCAAATCCCCTGTGCGGCAGTAAATTCCTGTGTATTGCAATGCCTCAGCTTCTTAGCAGCAGAGATTACTGAGTCTGAATAGCTAACATCTAAAACTTCTGATGCTAGGATTATTGTTCTCAACATAATAAAAAATTAGGATCTCTTGCAAAATGATGGTCTTTGTTTGCATTCTGAAACTTCCATATCCTACAGATAGAGATTTAAGCCTGTGTAATTTGATGTTTATACTTCATGAATTTGCTCAGTGGATGTTGTGAAATAACTACTGATACAAGATGTTCTTGGAATGTCTACTTGCAAGCAGAAATCTTTTTTTCTTCCAGATTTGCAGGCCGCCCAGGGAAGTACAACAAGCTTTTTAATAGATGGAGACTGGAAGAGGTAAGCAAACCTCTTCTGGGTTCCTGTGAAGTTTCCTTGAGTGAAAAGGAAGAGGCTGAAGGACATGAATTACACCCAGTTTGAAAGATTTATTATTCCATCTAAGTGCAGTGAGAAGTAAGCTCTTATTTATAGCAAAAGATAGGAAACAGGAGGGGTGTCCTTCCTTCTGCCTTCTCCGCTGTGCTGAGCGACTCTGCCTGAGACATGCAGTTCTTCCTGCCTCTCTCTTTGGGAGAAGCAAACAGTGATAGACCTTCACCTCACAAGCTCTGGTATATCCTGCGTGGTTGGAATCTCCAACATACATGGAATTTTTGGATGGATGACATAAATACAAAGCTATCATCATTTTCATTTGCTGCTTAAGTTTCTGCTAGCACAGGAAAGGTGTGGACCACTACAGGCTTGGGGCAGTGTGGCTGGAGAGCTGCCTGGCAAATAGGGATCTGGGGATTGGAGTAGACAGGCAGCTGAATGTGAGCCAGCAGTGTACCTAGGTGGCCAAGAAGGCCAGTGGCATCCTGGCTTGTATTAAAAATGCTGTGGCCAGCAGGTGCAGGGATGTGATTGCCACCTTGGATTCGGCTTTGGTGAGGCCACACCTCGAGTATTGTGTTCAGTTTTGGGCACTGCAGTACATTATAGTACAGCAATTTACATAGTTAAGATGCTGGTACCAGAGATTCAGCTACTGAGTCTCTATTTGTGCTTAGGATATTACAAATTAAATGGTGTTCTCTTCCTTTGAAATGAGTATGTATGTATTGTTCTAAGGGAAATGGACTATAGCTTTTATTATATGTCTAGCACACATAGCATTTAGCTTAGGCAACACAATCCAGTTCTCTAGGAAATAATACATATGAAGGGTCTTCAACTACATCAGGTATTAATTTCTGCTATTAATATTTCTTTTGATGTTTCTGTCACTGAAGGTTAGTGTGTTTTCACTAAACATAGATGAGTATTTTTCATTCACCCATCCTCTGAACAAACAAAACTGGAAAGAGTTCTCTGATTTTACCTATTGGTCTTGTCCACTTTCATTTTCAGTGTCATCCTAGTGGCTGCTTGATAGATCTGTGTTTGCAAATGGGAGTCATCATGGTTTTAAAACAAATGTGGAACAACTTCATGGAACTCGGCTACCCGTAAGTGCAGATATTAAACTTTGTTTTACTAACATGGACTAGATATTAGGGGGGTTCAATGACAGGAAAACAGTTTTGTGTTTGGAGAATGGTTTCTCCAGTTTGTGCATCTCACATACTGCAACTTTATTCTCAAGGGAAGCATTAATTACTTCTCTAAGATAAAGCATCTCAAGGTGTGTTAACTACCTAAATTATTTATTTTTATTTCATTTTCCATTATGCAAAAGAGGCATTCAGCTACTGAGGAAAGAAATGAGCTAAGTCTTACAGTCGGAAGAATGTGTTTTCAGTAAGAGGTTGCTCATTAAACATTCATTTAATCAAAGTGACAACCTTGAAAAATTGCTCAGGAGCAAGGTTTATGTTCACAGCATGCAATCATTCTTGCAAGTGAGGGGCTGTGTACTGTAGAGTTGTGAGAAGTGGGTTTTTGAAAGGAAGAAACATACTTGAAGTACGAAGCTTCCTGTCTTCCCAGCCCAGCAGCATCTTAACTCTGTCTAGAAGTTCTTTCAGGACATGCTGATATTCCTTTATGGAATATGCAGAGGTATACACCTCAGGTTTGTTCCAAAATAGCAGATGTGTTCTGCTATTCAGTATATGCTACTATCATAGAGTTACACTGAGCTCTACTTTCTTGGTTTGTCTTTTGCAGGATTAAAACTAAAGTATTATTTACCTGGGTTTTTTTTAGTGTTCTTGTTATTCATAATTTTTTTTTTCCTGTAAGTCCTACTGAAAAAAGTCTGTGCAAGCAAATTCCATGTTGTGAAAAGCTTCTTTGTACAACACCAAACATGCTTACGTTAAAGGTGCAATTAAAATTGCAATGCAGGATTTTAAGGACTTTTGGAAGTTAGTTGAATTCTCTCTCTTGTGACATCATAAATATTTTCAGCAAATACCTAAAGAAACATTCAGAGGCTATTCAAACTGGGCCAAATTACCTAAAAGTAGCAAGGACTGTGAATTTCTGAGCAAGTGTAGTCAATAACGCTCTGTTTGTCTGATAAAGCTTATTACAGAATTGGTGGGCACGACGCAAAATGAAGAGAGGAGGGCAGTTAATGGAGCAAAAGATTTCTCTGCCTCAGTGGGAAAAAGATTGGAACCTGCAGCCAATGAACCTCCATGGTTTAATGGATGAATATTTGGAGATGGGTGAGCAAATTTCGTGAGGCCTTAGCTCTCTTAAGAAACTGGAACTATGCTGCGTGTTAAAAGATCTTATGCATTTCCAGATTCTCATCATAGAAATTCCTTTCCAGTTTTACAGTTTGGCTTCACCACCATCTTTGTTGCTGCTTTCCCCCTGGCTCCTCTCCTGGCACTGCTCAACAACATCATAGAGATAAGGTTAGACGCGTACAAGTTCGTGACGCAGTGGCGAAGACCAATGCCTGCAAGAGCAACCGATATAGGTGAGATCACCTAGTGACTGGCACTGGCAGCTACCAGCTCTTGGTGTGTTTCCTTCTTTAATGCAGCTTAACAGCCAGTTAAGCAGGTTAAATTACATTAAATTAAGCAAGTTTAACAGCAAGTTAAATTAATAATGTGACCTACAGACCTCAGCGACAACTCTCCTGGTAAGCAACAAGGAATTTCAATTGCTTGGCTACAAGGGCTTCTCAAATCTGCTTTCCTCCTCAAATTTGCTTTCCATTTCCAGTAAGGGATTATGGCAGTTGGGTATTTGAAACCAGGCTGAATAGTATTTTAGGCATCTGAGCTGTGGAGCTTTGAATCTAGTATGCTATCCAAAAATCAACTGAATCTAGAAATGAAATATTGGGATTACGTTCCATTTTGGTTTAAAACTATAAAATAAGAAATCTCTTTCCAAAATGCCCTATTTGGCCTTTATAACCAAAGATTATGGTTATACCTTTGTTGCTTGGCTGTTTCTCCTCAGCAGGGAGTTCCCTCCTGTAAGATTTCATTCAGGTGAATCCAGAAGCAGGAATGTGGGGACATGGCTTAATCTTGACTGACTTTTCTTGGTGAACAATTCTTTCTCAATGAGAAATGTAAACTCCATGACTAAAAATGACTTTAATATCACTTACAACTCAATATGACTGTAAAAAAACCTAATGATTTGTCATTTCTCTTATATCTAGGTATCTGGTATGGGATTCTGGAAGGGATTGGAGTGCTGGCTGTCATCACCAATGCCTTTGTTATTGCCATTACTTCTGATTACATTCCACGTTTTGTCTATGCATACAAATATGGTCCTTGTACAGATCAAGGTTACAGACAAGAAAAGTAATTAATTCTGTTTTTTTATATACACATATATATTTCAGTGTAAGCACACTTTTGCTGCTGTCTTTCTGTGTTCATATACTTCATATGTATCAGTACCATCTTACCTTTTCTATCTGTGCAACCATTAGTTTGCAAACTCTTGGGAATGGCTGACTTACAGTGATGGTTTGCACACCATCACAGTAAGTCAGCCATTCCCAAGAGTTTGCAAACTAATCCCACAGTTCTGTAAGTGGAAAATTGTCTCTTCCCTTCTGAATGCAAACAGCAAAGTTCAGTAGACACTGGAGCAGTTTTCAGGCTCTGTCTAGATAAACTTTTCTTCTTCTACAATAACTCTGGACTGTCTTCTCCCACTATGCTCTCACATACCAAATGTGTTCCTGAACCTCCCTTTTATTCTTACACTCATTCACTCTCAGGCTTCACTACCTGTTTCTTTTCAGAAATGCTTGCAGCTGAGCTCCAGCAAGATTGGCTTTGACACTATTTAGCTTAGTGCAGCACAGGACATTCCACTTCAAGACAAGGGGGAACTTCTTCACTGTAAGGGTCACAGAGCACTGGAACAGGCTGCCCCGAGAGGTTGTGGAATCTCCTTCTCTGGATACTTTCAAGGCCTGTCTGGATGTGTTCCTCTGTAACCTGAGCCAGATTGTCTGGTCCTGCTCTGGCAGGGGGGTTGGACTTGATGATCTCTTTGGGTTCCTTCCAATCCCTGACATCCTGTGAGCCTGTGATATAATGTAGCTTCCTTTCAAGCAAGGAATCTTGCCAATCTTTTCGCCATCAGGCTTGCTTCCTGCACTTCTCTTGGGCAGCAGTGCCTGTAAACTGTGGGTTCCACTGTTCTCTGTCTGCGTTTCCCACTGATTATCGTGACCTTTTGCATGATGTAAACAGATCACAGCACTCATGGACATCTGTCCTTCCTTCCCTCATTGCTGCATCTCTAGTGATTCAAAATAGAGCTTTATTCTTCTTGTCAAAGGAAAAGAGAATTTAAGGGCAAGAAGAATGAGGCAGGATAGAATGAAAAGAGACAGCAGCAAAAGGACATTACTGCTTAATGTGCACTACCTTTAATAGACAGCTCGGTAATTCTATTTCTTCTCTTGCCAGTAGTGATTTGAGGTGTCACAGTGAACCTGCAAGTTCAGGAGGTATAATAGGATCCCTGATGTATTTCTTTTTAAATGTACTTTGCCTTTCAGAAGGCCCTTTGGTAAATCACAGGCCAGATTTCCAAGAGGATGACACGTTCTACATGTCTGCAATTTTCCAGGAAGAGACAAAGATATCACTCCTGCAGACATAATTCAATGTATTTATGTGATTTCTATCACTAACTCTTCACACACTGTTGCCTTTAAGATGGCTGTTTGATATATATATGCCCTATTCATTTCACTGTTGGTGAAAACTCTTCTTTGATTGAACTCTTAAAACCTATCATTTTTGGGTATGTTCTGCATGATTAGCAGCAGATTCTGCAAGGATTTTAGACTGCTCTCTGTCCCTTTAGCCAATTTCTAGGTTAAGTTATTTTAGGAGACAGTGAAGAAAAACAGTAGCAATATTTTTTCTTTATATGTGCTGGTATATAAGATGCAGAACCATTAAAGATGCTGAAAAGAGATTTTTAAATAGCTGGATGTGGCTCTGGGCAACTTTGTCTAGTGGGAAGTGCCCCTGCCCATGGTGGAGGGATTGGAACTAGGTGATCCTTGAGGTCCCTTCCAACCCTGGCAATTCTGTGATTCTATGATTTATTTCTTTCCAACACAGCTTTTCTTATATGCTTAAAATTTGCTAGTTGCTTTCATCCCTATGAGCAAATTGAATGCTACTATGCTTGCAATATGGGACAGCAGAATATGGGTGCATACAGGATCTATGCTACATACTCACTTTATGAACTCTTGTCTTTTCCTTTCAGATGCTTAAAGGGATATGTCAACAGCAGCTTGTCAGTGTTTGATCTGAGTGAACTTGGGATGGGATACTCAGGTTACTGCCGGTAGGTTTTGATACTCTCGCTCCTTGTAATACAAGCAGAGACATTCAACTGAATGTCAGAGCTTAAGTTACTGGCAGAATGGAGATGGAGAGGGCTGCCTGGAAAAGTGTGGAAGTCTCAAGGTGCCAGTGGTGTGTGGTAGGATGCAGTACTAACACATTGGAATCCTGTGTTCTGAGTTTTTCCAGGTTTCTTGCAAGGTGTATTTTGCCTGCCTCTAGAAATATTTTTATGTTTTTTTCCCAGCTTCCAAGATGAGTAAAAATTTTCATTTCACCTGGCAACCAGCAACAGAACAAGGGGACACAGTCTCAAGTTGTGCCGGGAAAGGTATAGGCTGGATATTAGGAGGAAGTTCTTGACAGAGAGAGTGATTGGAATTGGAATGGGCTGCCCAGGGAGGTGGTGGAGTTGCCGTCCCTGGAAGTGTTCAAGAAAAGACTGGATGGGGCACTTAGTGCCATGGTCTAGTTGATTGGATAGGGGTGGGTGCTAGGTTGGGCTGGATCATCTTGAAGGTCTCTTCCAACCTGGCTGATTCTATGATTTCACTTTTGTGAAGTATTCTGCAATCTATCAATTAAAACACAGCATTAAAAATTTGGTTATTTAGAAATCTCAAACAAGAGTAATGCAAGAAATTCAGCCCCAAAAATTTAACTGTGATGTTGCAGGACTGCACTCCTGTTTTCAGATTTAGTTTTGCAATGAGAATTACTTTGAAATGACCAAGAAGTTACAGAATTGTGCTGCACTTATTCACACTCTATCTGGAGAATCTCAAATCCTGATAAGCTTGAATAAAAGAACCAATGTAGAGTGAACACACTTGACGTAGCCCTGGCAGCCTGGTCTAGTTGGAAGTGTGCCTGCTCACTTCAGGGGGGTTGAACAAGAGGACCTTTGAGGGTCCGTTCCAACCTGATGCAGTGTGTGAATCTGAAGTTAACACTCTAAGGTGTCAGCTTTGTAACAACAAAACAAATTGTTTGCCCTGAGTTAAATAGCAGCCCCATGTAATTGCCTGTATTGTGAACTATTCATCCCTTTTTCTCTTCAATTCCTGTGTTTTCCCCTTCAGTTTCACTCCTTTTAGCCAGATCTGGGATAAACTGGAGAGCTCTGCACCACGTTCAGGTTTTTGAGCACAGGTTAACTTCCGGAGTTTTTCTTTTCTTTACAGGTATAGAGATTACAGAGCCCCACCATGGAGCTCAACTCCATATGAATTCACTTTGCAGTTCTGGCACGTCCTGGCGGCACGGCTGGCCTTCATCATTGTATTTGAGGTTAGTCAGGGGAAGGAACAATTCCTTTCTACCTCTTCAAAGTCCATGTTGATATTTTACAGTAGTCTTTAAAATATATAGTCAATATCATCAACTGTTTGTTCATTACTGCTCAGAGAGAGGAAAAAAATATTGCCCTCCCCAAACAAACTGTTGTGTTGACTGATGTTCCTTAGCCATCATCTTGTGTGTCATGTTCATTCCCAATCAAATCTTCCATGTTTTGTTGGGGGGAGGAGAAAAAAAAAATCAGCTTATGTGTACATTAAATGCATTTATTAAAAGTTCAGGTCTGCAATAGGGAAATGACCTAATAGAAAAGGAGAAACTTGTCCTAACTTTAAAGAACACTCTTCATACTGTCTAGGAGTCCTGGTTACTTACTTCAGTTACAGCCTCTTAACAAAGAGTGCTTGTAGGTAGTGTTTGCGGTTGGCATTCCAACTAACACATCCTGCAGTCAGACATTCATTTAGGTCGCTACCAGTATTCTTAGTTTGACTTCTCAGTAGGCTTCATTGTTTTCACATTTCTGGTAGACTGCTAATTAACACCCATACATGCATGTGTATAATAAAAGGAGAGTTGCTTTTCAGTCATCAACTGAACCTCAGTTCCGGTTTTTCACATTTCAGACCCTGAAATGTGGTCTTACAATGAATATTTATGCATTTTTGAAGCAATTCTTTTTGTTCTTTCTTCTTTTCAGCACCTTGTTTTTGGAATAAAGTCTTTCATTGCCTACCTGATTCCAGACATGCCCAAAGACTTGTGCGACAGAATGAGGAGAGAGAAGTACTTAGTCCAGGAAATGATGTATGAGGCTGAACTGGAGCATTTGCAGAGAGAAAGGAAAAAGAATGGGAAGCAGTACCACCACGAATGGCCTTAGTCACTACCATGCTGCAACAAAAACACTGTCTGGGAATTGAAGAGCGCAGTTACAAAGTGAAGCCAGAGTCTGGCGTCGGTGTCTGAGACTCACAGTGTATATATGCTCTTGCTTGGCAGTACAGTTGCAGGCTTTGGTGGGAAATGGAAAAGAGAAGCTTCCAATGAAGAAAATGAAAAGCCTTACTTGTAACTGGTCTGTGGTGAGCACCAAGGAGCGCTGGCACTCAGGAGTGTGCAGATGGAAAATTCAGACAGTCTGGCTTGTAAAAAGGCAATGAGTTTTCATGCTGTTTGTGAAGACACCAACGGTGTGAAGAAAATAAAATATTACTTGTGAACTTATACAGTAAGGGCATGACTAAAACCAACTTACGTGATAGCCACTACTACTGCAGCTTCTGATTGCTCAGCTCCATCTGTAATGCCTCTGAAGAAAAGAGCAATTGTTGCCTTTGTGGACATAACTTGATTTAAATGATCTTTCAGGCTTACTGTTTCGTCAGGTTTGTCCTAGTCTCTTGTTGAGATTGTGGATGTGGTCCTACCCTAGAAATGGGGTCTATGGCTGCTTAATATATACTATGCAGTTTCAAATTTGCACATCAGCATCGTTGATTTATCCTTCTAGTTGAAAACCAAAAATTCTAAATTCAAAGAGGAAAGAGCAGCACTAAGAGAACGCATCACAGTGCCCACATTGCAGCTAGGTTTGAAAATGACACGGCTGTCGAGTCGCCTCTCCACTTTGGTGTGCAGAAAGGCCACCTCCACACGCTTCCAGGATGAAAGAGCTGTCATTTTCATGCTCTGATGTAGCATGCAGATGTCTAACTGTGTTACCGTTCCCTTTGACCTGCCTGGGCAATGATTCCACGACTTCACAGAATGCTAACTTGAAATATTCTCATGCAGTGACTTTTTGTCCTAGATATACAATTAACTCTTTATAGTATGCAAGCTTATGCAGATATATATCCAAACATCCAGTATAGCATTGTGACTTGCTTGTTCAGGGAAAGAGAAGCAGAGCACTTTATAACAATGCTCTTCTTATTGTCATAGTAAATGTTCCAGTAATGTGCACTTCTTTTATTGGCCTAAACAAGTCAGAAGCATGGGAGTTAGATACAGGCAGATGTATAAAGGTTGTATATAAATGCACACACATGCAGTGGTTACTTTTAGATTTTTTAATTATTATTATTTGTATGCCTTCTTACAGTTTTGGGTTTTTTTTTGGGGGGGGGAGGGGGCTGGGGCTTTTTGGATAAAATCACTATAAAAAAGTAGTTGTTCATGCAAAGAGCCAAATTTCAGTTTTTATGTGCATACATCAGTGTTGCTTATAGTTATAGTCACATTTTGGTGATGGGATTGTCTATTACTGACATTTTGCAATGCAGGGAAAGATAAGCACTTAATTTAAGTATGTGAGCAGCATTCACTTGCAGAGAAGGGAGTGGAGAAACAGCTGCAAACTTCCTGTTTCTCTTGTATGATTTTCAAATAATGCTTCTCTGTACCAGATGAGAAAATTCTAAACCAAGGAATACAACAAAGCACAGTAACTACAAAAGCTACAAATTTGAGCATTGTTTGTAGGGATAAAGAGGCAGCAAAAATCACTGCTGACAGATATGAAAAGGTCTGAATTGTTGATGCTTAAAATACCCTATTGAATCAGAAAGTGTGACTCCAGTTTTCATTTCCACATATTAGCACAAACATTTTATTTTATTACACCCTGTGGCATTAATTTTAAGAGCCCAGCAAAGTGGATGTATTTTATATAGGGGACCTAAATTCAGACCTTAAGTCCTTTACTCATTTTACTGTATTCATGAGATTTCTTCATTAATTCCAGCTCTTTGTGACCAGACAAGGCAGCCATAACAGTATCTACAGTATTGCACAGAGGAAGAAAGAAATTGGAAGGTATGGTCTAATCAGATATATTAGCAGTTAGTTCTGTCATGAAGGGCTGGTGGAACTCAACTTCCCAAAGACTCTTTTGATTCTTTCATGTTCTGGGCTGTGCATTAAGGTCCTCAAAGAGTCCTTATCAGAAATAATTAATGGCCTCTCCTCACTACTTACGGAATCACACCATTTGGTTTCATTTCTTGTCTCTGTGTTCCAAGCTGTGGAATACCAAGCACCCTTTGACATCGTTAGCCCTGTGTCACAGCTTCTGCATCTGTGCCATGTAGTGATAATACTTTAGTTCTTCTAAAGGTCACAGATGAGCTCTCTTTTCTAATCTTTTTCTCTAAGAACAAAATGCCTTGGCTGGCCCAAGGTAGAAAGGTACAGGATAAAATTAGAACTGTTGGTGGATTGGTTTATACTTCCTTGTTTCTGCTGTGGGTATTAACACCTGACAATACACACTTAGGCAAATTCCAATTGGGCTTAAAAAAAAAAAAAAAGTACAGAAGAAATAAAACCTTTTTTATATTTGAGATTTAAATATATATATATATTATTAATGATTTTAAGCACTTGTGTATCAGACTATATATGGAAGGCGAGTATGTAGAGCTGACGTAGTGCATTTTACACACTGGAAAAGCACAGGAGGTTTTGGAGATATGCTGTGTGTGTGTTCCTTTATGTTTGGAGGACATCATCAATGCCTAAAGGTCTTGCCACTGTCTAGCCATGTGCTTAAGCTGAGAAAACTTCCTGCTAGCCTTTGTTGAGTATACTGTTTGCATCGGCTGCACGTTACTTCACTGAAGTTCAAGGCACACACTGGCCTCAGGAATAATGTATTTGACAAATGGTGAATGACCTTTTCATATTCTGAGTATTGTCTTTCCAAAAACACATGGCCACTGTGGATAGACTCTGCATGCAAACTGCGTTTGTGAACTCTGACAAAGCTTTACAAGTTCAATTTGTGCAAAAATGCTTGGGATCCCTGCAGATCTAACCTGTGACAACTTTTGCTCTATGCATGCGCCCTTAGAGAGACTGCACGAGCAAGTAGATGTTTTTTAAATGCAAGAGGTTAGTCCAAAATGTCTTAATTATTCCTAACCAAATTCTGTGTCTTGATTCAGACAAAAGGAATTCCCATTTCACAAACAGCACAAAGCCCATCTCCATTATTCACATCTCATTGGGAATGAGTTTTTTTTCATTCTAAATTTGTGCCCAATGTGTGAGATATGAATTCTGGTAACTAAATTAAGGAGGGAGGTG
>VWZI01022230.1:894872-942195 GCA_013396835.1 Psilopogon haemacephalus
AGGTGGGGGGAAGAGTTCTGCTTCAAAAGCCATCCTAATAAGGGGGCCTTCTTGGCTCTGTCTACAGGGATGCATTAAGAGCTCAGTGAGCACCAACAGAGCTTCCTGAAGACTGAGCACAGGCTCCCTGGTACCCTGTAACTCAGATTCCTTACCAGAAAGACAACGTAGTGATCAGGCATTTGGAAACAAGGCAAAACCCCATGGTGACTTTTTTTCCCCCCCACACACACTTTTTTCCCTATCCTTTCTTGTTGAAGCATTTGCAGAGCAAATTCAGATGAACACTGAAGTTAATATTGATGATAAGGCTAAAATTTCCACAGTGATGGTAGAGGTTAAGTAGGATTTTGTCAGATGTTTCTTTCTTCATTGCTTCAAAACCACGTTGCCTGTTCCATGCCCTTTTCCAACAGCAACTTGTCTTAGATTGTGTTCTGAGGCTCAGTTAGGCTCAGTTGTGTCCTCTGGAAGGCTCAGAAGAGAAATGATTGCAGGGCCTAGTGAAAATAGGTTAATAGGTGTGTAACTTAATGTATAAATTCATAAATCTCCAGAGGTTTCCTTCCTGGAATGTTGTGCAGAAGGAAAAAATACCTTGGAAAATACAGCTTTAGGATGAGTCTTAATATGGGGAAGGCAGAGCTTTGGTGATATTTTCTTTTAAACATGCTATTAAAATGATCATTCTAATGTAAGTAGTGCACATCTGCTGGCTCCTTGCTTGCAGCTTCTTCCACTGCAGACTCCAAAAGAGAATGCTGCCAGTGAGAATTCCTGGAGCTGTGGGGTCCAGGGGCATTACCTGCAAAGGTTCATCGTGGGACTCTAGTATCTTTTGCATTATGTCACAGACGTATTCAGAAGCATTCTATAGGTTCATAGAAGAGTTTGGGTTGGAAGGGACCTTAAAGATCATCTGGTTGCAACCCACCTGCCATGGGCAGGGACACCTTCCACTAGATCAGGCTGCTCAAGCCTTAAGCACCTCCAGGGAGGGAGCATTCATGACCTCCCTTGGCAACCTGTTCCAGTGTCTCACCACCCTCACTCCAAGGACTATCACTTAATTAACTGAAAGTCATCCATGTCCATAAATTGAAAAGAAGCAGTGTGTGTGTAATTTGCTTGCAAGTGTTACAAATTTTCATTAAAACTTCTAGAAGCTAGGGTTTGGGGTTTTTTTCAGATGCACTGGGCAGTGGCCATATCAAAAATACTCATTTTATGCAAATGGATAAATATGAAGGCAATAAAATTAGTGGAAATTCAATCACTTTTTTTTTTTTAAATGAAGTGTTACATGGGAGAAAAAGGAGGAGGATAAAAATAGTGGTGTCAACACTCACTTGACAATGTACAGAGTACTTCCAGAAGCTTTTTTTTTTTTTAAATCCTTGTAAACTACTGATGCTTCTTATTTGGGGCGAAAGGTTAAAATAAACATGCAGCCAGCCTGTCATAATGTTTATTTGGTCTTAAGGCTGACATTATGAATTCCAACAGAATTCCACATTTGGACAGCCTGGCTATTTCCTTAGTTCCAAAGCATACTTGGACTGAAATGCAGGCAGTGACACTTTTTGAAAGTGTTTGCAAACCTAAATTCCTGTGGTGAAAAGATCAGCAGCTTGTAAAGATGGCCAAGTCTTTTTGTCCTCGACTTCATGCTCACAAAGCCCATGTTCTGCTGGGGTAAAATGCAGCAAGCCAGCATATGGAGGCTGAGGATGAGCAAAGGGCTCCTCTTATCTTAATATTTTTTTTTCTCCAGACTTTTAAGAGGTTCTGGATAAGAAGGGTTTGAAGTTTGAGCATGGTGACAACCCTCCTGATCCTTTTTCTGCTCTGGCTCATTCTTTGCTTATCCGCAGTGGTTTATTCAGTGATGCCTTCTTGCCGAGGGTTCAATTTCCAGGGCAGCTCAGTAACTGCAGATTTTTTTGCAGGCTGTCTCTGGGTGTCCCTAACTGAGAAGCCAAAGCAGAAAGTGCACCAATACTGCTCTGTCTGGTGCTTTTTACATGTTGGTAAGCACTGAAAGGCGCAGCGCAAGGAAGCCTGGGGTGCAGCTGACATGTGCCACTAGGCCACCCATTTCTGGACCTCTCCCTTCAGCTCCCTTCCCAAGCACTGCGTTTTGCACTCCCTAGGTCCCTCCCTACAAGCACCCACACACCTCCAGTGCTCCACATGATCCCAGCATTTTCCAATATATATGATAGAGGGGTGGGGGTGGAGGGTGGACTTCATGACCTCTTTGGGTCCCTTCCAACCCCTGCCATCCTGTGAATCCTCTGTGACTCATGCTGACAATTTTTCTCTAATACTGACATGCCAGGAATTGGCATAATCATGATAGCACAGCGTGACCATGACAGCACAAAGTTAGAATGGCACAACTAGAAACTGTAGAGAAATCACTTCACTATTCCATGTTATCCAGTGACTTTTTTAATCCAGGACTGGGATTGAGTCTTGAAGTATTAGTGGTGTATTCCTTCCTCACTGCACTGGAAATTGCTTTGGGTCAGTTCTGTTGGGTTCAGACTTTTTGCCATGACTTCTATAATGTTCTGTGTTCTCTGTAGTTTTCATTCTTCTTGCTGGTTGTTGGAATACTACTGAGTGAGACATTTGGGTTAGACCCAACACAGTCTAAAGCAAATAAGATTCTAAACTGAGGGAACAATGATTTTTCAGTTAATACTGGGGGGGAGGAATCAGAATCAGCTCTTTATTTTGTGTTCTTTTTAGGTGACTCAGAGTTTTGTATTGAAAAATCTTCCAGGTTGCTAGCTCGGATTTTTACCTAGAGTAGTACCACTGAAGTTTCAGTCCTGTGAAGTAATCTCCTGTAAAATCTAACTGAATAACGTACTTCAATCAGGTGTTTTTTGGGTTTGTTTTTTTTTCACTCTGATAGTCCTGGCTACCTTGCAATATCACGATAGTAAGGGATTTCTTAAAAGTGTGTGTATATATTTGAAACTTGTGTAATATTTAAATACAACTCAGTTTCTAAGTAAGGAGCGAGAATAAAATTTCAACTATTTTTTCTATTCCTAAGTCCACGCTTTGTAAAGTAATATTTGAAATAGGATCACAGTACCACAGAGAAACTGAATTTTGTGCACTACAAGCTAGAAGTTCTTCTGGCCTGTCAGCTTTTGGGTTCTTTTGTGGTTTAATGTTACTTTTTTCCAAGCCGATGAGTACCCCAGAACTAAAAGAATTCCCTGAGGACAAAACATTGTTGATCTGCTAAACTATTGTAAGACACTTTTGGCATAAATTTGTCTTTTGAGATGCTGTTTACTTTCTCGAGGTTTACATGTACAAATGCAACTACTTACTGTACCATACACATTTGAATATTGCTTTTTTTTTTTTTTTTTCAGTAATAAACTTGGATATCTTTGAAAGAGGCTTTGAGCTTCATTGGTGCAAATGTTCACAGGTAATTAAAAAGGTAATAGTACACTTCAAAAAGTGAGTGCTCATCAGCCTTCAGAACCCCAGAGTATTGGGAAGAAGTAGTTTAAGAGTTTAACTTGGCTCAGCCATTTTTAACTTGTAACAATTAAATACTCACTCCCTGTAGTCTCGAGGCATATCTAGGCTCACTTTCCCAATTATTTGTGATCTACTGCTTTCACTAGTGACTAAGAGTTTCTTAAATTCATAGAGTTTTAGAATAGGTTAGGTTGGAAGAGACCTTGAAGATCATCCAGTTCCAACCTTCCCACCATGGGCAGGGACACCTTCCTCTAGCCCAGGTTGCTCAGAGTCTCATCCAACCTGGCCTTGAACACCTCCAGGAAGGAGACATCCACGACCTGCCTGGACAACTTCTTTTAAGGTCTGCCCATTTTAAAGCTCTTGGGTTAGAATTTAAAGGTTTTTATCTCTTGGTTTAGAGTTTATAGGTTTCTCATTTATTAACCTCATTTTTTCAACTCAAATGCACAGGTTAGCTCTTCTCTGGGAGGATCAATGGCTCAGGACATGAAGCAAAGGAGAAGGTAAGGTGACAGCTGTAAACAACACTGACAGGAATAGTTAATCAGAATGGGAAGCTTTTGGAATTCCAGTTTTGCTAGGCCACGTCTTAAAATCTTGGTTGAATAATTCCTGATTAACGATTTTCACTGTCGTACCTAAGTCCATTTGTTTGATTTAGTAAAACCTTGGGCTAACCACTGCACCTGGGGTCAGGTTCAGACCACCCCCAGAAGGGGTTAACCTTTTACAACAATCTAGCTCAGGTTGCAGAGGAACACATCCAGACAGGACTTGAAAGTCTCCAGAGGAGGAGACTCCACAACCCCATTCCAGTGCTCTGTGGTTCTTATATTAAAGAAGTTCCCCCGTATGTTAAGCTGGAACCTCCTGTGCTGCAGCTTCCATCCATTGCTCCTCATCCTATCCCAGGGAGCAAGTGAGCAAAGCCTGTTCCCCCCTCCTGACCCTCAGATATTGATAAACATTTATTTAATCTTCTCTCAGTCCTCTCTTCCACCTTCCACCTCATAGTAGCCTTCCAGTATCTGAAGAGGCCTATAGGAAGGCTGGGGGGGGGGACCATTGACAAGGGATTGTAATGACAGGATGAGGATGAATGGGTTTAAACTGGCAGAGGGGAGATTGAAACTGGATGTTAGAAGGTAGTTGTTTGCAGTGAAGGTGGTGAGACACTTCACAGGGTGCCCAGGGAGGTTGTGGCTGCTCCCTCCCTGGAGGTGTTGGAGGCCAGGTTGGATGAGTCCTTGAGTGATCTGTTCTAGTGGGAGGTGTCCCTGCCTGTGGCACAGAGGGGTTGCAACTGGCTGAGCTTTGAGGTCCCTTCCAACCTAAACCGTTCTGTGGTTCTATGATTCTCCAGACCAAGCAGCTCCAGGTCCCTCAGCCTCTCCTCATAAGGCATGTGATAGAACAGTGTTATTTACTGAGTTTCCATCTCTGCCTTGCAAGCCATCCCAGGGGTGGGAGCATGAAAGGCAAGCATGCTGCCTGAGATGAGAGGCTGCCAGCCAGACTCAGCTGTGCACTTTTATGAGATTATAAAAATGGTGTGAAAGGGATTAACGCAAATATTGACTTGGCTCACAGTTTGTTGACAAACTAACACACAAGCAAGGCAGTGTCATTTATAGGCTGCTATTTCTGTTCTCTGATCAGATACCCTGGGACCAGTGTCAGAACATGAACACAGGCAGGGGAAGTAACTTCAAAGACCAGGCTGACCCAGATCTGCATCATAAAGACTGTTGCTGATAAAGCAAAAGCAACAGCTGCATTCTTCAAAGCAGTACGAGCTAAATATATCAGCTGGGTCCATAACTGAATTGCCTTTGATATCTTTATCCAGTCTGTTTTGTTCACTTCTGAGTTGTGTTTGAAAGCAAATACGTTCATCTGAAAAACTACCCCCAGAAGTTTATTGATGTGAGAGATGGTCTGGGGAGCTTGATTGATGACAGGCAAGTTGTAAAAGAAGTGTGTTTCACTGAAACAGAGCACTCAGGGGACTGGGCACCTTAGAATCATAGAATCAGCCAGGTTGGAGGAGACCTCCAAGATCATCCAGTCCAACCTATCACCCAGCCCTATCCAATCAACTAGATAATGACACTAAGTGCCCCAAAAAGTGCCTTCCCTTCTTCCAAGATGCTTTACCAGGCAGATTATTTTGCTTAATTGTGTGTCCTTTATTGAAAATTCAGCATGGATTATCAATTTAGGAGGCATCAGCACCAAATGTTGGTTTTGTTCTTTATTGCATAAAGGTAGCAGATGGATCTGTTTGAGCTGGAAGGATGTCTTTCCAAGACTAACATGGATAAGGAACTCTCCTGGATTCGAGGTGCAATTTGTTGCTCTCTCTTACGGCTTTTACACAAGACGTAAAAAAATCTGAATTCCACAGAGGAAGCAAAGTGGTTAACTCAGGTACTAGAAGACCATTCTGAGGTTTATTAGAATGGCTGTGGTTAGTAGGTCAAGAGAGGTTCTCCTGCCCCTCTGCTCTGCCCTGGTGAGTACTGTGTCCATTTCTGGGCCCCCCAGTTCAAGAGGGACATGGAACTGCTTGAGACAGCCCAGTGCATAGCCACAAACATGATGAAGGGAATGGAGCATCTCTCTTACAAGGAGAGCCTGAGGAAGCTGGGACTGTGCTGCTTGGGGAAGAGGAGCTTGAGAGTTGACCTCATCAATGTTTATAAAGGTGTAAAGGTGAGTGCCAGGAGGCTGGAGCCAGGCTCTGCTGGGTGATATCCAATGACAGGACAAGGGGCCATGGGTGGAAAATGAGACACAGGAAGTTTCATTTAAACACAAGGAGGATTTTTTTTCCTGTGAGGGTGAAAGAACACTGGAATAGGGGGGATTGTGGAGTCTCCCTCTCTGGAGATATTCAAAACCAGCCTGGACATGTTCCTGTGTAATCTGGTATAGGAGGTCCTGCTGTAGCAGGGGGTTTGGACAGGAGGAGCTTTTGAGGTCCCTTCCAGCCCCTGACATTCTGTGATTCTATACAATGTCCATTTTTGGGAGGCTTTTTAGGATACCTAGGAATAGGCAGAGAATAGTTCAGCCTGATCTGCCTTCTCTCACCTCCATCAGAGGGTAACTCACAGCCTGACTTTAGTGAGAGACCTCAGAAAGTTATCTGAAGTCTTTACCTCAAGTTCACTTTGCCATTCCCCTTCAGTGGCCAGTTGCTGAACAGAACAGAAACAAATGTGCTGCAGCTAGTTGTGGCCGTGACTTCCAGGAGGAGGTTCATACAGTGCTTCTTCTGAAGCAGCAGTGCTTCCAAACTCCCCTCGCCTGGCCATTTCCTAGGTCTTGTCATCAAATTCAGCAATCCAAATCCGGCTTTTATTGCTATAGAGGGCACTTCTTCCCTCTTGGTCCCCCACAAGTTGGCAAATGCCGCAAAAGCACCTCCTCGTTTCTGAACCTGGAGAAATGCAGTTTGGTTAAGCATCTCTTTGCCCTCTGCTCCTAGAGGCGAGATTCTCTGCTCATGTTGGTGTAGGATTTTTCCTCAGAGTTGTAACCAGGCAACTGGCATCGGTGTTCCTTGTGGATGCTTTGGAAGGTGTCTTCTCTTCCACTTTTGTTTGCGATAGCATTAGGCAGATTTTTTTCAAAGTCAACCTGGGAAAAAAAAAACAACAAAACCCTGGTAAGTTTGCAACCTGTGTTCACTGTTGGGTTCTGCTGTTGCTTGAGGGATATCTTGTTGCATTTTGGAATCCTGACATCCTTTCTTGTAAAGCTGAGGAGTTAGATCTCTACCTGATTGTCTCTCACACCCATAGGCAGGCTGGCCTCAGGGTGTCCCCTCCATACACAAGCATTGATTTTCTTGTTCCCCCATGGAAACTCTTTGGCAAAAGCAGCAAAAAAGAAACAACCCTTCTTACAACTCTTCTGTTCATGTAAAAGGTTTGAGATGTGCTCTTGGTGCACTCCCAATTCTGTAAATTTTGTTTTTCATTTGCATATTTATTTGTATTTTAGTGATTTTGGTTTTTTTGGTCCTGCCTTGCACTTGCCTCGCACTTGCCTTGCACTTGCAGCTCCATGATTCATGCTGCTATTTCTACATTTTCGCACTTGCCTTGCACTTGCAGCTCCATGATTCATGCTGCTATTCTACATTTTCATAGAATCAACCAGGTTGGAAGAGACCTCCAAGATCATCATCCAGTCCAACTTATCACCCAGCCATAGCAAATCAACTAGAGCATGGCACTAAGTGCCCCATCAAGGCTTTGCTTGAACACCTCCGGGGATGGCGACTCCACCACCCCCTAGGCAGCCCATTCCAATGCCAATCACTCTCTCTAGGAAGAAGTTCCTCCTGACATCCAGCATTTTAAACAAATGCAAGGCAATAAATGCATCTATGATTTTTTTTTTCTTACTCCTTTTATTGAGAGGTTTTTGGGTTTTTTTCCTCCAGAAAAGCTCTAGATGAATCACAGATTGTTAGAGACATCTACAGATCATCGAGTCCAACTCACCTTCCAAAGCAGGCTGCACAGAAATGCATGCAGGTAGGTTTTGAAAGTCTCCAGAGAAGGAGACTGTGCTGGGTGAGAGGAGGCAGTAGCCTCAGTGAACTCCCCTTTGGGGGGTGTAAAGTGTAGGTTTGTCACTGCATGGCTGCTAGGGCAGGGAGAGGGAGGGCAGCCTCATAGGCCAGCCCCAGGCTGCTTGTCTCAGAGCCCCCAAGTCTCCGTTTGCAGGCACAGAGTAACTGCTTAGTGCCCAAGTGCCCAGGGTTTGGTTGAACATGTTTCCAGGCTGCGGTGCCCGTGCAGCAGCCCTTGCAGAAGCTGAAGCAGTGCTTGCTGGCAGCTGCTCTGCTCTCTATGTGGCCATACCCTGCCGGAGGGATGTGCACACACCTGCCACTGCTGGGCTCTGGCACTCACCTCCTGCCTGTCATGTCGCACACCGCACCACAGGGACCTCTTGAGGCTCTCTGACCAAAAGCAGAAGAGGTTGCAGACTGGCTTGATTAGCACTGGTGGGATATCTTCACCTTTACTGGGCCCTGAAGGGGGAAAAATCATGGCATGTAAGTCTATAGAAAGCTAGGTGCGAGGCTTGGGAGCCTCAGAGCTTGAGGTGAGAAGGAGTGGGATGGGTGCTTGCTGCCCTCTTCCGAGTCTGTAGCCTATGAGCTGCTTGTTGGATGTTTTCTAAAGCTCTTTTAAGAGCTGAGTCAGATTCTTATGCAAAAGCATATTTGTATAAAGAACACCAACCTGTTATAAAGCTTATCAGCAGCCCTGTGATGGCACAGCCTAGGCAGCCGATGGCACTGAGGTACAGGTAGGACAGGGAGTACCAGGTGTCTGCCAGCAAAGGCCTGTGAAGAGGTGAGAAAAGCAGCTAGAGATGACCAACAGCTATGTTTAACTTGTCTCTTGACTGTGCCAGCAAGGCATAGCCTGTGCTGCTGCAGCTGTCCTGGTCACCATCAATTCTATCTCTAATGAGTTTCCAATAGAAAGTCCATTTCAAGGAAAAGCTTGGACTATGCTAGCTTGGTTTATGCACCTTGTATTATCTTCAGGGTTTATGACACTGTAAAAATAGTCTAGAAGTGTTATTTTCACAGAGTGATCAGGGATTGGAAGAGGCTGCCATGGGAGGTGGTTGAGTCATCGACCCTGGATGTGTTTAAAAGTCATTTGGATGTGGTCCTTGGGGATATGGTTTAGGGTGCGCCTTGTCAAGTAGGGACATGGGTTGGACTTGGTGATCCTGAGGGGTTTTGCCAACCAGAATGTTTCTGTGATCAGTGTTCCCAGCCATACTCAGATACTAGTTAGAGCTGCTTTGGTTTTCGCATCTCCAGTGATACTCTCAAGAGCTTTAAAAGAAACAAAGCAGTGGATTCCACCTTAAATCCATTCAGAATGCAAGAATGCTCTACCAGGGAAGCTGGACTTAGAATCATAGAATCAGTCAGGGTTGGAAGGGACCACTGGGATCATCTAGTTCCAAGCCTCCCGCCATGGGTGGAGACACCTCACACTAGATTGAGCTGGCCTCAGAGGTCACTTCTGACCCCAAACATTCTGTGATGTGTGATTTGGCAGTGGCTCCCAGCCATTCAGCACTTACTGGCACACCTCAGGCACAGGCTGCAGGCTGGGGCTGTGTGCTGTGCCAAAACCCAAGTGAAGAGGCAAGGACAGGGACAATACCTGTCTGGAGCTGCTGCAGTAGCTGCCATCGTCGGCACCTCGGTGCCATTAGCCAGTGTACAGTTGAGAGTCAACAGTTGCAAGGGAATGGACTTTGTTGGTGGTGCAGGGTAAATGAAGGATCCAGTTCCAGTCCAAAATGCTAAGGCAGTTCCAGCTAAGAGCCCTCCAATGGCACCCTGGGCAGGTAGGGAAAGACACTGATGAAGGTGATGTGTGGGAAGTGCTGCTTTGCTGTTGTGATTGAGGCAGAAGTGGGTGATGAGTGGTTACAGCCTCTGTCAGTGTATGCTGGTTCTGTTCCCTTGTGAACAAGCATGCAGCATGGTTATGTAATGCCCTCCATTAATCACAATTGAAGCAAAATTTTGATTATCAAAACTGCAATAGAGTTGGGTTTTTTAATGTATTTATTGCCCTCCAGTAATAAGAGTTGAAGCAAAACTGTGATAATCAAAACTGTAATAGAGAGCTTAATTTTACTTCTGGGTGAATATGAAGGGACCACACAGGGGGCAATACAAAATGAGCCCATTTTGTGTTTTGCCTGAGTTTGCAAAGGCAGAGCAATTGAAATCATTTTGTGTCCCAAAGTGAGTATAGTCTGGGGTGAGCATTGAATATTTTTTTTTTCTTTTTAATGAAAGAGAAGAAAGTCAGAAACAAAATTAACTGCAAAAAGTAAACCACCCACTCATGTGGATCTAATCACCAGCTATTCCATGGCTGGGTACATTTAAAGTCAAATGGGATAGATTCACAGTGGAAAAAAAAAAAAGACCCTAAACAAATCTTGAACTCCTCAAGGCTCCAAATCTGAAAAGCAGCTCAGAGAATTACAAACAAACCAAAGCATTTTCAAGATTGAGTTTTAACCAAACAGCACCAAGACATTTTCTTGTAGATGAGGATTTTTTTCCCCTTACCTTCCAGTTAGCCCAAGGAAACAAAATTCCCAGGGTAAATAATCCCAGCATGGGTCCCCCACACATCCCGTGGATGGAGAGGGAAGCCTGTGGATGCAGAGAAGAGACAGGAGCTTAGTGCAGCTGCTGAAGGGAATGTCACACTTCTGGATCCAGTCTGTAATTTTCACTGGGAAATGTGGTGGGGGCAGAAGGGCCCAAGAGTAATTTTGGTGGATGATTAAAGAGAGAAAAATCACACCCAGTATCATTTCCCAGCAATGAGTGATTAGCAAAGGAGATGGGGGGGTTTATTATTTATTCTCTTTCCTAGGTATTCCTCCCTGTAAAGCATCCACAGGTAATCTAGCAGTCCCCAGGCATTATTAGTTCAGTTCGTGGTGTTTCTGAAGCAAGAGGTTACCTGCACAACTCCTCCCAGCAGTGATGCTGCTGCAGCCATTGAAGTGCACAGGACACCGTATAGTATACCTGGGGAAGGTCAGGCAGTGAGGTTGTCAGTGCTGGTTAATAATAGAATTGATTTCTAATTCATCTAATGACCAAAGTGATCAGGCAGCATGGAGAAGTCTGCACTTTAGGATCTGATGCCCAAAGTGGGCCACTAAGCCCCCAGCAGTGTATTGCGGGCAGTCCTGTTGTGGTTTCGGTTGCTTGTGTTTTCTTACAAAGCAGAACTTAACAATGAAATTGATTTATTATTCCTGACATAGAAATACTTCTGCCTTTAAATAGCACTTTTGAAGTTATCTGGTGAATGAGTTGACAAGGAACATGGCTTTATTCCTTTGACGTGCGCTTTAACTTCGTGGCAGACAAACCTCTTTAGGTAGCAGTCTTGAGCAAAGCAAATCAAACATCTTCCTGTGTGCTACTTTAGTTTCAGAGGGAAAAAGTTACCATTCTAGGGCCTGACTGCAAAAATCTAACTAGTAAGTAGAAAGGTAAGACCAGAGAAGGCTGGAGACAGTTACAAAGACAGGGAAAAGGAAATAGTGTTGACTCTTCTGTGATATTTACATAAATGGTTATGATTCTATTAGGGTACATACAAAAGGGTTATGATGCCACTGCTATACTGGTAGAAAGCATCTTTAAAATGCTCAAACCACTTTGGCTGCCCGATGCATTGACAAGATCTGCTTTTCCTTTGTCTTTTGCACATTTTTATTTTCCTCTCAAAAGGTGAAAAACCTCCTTCTGCACTACTCTAGAAATGTCATACTGCTGTAAAATAGTAACAGTTAGAAGTGCTGCTATGATATGGTAATAACTGCACTGATGATCTCTCTCCGTATTGTAAAGATCCCAGAGTGTTCCCCAGTATTTTTGCAGCAAAGAAACCTTTTCCAAGGATTTTCAGCAGTGGTTGTTGATGCCAGTCTGTGTTTCTGTACCGTGCAGTGCACATGGTTAATTGTATTGACATTCATCTCAGGAGTTGACAAAAGGTTGCACTCCCAGGGAGCTTGGCAAAGCACAAGTGTGTTGCTGAAGCAGTGACTCTAGACAGTGCCCTTCAGCACTCAGAACTGTGAGAGTTTGCCACTGAGTATAGAAAATCTTGCCCAGTTTCCTCCTGGAGGAATAGCAGCTGGTGGGATGGACACTTTTGCTGGTAAAGAAACAGCTGTTGGACCCCATCCAAGTTACCTACATAAGCCTTTGCTGATCCATGTGCTCATCTTCTCAGAGAGATTTGGGAAACCTTTCTTGACCAGGTCTTCAAAGGTAACAGTTGCTAAAGCATTGATGCTGGCAGCTACTGTGCTGTAGAAAGGGAGAAGAATGTTAAGTAGCTAGGAAGCAGTGCAAGTTGTATTTATAAGGAAATGTTTTTCCTGTTCAGCACTAATACTCTTCAAGAACTGTCAATTTTGCAGTCTTCTTCTCACACAGTGCTGATGCTGGTGAGGTTCCTGTTCCATATGTGACTGCTAGAGGCTCTGCTTTGTGCTGGCAAAGAACAAGGTAGAAACTCATCCTATCTGACCCTTCGATTTGCCAGTTTGCAAAGACCTCCAAAGCGTAGACGCATTCCATAATAAAACTATTACTCCTTTACAAGTCAAAGGACGTGCAGTGGCACACAGCTGAAATAGCATTTCGGATTCACAGACCTTAGTGTCCCGCTGAATGCGCAGGCAACAAACAGTCCTGGGACTCCTGGCATCGAAGAAAAAATATCCATAACAAAGTAGGGCATGAGCTGGAGTAGAAGGAGCACAAAAACAGCACAAAGCAGTTAGTGAAGAATTTCCTGAGTGTGGGACAGAAGTAGCTGCTTCTGAGTGTGTCACTAGATGCAGATTTAGCTACAACTAACAAGGAGGGCCAGTGAAGCAGTGCCAGTTTGGCACAAGTGGCCAATTAGATTAATACTGCAGGAGTGCCAGAACAGAGATGTCCTAGCCCTGATTCAGCAACCACCCTTAGTGCCCAAGTGCTGAGAGGACATAAAGCATCTCAGAAAACGTGAGCAATCTCTATGCTTGCTCTGTCTGAGACCAGAGCAGCTCCTAGTTATAATAATGGGTATCTGTACCTGATCAGGGGCTGAAATGAAAGCAGCAGTCCAAGGGTCACAGCTCCTGTAATAAGAGTACATCACCAAGCCACAAAATACTGCACACACCAGAACTATCCAAAGGCCCAGTAAATTCAGGTAAAGTGCCCTAGAACAAAGGAGAGAAATTCTACTTAAGATAAATATGGAGAAACTGTTCATAGCTAGTGGGGCTTGAAGGTCTCTCATGACTTGCTGCTGGTGATGTTCTTGTTCTTGTGCCTTCCAAACGTTTTCAGAGGCTGAATTTCAACAGAATAAATTGGTATAATCCATCATAACCTCACAAAAAATGAGTATGATTGCAGGTAGAAAAGCAGGTAACTGTCTGAAGGAGGGGGAAATTATTACTCTTATACTTGAGCCAAGTGGGCAAGCAGTCAGCCCAGATGTAGGAGAGAAAAAAATCTGTTTAGTGAAACCTGTATAGCCCTGCACATGTTAATGCTGAGCTTGAGGGAGGTATCAGGCTGGAGTCCTCTGTGTCTATATTGTGAAATTTCACCAGTTTCTTTGCCATTGAATCTAATGCTGCAGAATTTTAATACGTTATTTATTGCTGTGGTTTCATTCCGATCATACCTTACACCATAGTGCCCTGTTAAATCAATAACCACCTGAAGACAAGGCAAGGCAAATACGATTCCAATCAATACATTTTCCCAATAAAGCTATAAGCAGCACAACTTCTGCCTGGACATCCTTTCTGTACTCTGCTTCTGAGGGCAGCCTGGCCTCATACCTATCTGCACGAGGTAGATAGGTACCCATTTGTCTTTCTGCACTAACTAAAGCCATTTAGACCCAGAGGGACTACAACTGTCAGGACAAAATGAGTTTACTAGGGCACAGTGGAATCTCAATACTTATTTAACATAAGTGACTGAGCGTTAGTGTAATTCCATGACAGTATGTGTGACTGCTCCAAGAGGTTAGTGACAGGCAGTATGTGTGACTGCTCTAAGAGGTTATTGACAGGTGACTTACATCTTAGCATGCTTTTCTGATTTGCATGAAATGCATCTCTGTATCGTGGACTGGTTAACTCCATAGATCCCAAGCCATGTAAATGTTCCCCCAATAACAATAGTCCAGACTGTGTGTCGCCTCAAAGGGTCAATGTCAAAGCTAGAAGAGAGAAAGAGAAGCAATTCCTTTTGTTTATTTGCACACTTTCAGGTCAGGATAAACATAAATCACACAGGCTCAGTCAGAGGACCAATGAATTGACATAGATTGCATTTTAGGGCTTTTTATACTCAGCTTTCAGCTCTGTGGTGAGTTGCAGCAGCAGCCCTGCAAACCAATCTGCCAGGGACTCTGCAAGGAACAAGGCCAACTGCTGAACTCCAAAAGTCCTCCACGCTCTTAATTACATCATCGTGCTCTGTTACTGCCTTTGCAAGAAATTGCTTCAACTGCACTGTTATCTTTTATTAACAACAAAATCTCATTACTCAGTAATTCTAAGCAGTACAAGTGCATCTCTCTGTCTTGCATCTGTCGTCTTTGCAGCTCTGCTAATCTTGAGAGCACAACAGATAAAATTTGACCTTGCTGATAGACGCTGCCAGTGACTTGCCCTGATCGATCAGCTCTTCAGTCAAGGCCACAAGCAGCCAAAGGAAGGTCAGTTTGCTGTCCCAGTGCACTGGTGCATCATTGCAAGCTGCTGTGGGGAGCATGCTTAAAATGAAGCACCAGTTTTATGAAAAGAGAATGAAAAATACAGGTATTTGAAGGAATAATTGGGTTGCCTGTGTAGCTACAGGAAGAAAAATGGCAAAGCTCCCTTTCAATTCAGCAGGGCTTTGATTTCTTCAAGTGGAGAGTACAAAAAGAGAAGTTAAGCTCTGCTGAAGGTCAGCTGCATTCCCCCATACTGAAGGCACAGGGAATGAATGGTCTTCTCTGCCCCCAAGGCTGTTCACTGTTAGCATGATAATGACTCTGAGTATTTTTTGGCTTGGGCAGGGTAGGGTTCCTGGACATTAAACATACAAAAATACAAGGTTTGCAGCATGTGTTTCTTACTCAATTATGTTTAGTCGTGACCCTTCGTAGGCATTTTCCCAGACCTTGGCTGATCCACCATTCAGAATCATTCCTCGAACCAGAACAGTCAGGAAGCCAGCCACCATCACAACCATTTGAAATGCATCTGTCCAGACAACAGCTTTTAATCCTCCCTGAAACAAACAGCATCTATATGTTCTCAGCTTCCCTCTTGTTCAAGTACAGTGAAAGGTAGAAGCACCTCTTATTTCAGGAGTTGAATGTATGGTATCTGGCAAATAGGACATGGAACTCTTGGAGTGAGTCCAGAGGAGGGCCACAAAGATGCTCAGAGGGCTGCAGCAGCTCTGCTATGAGGACAGGCTGAGAGAGTTGGGGCTCTGCAGCCTGGAGAAGAGAAGGCTTCCAGGAGACCTTGGAGTAGCCTTCCAGTATCTTAAGGGGGCCTACAGGAAGGCTGGGGAGGGACTATTCACAAGGTCTTGTTATGACAGGATGAGGAGGAATGGGTTTGAACTGGCAGAGGGGAGATTGAAACTGGATGTTAGAAGGAAGTTGTTTGCAGTGAAGGTGGTGAGACACTTCACAGGTTGCCCAGGGAGGTTGTGGCTGCTCCCTCCCTGGAGGTGTTGGAGGCCAGGTTGGATGAGTCCTTGAGTGACCTGTTCTAGTGGGAGGTGTCCCTGCCTGTGGCACAGGGGGGTTGCAACTGGCTGAGCTTTGAGGTCCCTTCCAACCTAAACCGTTCTATGATTCTATGAAATCAGGACTCTCTTGTGTATTCTCCCATGATGGTTGTGTTTTTGCAGGTCAGAAAATGACACAGGGCCTAAATGATTTGTCTGCAGTCACATGAGAATATTTGGCCTCCAGTTAAATGCTTGGTGTGGGACAAAAGCTTAGGGAATACAAGTTGGCTGGCTTGTGCTTCCCATAGATTGAAAACTTCTCAAAGCCAAGCAGACCACAGTTAGCCTAACAGAAAAACACCACCACAAAATTTGCCGTTCACCTTTCTTCCATGGCTACACTTGTGTTGGATCAAACCTGTGCTAGAGCAACACATTAAGTGTTTTTGGCAGGGTTGGAATGATATATTGACAAATTCATAAGTGGTAATAAAAAAAAATGAGATATTAGGTTGTGTCCTGAGCCTCAGGGCTCTGCCACTTCTAATGTGATGTTCAGTCTGGAGTGTTACGTTGCTTCCAATCAGAAGCAAAGCTCTCTATGACCTGCTGATTATCCTTCCTTGGCTTTACCACTTTGTTCTTGGTCTGGGGTGACACCAGAGGCACAATTTTCATTGCAATGTTTTCCAGTCTATAACTTGTTATAGATAAGAGGAATCATCTTCTCAAAAGTTTTAGTATGGCATGGGAAGGTTATCGCCTCCTTATCTGGGCTTCTGCCTCAAGCTGTGTGGTTAAAACTTGAGACATACAGCAGAGGATCTGAGAGAAATATTTTTATCTCTAAACAGACTTGCTTATACCACAGAATCTAAAAGAAATGTATCTCTGTGTTCTCCTGCTTTAAACTTCAGTCACTTGGCCTGTGTGTAGAAGCCACCCTCCTGCAATAGCCTGTCACGTCTGAAAGATGGTTACCAGGCTGTGCTCCAGCTGTTCACTTCCATCTGCTACATACCAGAGTGCAGTAGAAAGTGCAGACAAATCCTGTTGCAACTACAGAGCCCCAGAGATCAAATCCAGTGACTGCGGAAGCAAAGGAAACCGAATGGTTAGCAAAATGGGGGTAGGTGGTCTGGGTGGTAACAGAAAAGATGTCAGCCTTTAGCCTTAGAAGGATGGGAAGAATTACTGATCTTAAACTTTAGTGCCTGTTGGGTGCTTTGCTGGATTGTTCCAGGTTTCTTAATGCTTGGGTTTAATTAACTATGTTGGGTTTAATTAACTATCTTGCAAAAGCAACACATAGGAAGAGGAATTGTATAAACATTATGCCTATGGGACACAGCTTTATAAGCAATGCTCTCCTCCTGTTCCTAGTCCAGAATTTTCTCCTGAGAAATCAAGTTCTTCAGAGATTTTTCAAAGAATCCTAAGGGGAAGGAAAAAAAAAAACCCACCCTCACACTAAATTTCATTCCCTACAGCTAGGAACAGTTTAACACTCAAATGTGCTGCAGTAAGGCAGTTTTGCACGTTCACTTTTCTTCACAAAATTAATTTACACAAATTTTGGTTTTCTTGTATTGAAGTGAGGCTGAAAGAACTGCAGTTGTGTAGCTTGGAGGAGAGGAGGCTTATTGCTCTCTACAACTCTATGAAAGAACATTGGAGAGAAGTGGGTGTTAGTCTCTTCTCCCAAGTAACAAGCAGGACAGGAAGAAATGTCCTTAAGTTGCATGGGGGGAAGTTTAGATTGGATGCTAGGAAAAATTTCTTTGTTCAAAGAGTGGTCAGGCATTGGAACAGGCTGCCCAGGGAGGTGGACATTCCTAGCGGTATTAAAAAATTGTCTAGGAGTGCACTTCGGGACAAGGCATAGTGGTGGACTTGGAAGTGTTGGGTTGATGATTTGACTTCATGATCTTAGAGATCTTTCTAAACCTTAATGAGTCGATGAACTGACAAACTGTCAGTTAAGGTTCAGTTAAGCTCCAGAGGAAAGAAGCTCAGCAGTGTGTGAGAGGTGGGGTTAGGCAAACTGGATGCCATCTCTTCCTAATCTATTCTGGTGAAGTCAAGGTTGCAAATTGTGGTGAAATCTGGTGTGCAAAGATGATTTAGAAGTGTTTGTACAGAGAGCAGCACAGCACAGCATTCAGCTGCAGGGAATGGAGTTATGCCCATGGGAACCTGAGCACGGGAGACAGGGAAGAGGGAACCAAAGTACAGAGTGTGGTCTTGGATCGTCAGCTTGCACTGTGGACTTTGTCAGGACATTGAGAAATTGTTCCTTGCTAACACCTTTGGGTGGTTGCTGAGTGCAAAGGAGAGCAGAACAGCAAACACTGGGCTCCTGGAAATGTACTGGCATGAGAGAGATCTGGGGAGGCAGGACCACATCTGTGAGGTGCAGCAAAAACCTGCTTTGAGAACTCCTGAGGAATTACTATATTCGTACTACTTTGTCTGGTTTCCTGCCTTTATTCAGATTGTCTTGTGCTGGGGGTACTTGGGGATAGCCATGTAGTGCAGAGTGGGAACTCACCTTGGTTGAGGGCCAGTGATGGAGCATAAACCACTATTCCTGTGTAAAGGACCTGAAAGAATAAAGATTCATGAAAAGCAAAACAACATAAAAAAGAAAAAAAACCACATGTATGTGACAGCCTAATGATGAGGCTTCTATTTAGAATGATGCTCAGAGCAACATATCAGATCTAGAAGTCTCTTTAGGTCAGCTTGTATGGTGCATGGCTGTTTCAGCCTTTACAAAACACAAATGTTTGATTTAATGAGGTCACATATTTCACCCACTGCTAAGATGACTAAAATATCCTTGTCAAATGGCAAGAAGGACTCTCAGGACAGCACAAAGAGCAATGCAGAGATAAGGGAGATTCATCTTGGAAATTAAGCTTCCTTTGTTCTATTCATTCCCTTTCAAAGCAGCTGACTCAGTGCCCTTCATGAGTATGCTCTGTCCACGCTGAGGGAAAAACAAAGCCTGGAAGTCAATTGGCATTCGTATCTATTACTAAAGTGGTTGGAATTTTAAAAACTGGAATTTATGGAGAAAGAGGTGTCTTCCAATATCCCATCAAATCCCTTCTTTCCATCAAGTACATAACTAGTGTCATCTTTTGAGATGGTCCCTGCTGGCACTTGGGAATCTCCCCAGGAGATGAAATGTGTGACAGCTTTCTAATGAGACACCCAAGAGTCATAATGAGTAACTGGTGAATTAAGTGTACCCAGTTCACCTCATCCAGCTTCTTAAGAAAGGCAAGGTCCACTGATTTGCAAAGAGAGGGACTTGAACATAATGAGACCAAGAATTTGAGAAGCTGCGAGTTCAGCACAACATCCAAGTCAGGCATCTAGAATGCGTTTGTAATCCTACAGAGGAGAAAGCTACAAAGTCAGGGAAACAACTGTGCTTTCTTTTTTTAATATACACAGTCCAAGTGGGGGGGGGGAAAAATCAGGAAGAGGACTTATTAAAGCATCTCATTGTAAAAAATGTACAGTCAGGGATCCATCTCAATAAACGTTAGGTGGAATCAGCACCAAGCAAGGAGAAAATGTCCTCTTACCGTCTGCAGGACATAGATCAGTGTTGCAGCAAGACGGACGATCTTGTTAAATCTTAACTCCAAATACTAGGGGAAAAAAAAGAGGATTTTCAGTAAATTGCACATGTAGTATCTGTGACACAGCTATTAACCTTCTGTTTGCCCCAAGTAACAGCTTGTTATGCAAGTAAAATTACTGGCAACTGGCACTACTGCCGTGAGTAATGAGCAGGAGAGCATCAGAGAATTACACTGGAAGACATTGTCTCAGCACTACAGTTCCCAGGACTCAATATCTGCTTGTACTGGGAATAACTGAAAGAACCCGGTGGATACAAGGAAAATGGATTTAAACTTCATGGAAGTATATTCCAGCTCTATGAAGAGAAAAGCTGAGGTCATCTCTAGGATAAATAGCACAGTTTGTCTCCTGTAGTGACAAAAGGGACGGTGGGACAGATGGAGAAGCAGCAATTGAGCTTCACAGTGCTTGAGCTGTGCTGGCTTTCTCACTTGCCTGAGGCCACACCATCAATATAGAGAAGCAAGTGAGCTCCTCACAGGCTTCTAGGTGGATGTTCCAAATTACCACACAACTGTAGAAAGAGATCCTGGAGTCGTTGTACAGATCTCTCCATGTGCTGTAGACCTTTGTGCTCCCCAGCACTGATGAGGCACAGGCTGCACAAGTCTCCTCTTTTTTATTTCCAAAACAGTTTCTTTCTTATTAATTTGGCTTATCAATGTATGCTAAAGGTTGGAAATAACTTCTGGAGATTATTGGTTCCAACCCCTCTGCCAAGGCAGGTTCATGTCTCTTGCATGCTGAGCTCCGCGTTCTGCCGTACAAATAAACAGCTAACTTAGGGAACCTCGCTTACTTCTAAGCATAATTCTTGAAGTCAGCAGAGTCGTGCATCCAGCAAGCTTGAAGGGGCTCTCTAGATACAATAATACCTTTCTTTGGTAATTCAAATGAGGAAAGTAATTGGTTTTCTGATTTGACCCCCAGAAAAGCTGGGAAGATGTAGTTACTTGTGACAAGGGGCACAGGAAGTCAGTCTGACCTTTTTCCAACCCTTAACTGAGATATTTTCAAATACCCAGGCAGAGCTGTTCGACCTAAGGCTCTTCTTGGGTTTGGGCTTTATGTTACCAGGAAGCTCCTACCAGACTAATCTGTTTCTTTTCTTGCAGTTTATGCTTAGCTGAAACTGCTCATGGACAGGAGCAACCAAAATTGCAGCAGTTGATTACGGTGGCTAAAAGGTTGTTGCCAAACATTCAGTAGCTGCCCAATGGGTGTGCAGACTATGAAGGGCTGCACACTGTATCCCTAGCAATAACATCACAAGGACTATTGATTCTTTTTATTTCTTTTTGGCTAGTGAACTGTCATCTGAAGAAAATAGTGTATTCCAGGAGGAATGCCAGCCAAAAACTCCAGAAAAATCAGAGGCTATTTGTGTTATTTCTTAGAGAATCTCTGGATTCTTTCTCCAGCCTTGAATTTTTATTTTTAGAATGAATTATCCCATCTTCTTCTTAATCCCTTATTCTCATCTCACCTTTGTGATTATCAAGTAGTCCATCTCTAGAGTAAATTGGGCCAAATCTAGACCAAGTTTGAATTGGATACTACTGAACTTTGTTCTTAAAGTTTGTCTTTAATATCTGTTCTTTAAATGGACTAAAATAGTTACTTATGAGATCAGAAGCATTTGGATATGCTTTAAATATCTTCCAGCTGCAAGTTGATTTGGTGCTGGTGTGTAAACCCTTGTCCTGTTTTTGCCATACGTGCATGACAGAATCTCTGACCTTAATTTTTGCTTTCAACTCATGCAATGGAAATAATGCAACCTGCCGGCTGAAAATAATTCGTGTATTAACACTCTCATTCTGGAAAACACTGCAGAAGCTCTTCTGCCAGAGACTTTTCTCCCATTTATCTGTTTGCATGGTATTGACCTGTGTGGGAATAATGCCCTTTGGAAATGATTTTCACTTACCTCGTAAGTGCTTGTGATGCCAGACCTGTAAAACACAGGTAGAAAAAGTTCAGCGGTAAAAATGATGACCAGAGCGTAGGAGAGAAAGAACAGCACAAAGGCGGCCCCATAGCGATAGACTTCAGAGGGAGTCCCCAGAACTGTTACTGCTGACATGAAGCTTGTTGTGAGAGAGAAAGCTATGGGTCCACATGTCATCTGCCTGCCACCCACCAAAAACTCCTTTGAAGTTTTCTTCTTCCTCTCTTTAACAGCAAAAAAGACTCCGATGCTGGCACACACTAAAAATAGCGCAGCAAAAACGGCGTAGTCCCAAGCCACAAATGTTTTGATTTCTGGAGCTACGAAGTTTGACATAGCACCAGCTTGGACAGGTCTCTGATGGAAGAATCTGGTCTTCTAGAGCTGTTGCTCTGAACAGATCAACTCAGTTGACAGCAAAGTTGAAGTTTATCTGTAGCTCATCAATGGCAAGAAATAGGCAGACTATTCAGCAAGGAGATTTTGGGGGGGTTAAATCCAGTTCAATTCTAAGGATGTAAAAAAAGAGGGAAAGATTAGTTGGGAAGGTGCTGAATGTTCTTAGACCCCAGTGCTACTGATGCTTCTGACAGGCAGGCTGGAGTGGGGGAACCTACCTGTGAAATCTGTAGTACACTCCTTTTTTATCTGTGAGGTTTTAATTTAGGGTTAAACATTAGCCTGACACATTGACTTGATCTCACTCTCTTTCAACCTCTTAGTATTCTTAAATAGTTGAGAACAGTAAAGGCAGAAATAAAGGACAGTGAACTGAAGGAAAGCTCAGTGTAGGAGCTGTGACATCACTGGTGAGTTTCTTTTCACAGGAACAATGTCCTTAGGTGGTTAAAAACTAAAACTGAACTGATCGATGACAAGGTTCAGCATCGTCCTTTGGCTTTCTAAATTGGCTTCTTGGTAGACCCTCTGGAAATTAAGGCTCCCCCCAAAGAACTGGAACCTTTCATGGTTTAAAGTAACTGTGGTGCTTTCTCGCTCACTGACGCCCAGCCTTGGTGTGTTTGGGAGCCCTGGAGACCTCCAGAGGAGCAGAAGTGTGGTTTGTGGTATGATGTCTGAGGGCGATCTTAGTTAGAAACTAATTTTTTCAGTGACCACTGCTAACAGCACTTTTACTTACAGTTTGTATGAGTAAGTAAATGAAGCTGCCCATCTGTTCACATGGGCTGGGTGCATAGCAATGCGGGTTGGATTCCAGGAAGTTTTTCCCAGCAGTAAAATTCCTAGTGGCCTAAATGTAAGCCTGGAGAGACCTTTGTAAACATTTCTTTAAATTAGAAATAGTCTCTCTAGCAGAAAAGTTTGGGGTTTTTTTTTGTACTAGTATTTTGTCTAGACAGTAGAAAAAGAGCTAGTGGAATAATAAGCTGGAAACCAAGTTAGAAATGCAGATTTGTATTTTTGTGATGCTGAGGCCTGCTGATACACTTTCAGCAGAGCTTCCTGGTGGTGCTCAGAATAACCAAATTCTTTTAGGAAGTGCCCATCACGTGTTCAGTTAACAATCAGCAGATGGCAACCGGGCTTTTTGACTATCACCCAACCAGGAGGGACTTCTCCCAATGACTCTGGGCAACATTATTAGATTTGATGAAGACAGAAGGTAAAGAATAGTGAAACTGGTCTTGTGTAAGGGTTGAGAAGTGAAAGGGTTGGAAGAGCTCTCAGAAGAAAATTGATGTGTGCATCCACATTAGGATATCACTCATACAGTGAACACCAAAGTGAGGAGAGACACCTACATGGTCAGGTGGCTTCTTTGAAACACTTGACAGAGCCTGAATTAATGGGACCAGAATCTGGTAGAGGAAGTGGACCTGTGGCATAAAGTGTAGCAGGTCCCTTCTCTGGGCAGCTTCTTCCCCTTGTTAGTATTAAGGAGAGCCATGATGAGACTTTTTTTACACAGATATCTAGGGCCAAACACAAACAGCAAAATGTGGACTGCCCCCCAAGATGTTGGTGTGCTGAAGTGTTTTTTCCTTTTGGCATAGAGATTTGCTCACAAGAAAGAATAAAACTATTCCTAAAGCAAAGGCAGAGAACTCTATCTTAGGTTTCTGCTACCTGAGTTTCTCTTATGATGGGCAAATTCAGGGTCATGCAGATAAATGCCTTTTCTTGTACCATAATCCTGCACACAGCAGTGGAGAGTCTGAGTCTGGAGATATATCAGGTTGTTTCCCAGCAGGAAAAGGTGTGGCACGGTGACACACAATGAATGAGTGCTAAAAGGCTTCTTCTCATTGACACAGACTTTTCCCAGGGCTGACACCATGAAAGCTCCATCCAGCAGAAAATTCAGTAGGGAACTGGTAAATATTTAAGAAATCCTTCCCATATGGTACCATATGGTGAAGAATTCATAGAAATAGATGCTGGAAGATTTAAGTCAAATTTAACTGGGTGGCTCAAAGAGTAACTGTTTTTTTGAGGAAAAGCAGTTTTGTAAAGCACAAAATACACTGAAAAACAAAGATGTATCCTTCGGAAGTCCCTGTTAAACTTAGTATCATTCTTTGACAGTGGACTTTGTCTTTTCTTCAGAGGCTCCTCTGTAATGATTATCTTTCCTCAGGAGACATGCTCAGTTATCCATACAAAGATCACTATAAGCCAGCAGCCTGGGGAACTGCAGGTATTGCTTATCCCTTCAAAAGCAGCTTCCAGGGACATAGAGTTCTCCCAGGATATTGTTCTTTCCCAGCAGCACCAGGTCAGGGCACCCAGCTGAGACCACTCAGCTGGCAGAGTCTCATCCCATCTCTATACTGGATTTTGCATCTTGAGATGCAAAGTTTGCAGTTATTACAAAGGCAGTTGCTGTGCAGAGCTGGGGCTTTGTTTCATACCCAGCTAAAAACTGCCTGCTTGGCACTCAAAATTGGATTCTCTTTTACAGAGGCAGCAAGCTCTGGTGAGCTGCATGAGGAAAATAAGTGCTAGTGTGCAATATTAGCTTTTGGATAGTTGTATTCTCAAAAAACCCCACAACTTAAAATCATACATCAGGCTGGGGAGAGAGTGGCTGGAGAGCACCTGGCAGTGCTGGTAGATAGTAGCTGAACATGAGCCAGCAGCGTGCCCAGGTGCCAGGAGAGCCAATGGCATCCTGGCCTGGATCAGGAACAGTGTGGCCAGCAGGACCAGGGAGGTTATTCTGCCCCTGTCCTCAGCACTGGTCAGGCCACACCTTGAGTCCAGTGTCCAGTTCTGGGCCACTCAATTCAAGAGAGATGTTGAGGTGCTGGAACGTGTCCATAGAAGGGCACCAAGGCTGATGAGGGCCTGCAGCACAGCCCTGTGAGAAGAGGCTGAGGGAACTGGGGCTGTGCAGTTTGGAGAAGAGGAGATTCAGGTGTGACCTTACTGCTGTCTACAACTACCTGAAGGGAGGTTGTAGCCAGGTGGGGTTGGTCTCTTCTCCCAGGCAACCAGGAACAGAATGAGGGGACACAGCCTCAAGTTGTGCTAGGGGAGGTATAGGCTGGATGTTAGGGGAAAATTCTTTCCAGAGAGAGAGTGATTGGCATTGGAAGGGGCTGCCCAGGGAGGTGGTGGAGTTGCCATCCCTGGAGGTGTTTAAGAAAAGACTGAATGGGGCACTTGGTGCCATTGGATAGTGCTGGGTGCTAGTTTGGACTGGATGATCTTGGAGATGTCTTCCAACTTGGCTGATTCTATTGTTTGCCCCTCCTAAATGAATTGCACTGGAAGAAGATTGTGCAGAAATGGCAAAGATATCCTGGAAAAAAAAAAAAAAAAAGTTTTAATTAAAATACTCAGTTAAAATACATAATTGAGTATTGCAGTCAGCACCATAACCTGCACAACTCCTGCAACAGCTGTGGAATGGATAGGAGCTGGGTAGAGGTGCTGAGGTGGCTGGTGCTGACCTGGTTGTGAAAGAGAGTCAGAAAGGCTGTTGTGCTCTTGGTGTGGACACCACAGAGATAAGACTGTCCTTTGGCTCATCTCTATTTTGCACTTAGACACTGTGGAAAACTTTCCAGGCTGTTTTGGAGCACTCCCCAGTTATCCCAGTGGGACACTTTACCTGTGGTATGTCTCATACTTGCTCTGTTCTCTCTGCCCCAAGTCCCCAACTTTCAGAGGAAGCTTCCAGGATCTGATTTCTCATTTTTCCCTCTGATTCTGCAAATGGAAGGGTCTATGTGAGAGAGAAGGAGCACTCATAAGGGTGAGCATGGCAGGGAGAAGGGAAGAAGATGGAGGAAGGGGAGGCAGGGCAAGTCTGCACTGGGGACATCCATACTGCATTGGCTATTTCGGATTCTCACAGGGAAGATCAGGGTGTTACTACTATGAGGAAACATAACTCCTTTCTGCTTGGCTCACAGGTAGAACTAGCTCTGCAATTCAAGGCTGTTGATATGGATTTTTCATTCCATTAGATGAACAAGTTATACTGCCCAGCAGCAACGGGATGTACAGACTGACAGAGGGAGATGTCTTGATCCCAGCATACCTCATCAAAAGACAGCAGTCAAGGACTGAACAAAATAGCAGCATTACATTGCAGTTTGTTTTAAAAGGAGGATAAGGTGCAGCAAAAGTAAGGGCTCTTATATGCTGATCAAAAGGTACTTCAGGAACTATGCAGCAGCTGGTAAAGGAAGAGGGAGTTGAGGTCTCACTGCAGGTGATTTAAGGATAAAGCAGCGCAGAGTGCACTTTAGGAGGATGAAAAAGTATTGTGTGTTTCACTGCTTCTGTGCTGTTAAAAGCTCCATAAACCAAAATCATGTGTGTTGGCTTTCAGTTGTTAATAAGCAGTAGAAATACTGCCTCAGCCCTGGAAGAAGCATTTGGAAACAGTTGCACAGCAAGCTTAGGGGAGGAAAGCTGCTGTGTACCGAACAGGATGGTTGTTAATGGTCCGTACAGGAGGCCTGCGCTGCTCACGCACGGCTTTAGCAAGCATCCCTACTTACACTAACGCTGAGGATCACCACTCTCACTTCCACACATGTTACCCTTCTAAAAGGGAAGGAGAAAGTCAGGCAGTCCCTGAGGAATGAAGTTGTAACACTAAATTGCCCTGGCATCTTTCCCCAGCTGAGCGATTTCATGCACTCCAATGACCTTGTCTCTTGAAAGTATCTTTACCCACATCATAGAAAACCCAAATTGAAGGAAAATCTTTATCAGGAGCACTTGGAGATCAATCATCTTTAATAATTCTTTTTTTATTGATTGATTGATTTGTTGTATTATTTTGATTCATTCATTGTATCATTTTCACTTTTTCTTTCTTATTGCACTTCAAAGAGCTCTCTCCATCAGGTTTTGCCTGTAGAATTTCACTCTCCTTGTTAACTCAGACCTTCATCTTGCTCTACACCACAGCACAATATTGCCACACTGCAGAAAGATTTTGTTCATTTTTCTGCAAAGGGAATCACTCTTCCTGAACTGTTAAACTACTCAGATATTGCTTCCTATCCTTGTACTCCCCAAATTACTATCTGTTGTTGTTCTAAAATAAGGTGGCTTAACATAAATTAAAATAATAAGAGGTCAAGAGCTAGTCAGAGTTCACAGAGGCCAGAAAATAAAAAAAAAATAAACAGACATTTGCCTGTGAATATTTCCCTAGAAGAAATGGAGTGGCAGAGCTGGGCTGCTTTAGTTTTGCCTCTAACACGTGTATGAGCAGGCTGTGGCTTTCCCATAGGTCTTATCCCTGACAAACCTTCTCTCCTGACTTATATCTGAGGGCCTAAAGTTCTTACTGCTTTGCTAAATTATTGATTTAGATCCAGGTGCAAGTGGATTTGTATGAGCCTTTACGTGGGCTGGAGAATACTCTTCTTATCCATCCCCAAAGAGCCAAAAAGCAGAGAGAGCAGGGGGGAGAAAAAGGTCTGGAGGGTACCAAAAATTAACGTGACATAAAGCAAGCATTAGGAGTTGGAGAAAATTTATTTGGCTTAATGGAAAACAGATTTTGCCCCTAGAGAGTCGATAGTGGAGGAGTTCACAAGCGCTGCCACATTAGGCTGTGTGTGTGTAAGAGCTGAGTGTGTGCTCTGCACCTCATGTGAAGCTGGACGTGCGATGTGCTGCCCCAGTAATTACTTTGGATCTGGGCAAAGGGACGTCATAACAGCATGAAGAGTTGTAAAAAAGGCTCTGGAATTTGCTTGTGTGAACAATTACTCCTACATCTGTTCGCGCTTTTTGATAAACTGCTCAGCTTTTCTGTGCTGTGGGCTCCAGCAGAGCTGGGGTACTCCTCTTATGCTTCTTGGGGGAAACTGAAGGTGTAATAATTTGAGGCAAATTGTGCTCTACTTGGCTGGGGGTGCAGGCAGGGGGTGCAGATTGCACATCTTTAAAGATTAAAAAAATAATTCCTTATTTCATACAAATCTAAACAGGGCATCTCTCTGTTGCATCTTTGTTCTATGGTGCCTTCACGCACTAAGAAAATAGAAATTAGATAAGTCTTGCCTGTCTGCTGCAGGCTTGAGGATAGACCAATTTCTCTGCTGCTATTTTATGTTCTTCTTGAAACAGGGGCAGGGAAACTGAAAATTTCAGGGTAGGTCACTTACTTTGAGGAGTCTGATAGCTTTACTGCTGTCAGAGAATTTTGGGTGTCGGGATGACAGGAGTTGTTTTTCAGCCTTCTGGTTTTACAGCTCACTACTTTGCTTCTCCCTCTTGAGCGTTCTGCACCCAGTACAGGGTAGCAGTGAGCAGAATTTTTGGATGTTTACTGCTGTTGTTTGGGTTTTTCTCTGCTGTGCCGAAGTCTGATAGTTTTAGTTGGAGAATTTTGTGCTTTGAATTTTTTTCCTTTTTTCCTCCCCCCCAAATTAACATTTTTGTTGTTTTCTTTTTGGTGCTGTTTTACACCATAACATCTGCAGAACAGTCACTCTGTTTGGAGGAGTGAAGGGAAAAACAGAAGAGAGGCAGCTGTCTGTTTTGGTTTTGTAAGTAGAGTTTGTCTGTGGGTGAAGACGTTGGAAACGGAGCTTCCGATCTGATGCCTCACTCCTGGCCACTGACTGCCTGGCTCTGGATTACCAATTCAGTCTTTCATCATCCTTTCCCACTAAACAGGAAAATAAAAAGCACCAGATGCCTAACTTGAGATGTAGGAAGAGACATGACTAATTAGCCTGCTAACAGGTAGCCAAAGGTTACTACGTCTAATGGTGCTACGTGAGGAAACACTTTCAGGTGGGTCCAGGTCCCACTTACGATGCAAAAATATCCACGTGGCTGTACTCTTCCTCCTTTCACAGGATGACAGGATGTCTGGGGTTGTAAGGGACCCAAAGAGATCATTGAGTCCAACTCCCCCTGCCAGAGCAGGACCATACAAGTCTCAGGTCACAGAGGAGCACATCCAGACAGGCCTTGAAAGGCTACAGAGGAGGAGACTCCACAACCTCTCTGGGCAGCCTGTGCCAGTGCTCTGGGACCCTTACAATAAAAAAGTTCCCCCTTGTGTTGAGGTGGAACCTCCTGTGCTGCAGCTTCCATCCATTGCTCCTTGTCCTATCCCAGGGAGCAAGTGAGAAGAGCCTGTTCCTCCCCCTGCCCCATCCTGACCCCCAGCCCTCAAATATTTATAAACGTTGATTAAATCCCCTCTCAGTCTTCTCTTCTCCAAACTAAGCAGCCCCAGGTCCCTCAGCCTCTCCTCATGAGGCAGTGGTCCAGTCCCCTCAACATCCTTGTAGCCCTCTGCTGGACTCTCACTTTCCTCAGCTGCATCAGTAGATTTCGACAGGCATTTGGAGTTACAACCCAAACACTCTTTGCAGGCTGCAAATCTTTGATTTGCAACTGTAGGACAAGCTGTGGGACACTTTGTTCTCAAAATGTTATCTAATCTGGTAATTGAATTATGCTGATACAAACGAGCACTCGCAGAAATGCTGTTCCCCCTGACTACCACAGCCTGCGTTAAACATTTGTGAATTCATTTTGCAACAAGCAATAGTTCCTTATCATTTTTCTCCAGAAGGCTGAGTGACTAGGCACAGCTCCCTAACACAGGAACAGCTGATAACTGCTGTCTCTGGAGGAGAAACAAGATAGGGACAGTCTGGAAATGATACTACATGGAATACAGCTGTATTCAAGGCTCGGACTAATGATGATTTAAAAGAAGCAGCTGAGAATGCACCAGTCCTTCCCTTTGGGACTATGAATGAAGTTTGTAAGGTCTGCTTTTGTATTGTTCTGATGGAGACTTAGGCAGTGGAATTAAGCATCTCGCTTACAGCTAAGTAGTAGTAAGAGCAGCAGCAAGACTGTCACTCTGGCACTTCGCTTTCATGTTTACCTTGCAATGTTCTTAAGGCTTGGCTGATTTAGAAGAAAGGGTGTAAGGACTTCATGTAATTGTTGAGTGAAGGCCATTATGATTGGGATAAAACATCCATAGCAACATAGTTTTGCTGTTTCTGCTCCTGTCACTTGCTTCATACCCAAGAGTATGAAAGGACACTGTGCTGCTGAGCAGCATCATTGAGAGGCGAGCCACAGTTCATATGTTGAGCCTTATTTGTGGTGTAAGAGCATGCTTGGATTCTGAAGGTGAACATTTTATACTAGCAGTGATTTGGTGACATGAATTAGGAGATTTAGTTGCTCTGTTTTCCGGATCAAGGGAAATAATTAGCAGCAGTATGGCAGTGAGAAGCACAATTTAACAGCCTGGATGTAATGAATGGGTTTGTACACGCTCAAGTGCATGTGTATGTTTTGCTCCTCATTTGTGCTTGATTTCCATGAATGTTAACATTATCTAGACGTGTAGCCATTGGAAAAATGTTTTTGAAATGCTTAACCTTTTGCAACTTGCACTGCTGTGCTCATCTCCCACCTGCTTCCTGGCCCTCCCTTGGATTGTATTTCTCCTCCACATTTCGATTTTTGTTTTGCCTGATAATAGCAAGGCTTCACTCTCCTTTCTTCTTTCTCTCCTTTGTGTAAGGTTACCTTTAAGGTAGTCTTCAATAAGGGATATGTTGGCAGGGACTCAACCCCTGAAAGTCTTATTTTCTTCTTTTATGTAACTCCCACATAAGTGAAAATACAGAGAAATGACTGCACTTACGTTAGGCTGAACATAACCAGCTCAGCTACCAAGGGGAGCTCAGATGGACAGGGGTTCCCTTCTTCCACAAAAGCCTCAGCTCAAGGTTTGACCTCAACATGTCACTAGAACAAAGCAACCTGCAGGCCTGATTTAGTCTGCTGTCTCATCATTTTATCTATACCTTTCTTATCCATAGTGAAATTGATATGTCATTGGAAATTATCAGGAGTAGAGAGGGAAAGTAAAGCCTCTGGAGTCCCTTGCTCACAGGGTTTCACCGAAAAGCCTTCAAATTCTTTCTTAGGCAACTGAGTAGTGTCCTTAATCCTGCAAAACAATTTCCATATGGGATCCCTTGTGATGCCATTTTTGTTTATATACATCACTTGTGTGAAGCCATTTGTAAAACAAAACAGAAGGTGGTTCAAGGCAAGAGCAAATACCTAAGAGGGCTGTGAGTAAAATCCTGTACAGTGTAGACTATGGCCAAAAAAAAAAAAAAAAAAAAAAAAAAAAAAGGTCTGCTTCAATACATATAAAATTTGTAGGGTCTTGCTCCAGCTATTGTTTTTCTTTTGAGAGGTTAATAAGTTTTAAGGCAGTGTCACTATAAAAGGACCAGGCATGAGCTGTGCTTTATGAAACTGCTTGCTATAACTTTTACTGGGATTATCTCACAACTCTGCTCTTTCTTTAGAACTCTGGGTCATCACAAATAACTAAGACTGGACAGTGTGTGTGTGTGTAGGATGCTCTGCCAGGCAAGTTGCAGCATATTTCTTGGTGAGCACTTAGTGGTTTGCAATAAATAAACAAAAGAAGGGAGGTGGTGATGGGATAAAGCGAACCTACTTTGTAGTACATGACTGCAAGCAACACCTGCTATTAACAGAGGTGTGAAATGTAAATGTCTCCTGAGGAATCTTCATCAAAAGCTTCAGCATCAGAGCATTTGCTCATAGGCTTCTTATCGCTGAAGGTTGTCAGTGAGATTTGTCATCTTACTGCACTTGAAAAACGTGAAATGCAGAAACCCTTCTTAAGAAATTTTGTTGGCAGATGTCTTCCCTGAGTAATCAGACAGCTGTTGGGCTGTCAGGTAGATGCAAATATCACAGGGTCTTATAATGGCTTAGGTTGGAGGGACCTTAGAGATCATCTACTCCAACCCCCCCACCATGGGCAAGGACACCTCTCAACTAGACTCAGCTGCTCAAGGCCTCATCCAGCCTGGCCTGTTTTTAAGTGCTATACTCTCATCAGAGTATCCTTTGTTCTGCAGGCCATAGGACATTTGTGGCTCTGGGATTCATACTCTTTAAAGGCTGTAAGATGCCTAATTCTGATGGATGTGAATGCTGAAATCTGCTATTTTTATTGCCTTTTACCAAAGTACCTAAAATTCATTGTTAGCATCATTTAGATGCCAGAATCAGATTCCTCACTTGCAGCCCACTTACTGAAATAGCTTAACCCTTCTGGTTATTAATATCAACATGGAGCAGAAAGAAATAGAAGTTGACTTATTACATGTAGATACACCCCATATAAAAGAATGCTAGTGCAAACAGTTCATAATTCTTGCTTTTTTCCCAACGCAGCCCTAGCCCTGACACTTCTTGCATGTGAACTGCTTGACTGAAAGAAGTCCAAACTTAAAACTATGTGGGTTTGATTTTTTTTTTTTTTCTAATTGAATGTGCAAGGTAACATAGTGCAAATGTTAGCTTCAGAACCATAAGAAAGCAAGCATTGCTCTCCAGCTTCCAAGGTGTTCCTTCAAACCTGTTACATAAAGAATGGTTGCCATCTTAAGATCTAATCCAACTCAAACAAGATGCATTCACACACAGGAAATCTGACTGGGTGGTCGTGGCTGTTTGTGATGATCTTGTTATTTACATGTTTATCTTCTTCATTGCCATATTTAAACTGTTTCTGTTATGGCTGTAGCAAGGAATTTGCAAATCTTAACAAACGTTGCTTGTAGCTATTCATCAACACTTCCAGTTTCTGCACCAGAAACTGTCTCGTGAACACAGGCAAGATCCTGGGGAAGTCTGCAACAGGCTCTTGACACACACCCAGAACTCATGCCACAGAAACTGGGAGCTTTTCCTCATGCTGTGAAGAAAACATTCAACCCCTCGCAGCATTGTGCCATAACATGCAGAAGCCATTCCTCATGCTCCAGATGGTCCTGGCTCCATGTGTCTCCTTCAGGTACAGCAGCATAAATTCATTTTTCTGTCCTCTGTTCTAACAGCTCCTTGGGCAGACAAAATAACCCAGCAGGAAATAAGACACCATGCTGAAAAATTGTCTGCCTTTTACAGTCCTCTGTCTGGAAAATAAATTGGGTAGAAAGAAAATCAGTAAATCAGCAACAGTGGGGACTTCAAGAAATGAAGTTAGTGTTAATTTAGTTAGGAGACTGCAGAAATGATCTCTCCCTCTCCATTAATTTTTTTCTGTGGTGCATTAAATTATTTTTTTCAACTCTCATCCCTCCACTCCTCATCTGGAAAACAGAAAATCAAAAGAAACAGGGGGAAAAATATATTACCATAGAGCTGGGAAATGTTAGCATGGGGGTCATGTAACCTGTTTTTCCAATTCCATGGGAGCCTTGTATATGTGTGCTGCTGTAGATAGATATGGGCATGCCATAGCTTTAGGAGCTGCTCCAGCCATTTGTGTTACTGATCTCAATCTGTCTGAGCCTTGCAGATGAGAGCTGCAAATACAGTTTATTCCTGCACACTAGGGCTTTGATTCTCCTGCTGCAGTGGAGCAAGTAAATCCTGCTAAGCTTGATGGAGATTTATGGATGTCTTGTTGCAGGGGGAAAAATTGAGTTCCTGCTTGCTATGTGGATCCTAGACAAAGGGTTGAAGAATGGACTTCACGTACAGGGATGGCTAGAGGGATTATTTTGGTTCCCTTAAGAACAAAAGGTAAACTTCATTGTCACAGAATCACAGAATTAACCAGGCTGGAAAAGACCTTTGAGATCATTGAGTCCAACCTATAACCTAACACCTTCTAATTAATTAAACCATGGCACTAAGTGCCTCATCCAGCCTCCTTTTCAACACCTTCCAGGGATGGTGACTCCACCAGCTCTGTGGGCAGCCCATTCCAATGGCAAATCACTCTTTCTGTGAAGAACTTCCTCCTATAATCCAACCTAAACCTGCCCTGGTGCAGCTTGAGATTGTGTAGTTTGCTCCAAAGCTTGAGAAGAGCACTTCTTGAATGCTGTCACTTTAAAGCAGCCTGGGTAAAGCCTTGGTGTTCTTTTAAAGGAGAAGACATAGTGAAGTACTCTGTTGTCTCAGGAGGGATTAGGGATGTCATCTGATGCTTTGCAATTACAGCAGATGAGAAGCAGTAGTGTCCTGGGTTAAAAGCAACGTGTTGTTTATAAAAGAAGGTTCATAACACATTTATAAAAGTGATTAGCCAGGAGATAATTTTATTCTGCAGCTGCCTCTTGCAGCCACATCGCTCAGCTCCTTTATCTTTCTATCCAAGCTTTACTAAATCTGAAACAAACTGAGATTTTTTTTCACCTCCTTGAAGTAGTAACTGAGTTCATGAGATAGAAGTTTGTGCTTTTAATAGCTTCCAAGTCCCTGCTCTCATTTCAGGAGCAATTTTGCAGGCCTTTCCCTGGTGAACACCAGGACACCCACTGCTGTGCTCTTCTTGGAGGCAGAAAGCACTGCCCCACCTCACTGGGGACAGTGGAATCTCAAATTAAAGGTTTTCTCCATTTAATCTTGTTTGAAGTCTCCAGCAACAGAAGCAGCAGGCCAAATTCACATCATTTTGAAGAAATAAAAATAATTGAGCAGCTGTAATTGAATTAAAACTTGGGACATTGTGTTCACTGCAAAGCTGCCTTGTGACATTGTAGAAATGCTCTTGTTTAGCAGCAACTCCTGCATATGTCTGGAGAACAGGATAACCTCAGGAAAAAAATCTTAGGGGATGGACAAATCTTGGTTAATCAGCAAGTTTAGAAGCATGTTCATCATGAGCTTTGAAGGGAGGTGAAGAAGGAAGAATTTGGAGGTGATGGAAACCACCAAACTTTCCCAGTTCCTATGAGGTTTAGGGACATTCCTTTGGCTATAAATGTGGTACCAATATTTCAATAATTGCCGGGGAATGGAGGGCCCATTTGAAATGCTTCAAACCATCAATTTAACATCTGTATCTTATGAAAAGCATGGAAATAATACTTAGGGCAAATCAAAAGCGTACGTAGGTTGTAGTATTGGTGTAGCAGAAGACAAGTGCTCTTTATGAAGGAAATATTTAGTGCTGCTTTGTTTGGATTGGTACACACACTGTGATGGAGAAGTTGTCATGGTGGGCCTGAATAGGACAAAATAAGCCTGAACATGTCCTGGCTTGCCCAGACCTGTTCTTCTGTTCTCCCTCCTTCTGTTTTGGGGAGAAACAACCACAGAAAAGAGGGCAAAGAACCTGGAGCCACTGAGTCTACGGACCCTGGCTTGCCCAGACTTGTTTTGCTCCTGTTTTCATCCTGTGGTTAACAATGCAGGCTTGTGCCTGCCTCATGCAAGGCCTGTGTTTTTCCTAAATTTGGGTAAAGCAAGCCTATGGCTTCATCTAAGATGGCCAAGCTTGGCTAACTGCCATTCTGATTGGCTATTCTGTGTCCAGAGGCCCATTAGTCTCAGGCTGTATTTATGAAAGCAATGAGCAGGAAACACAACCTGCTCTGCCCTTATATTTGTACTTGCTGCATGTTTGCTTGCTGCTGCCACCATTGTTCCTGCCTTATTGTGCTCTCTCTCTGCTTCTGGTAATGACTTCTTTACTGTAAGGGTCCCAGAACACTGGAACAGGGGTGTTGGACTTGGTGATCTCTTTGGATCCCTTCCAACCCCTGACATCCTGTGATTCTTCCCCAGCCACCTTTTTCCTCTCCTAGTTTGACAGTCCGTGTATATCTGGGTTTCACCATCCTTCTGTGGGGCCTCTGTCTCCTCTGAGGTCTTTCAGAGTCCTTGCCAAACACGATTTTAATAAATCACTTTTCTTGCTGTAGCAGAGTGGGATGATAGAGCCTCTGTGGCACACCGCTCTAAACATATGTCTGGGACTCCTGCAAGCTTGTTCACAGCCGGTCCAGATTTTGATTCTATGTATAGTGCCTTGGATCTGGAGCATGGGAGTAGTGCTGGGGCTTGGAGAACATTTGGTCCTAATTCAGAAATAATTCGAGCTGTGTTTAAATGCTTTCTTGGAATATCCCAATGCTGGGAGATTGGATGCTGGCAGCCGCCTGGGTTCTCTAGATCATAGAGTCACGGACAAATGTATTCTTATTGAAAACTGGCTCATCTGATTGCAAACTGGCTAAGCCCCAGAATGCACTCTCTGTGAGATGAACTTGTTCAGTATGGAAAGATATTTCCAGTTTACATTCTTGGGGGATTCATTTTTAATTTCCATATTTTTCTTTTTTAAATTATTATTTGGGTTTTCTTCCTCCCAAATGGTTTCTGTCCCTCAGCTGTTGTTGTTCACTGCCTGTTTCTTGCTGACCACAGCTGTTCAAAAACAGGACTTTAGTTAGTCTTTCTTTCTTGATCATTGCCAGACTGCCTCTCTGTTTGAAGCTGACTGATGTCCAGGCTGAAATCTCAGCTTGTCCCAGATACTTCCCCAGACCTAGAAGTTGGTCTGAAGTGCCTGTGACAAAACATGGTCTTTAAAATCTTTGACACCGCCCCCCCAAATAGTCTGTGTTTCTGTGTGTTTCTCCTCTGCCTTGCAAACCCCAAGGCCTTCTGAAATGTACTATGGTCTTCTTTAGTCCTTCTACCAAAAAATTGCTGAAAGGACTATTTTCCTGGCCTATGCTACTGCTTGTAAGACTGAGAGGATGCCAACAGCTCTTTTATGCCAAGGACCTTTCTAATGCTTTGGTCTGTCCTGTGTCTCTGATGACTGCTACTGTTTTGCCAGAAGGATGGGTCCATGCTATTTTCCATGCAGAGTTTAAATGTCTCACATGAACTTGCCAGGCAACCTGTGGCCATTTTAATCCATGTCCAGCAGCCATCTCTGCTGTGACAGCTGAAGAAGAAACATAATTAAGATTTTTTTTTTTTTAATAAACACAGCCATGATCAAGCAAATAGTAAGTTGTTATCTCTGATAGCCTCTGAATTCTCTGACTCTTGCCTTGTGTTCTCCCATATGTTCTTTGCATTTACCTGTTGCCCTGCTCCCAGACATCATGAGGCATGAGATGGGACATGCTGTAGCTAATTTCTGTGCTCGGTGTGCAGCCACAGAATGTAGGACTTGTTAAGAAAATTACTCTGTTGTGTGAAAGAACAAAGTCAACAAAAATATTGGGATTTGGTACTGCAAATATTTGCTTTTTGAAGTTAAACACTTGGCTTTTAAATGGGACATTTGCAGTGGCAAATATTTTTAATCTAAGAGTAAAGCAGGTGAGTTTGGTTTGTGATGGTGTCAAAAGCCGTAAGCAAAGTCAAATATCAAATATGATCATCTCTATGTCATGAGAAGGATATGGAAATGTTGGAGCAAGTCCAGAGGAGGCCACAAAGATGATGAAAGGGCTGGAGCACCTCTGCTGCGAGGATGGGCTGAGGGAGCTGGTGACTTTTCACCAGAAGGGACCTTAGAGCTGCCTTCCGATACCCAAAGGAATCCTGCGAGAAGGCTGGAGTGGGACTTTTCATAAGGGTGTCTAGAGACAGGACAAGGGGAAATGATTTGAAGCTGAAGGACAGTAGATTTAGACTGGATCTTAGGAAGTTCCTCAGTATGAGGTTGATGAGCCTCTGGAATAGGTTTCCCAGGGAGGTTGTGGCTGTGTCTTCCCTAGGGGTGTTCGGGGCCAGGCTGGATGAGGCCTTGAGCAGCCAAATCTAGCTGCCCATGGTGGGGAGGTTAGGGTAGTTGATGTCTGAGCTCCCTTCCAACCTAAGCCTTTCTATGATTCTCTGATATATCTCTAGATATCTATAGGTATATATACGTGTAATAGTATCACCTAGTCATTGAAGGTGTATCATGAGCACCTTAATGAGCTGCCATATAATAGCAGGACGAATTAACTAACTGCAGTGCTTTGCTAATGCTGAGTGCAGCTGGCAGACTGCTCAGAACAGCAGCAAGGAGGAGGCACAGTGTGTCCCAGCTAAGTGTTTATTGCAGAAAATGCAGTCAGACTTCTCTTCCCCCATGCAAACTCCCAGAGCCTTTGACAGAGCAAAACATTTCTCCTGAATGTCGTCAGCTGAAGCTCTTTCCAGAGTGCCTCAGCATTGATTTCCCAGTGGTAAACAAAAGGAACTAAATCTGGGAATCTGAAACAATTTGGATGGATGTTGGTGTTTGGAAGTGAAGCAGGGGATGGGGGGTGGAGGGGAGTCCCCTGTGCTCTTCCACTTCCCACTGCAATGACAACTGCTTTGGCAATGGAAAGTCTTGGGATCTCATTTCCAAGCAAATGACATATTGATGACTGAGGTAAGCTGAAAGTACACAGAGAGTTTGTAATAGAAAATGCAGTTAGGGATATATTCTTAGTGATAGAGAAATGATCCCAAATTGCTTAATGGTAGAGGATCCATTTCAGCTGGACAGGTTTCTGGCACTGTGCTAGAGTTCTGCAATTAGTCTGAGAACACTCACAAAACATTTTTGGGAAATAGAACTATCCCAAGCCAACAAAAGATTTTGTCTGGATGAGTCTCATCTGTGGAGGCAGGTTACAGAATCCCAGCATGGCAGAGGGGTTGGAACTAGATGATCTATAAGGTCTCTTTCAACACAAGCCATTCTGAGAACTCTATGAATGAATCTTGGGTGGGTTTCAATAGATATTCCATTCCTTGCTCTCAGAGATCTTCTGAGCACTTATCTGGTACCAAACAGATGGCTTTCCTGGTGAATATGACACAACAATAGAGAGGGCAGTCCTAAAGAAATAGAAGTAAATAGAAGCTCAAACAAATAGAAAAACCCCACTGATGTCAGAGATGTTGGTTTCTAAAAGCAGGCTCACCAGATCCAGTGAGACAGATGAGAGTTGATAATCTCTGCTTGGTGATTAGACTCATCCCATCAAACACCTCCTGTAAGTTGGTCAGGAGGAGGTTTTATGATCTGGATGTGAAGGTAAACTTTAACTTAATTTTTTTGTCCAAGTGTCATTGAACTGCTGGATGGATGATGCTGATCCTGAGTCAAAGCCAGGTCTTGCATGTGCACGTGTGTACAGCTCCCAAGGAGTGGGAAGTTTTCCAGTGAACCTATTTAACTTATGAGGTGAGTTTGCATTTTCACATTTATCCGTCCGCATTCATTTTGGTTTATCACGAACGCGTGGAGGGGAGGTTTAGGTTCTTAGAACAACTACATCATCTGAGATGAGACACTGGTGACCCCCACCCTGTGACTGCAGAACTATGAGTGTACCTCTCATTTCCACGCCTGAGCTCCTCTGAAAGCTTTGTTAGGTAGTTTCTAGTAAATAACAGCAAATTTTTCTCTCATAATCTTCAAACTTCCGTAATCTAACTGTATGCCCAGAACCTCTACATGTGCTTACGATGGTTTGGCAGTTCCCTGCCCCACCACACTTCTGAAATGACCCAAGCTAGACTCAGCCTGTTGGAAGTTAATAAATGAAGCTTTATATTTACAGCTTTGCACAATATACAAGCAGATATGTACAATATATTACAGATATATACAGTGAAAAGGTAATACAGAAACACCATGCCCCTCCCAGAGATCAGAGTCCCCAGGAGGGGTTCTCAACCACCCTACCACCTTCCCCCCACTACCCAATCTTATCCCACTATCTGTTTTATGTGCCAGGTAAGTGAGGAAGATCAGCCACGGGGGATTAGAAGTAGTAAATTGGTTAGTTGAGTTACACAGATCCAGCTAGAAATTAGGGAGAGAGAAAGATCAGCAGCCAGAGCAACCCAAAGCAGCTCTGCCTTATCTGTGTTTTGGTTCTTACTCTTATACATCTCAACCAACCTATCAGTGGAGTAGACATAATTTTGTTTTCCTTTCTCAGCCTATAATCTAATTTCTCATTCAAATCCTCCAGTTAGCCGCAAACCAGCACAGTGCTGTATGCAGGTGTGGCACACTCACCTATATTTGGCTGTTTTTTGGCAATGTTAGCGATGCTCTGATCTATGCAGTCAGTTTTATTTCTGATTTATTGAGTAATCTGGCTTTCTACCCATCAACCTCAGAGGTTCTGCTAAGCTGTTCTTTCCTCAGCATGCACAGTGTGACAGCATCCTCTCACCAGCAGAGCTGCTGGGACACTGGATCACAACAGCTGGAGGGGGCAAGTGGAAGCATGTGATTTCTCTCATGTTTGTCTTGGCGTTTTAGAGCTGTCTGAGCTTTTCCAGACTTGAGTATTCATTAATACCAAAGAAAGGAAATAAGTCATTTATGTTAAAATAGAGGATGAATGCAGAAATAAATATCTTTGGCTAACTGTAGATGTAGCGTAGCTGGGAGTCTTGTGTGGGTTGAACAGAAGACCATTAACAGAAAGGGAACTGTCTGCACATCATACTACCACTAAAATAAAACAGAAAAGCACTTCCTTCACTTCTAAATCCTTTAGCCTTTCAGTCTGACACTGCCATCTTATTTGGAAAGGTATCAAAGGTAATTCTGCAGAAAAATTAGAGCTGAAAATGTTCCCACCCCCTCCCATGGTCCAAGCCATTTTCTTTTTCTTGTTCATGAGCAGTTGTCATGAGTAAGCTGTAGGGATGTGTTCAGAAGCCACATACAGCCTGGAGTATCCTGTAGATAAAATTTCTTCTGTCATCATGTCAAGAGGGCAGGGGCTTTGACCTTGACAGCTGTTACTGAAAGGTTCCTTCTCATTTCACTCCACTCTTTCTCATATGGAAGGTTGGAGAGTGTGGGACAAGTTGTTTCAATGATGGGCAGGATTGACCCCTACCCCAAGGAAGCAGTGGAGGGCTTTTCTGCACTCTGGGTTTCTGAATGGAGAGGGCTGTAATTGTTGATCTTCAGACTGCAAATGCAGCCAAGCTGCCCAGCTCATGTCTGACCACTGCAGCTGCCCTGTTCACATCTGGGCCAGCTTGTAAAATAAAAGCAAGTGTCCCTCGGCTTTGCATCTCAGCCCTTTGCCATACCTCTCTAGTTCATGACAGCTGCCTACTTTAGTGAGGCCAGAGCATGTCCTTGAGCCTACTTATGTCTTGGCTAGGGGACAGCCACTTCATGAGGCTGCAGGGTCTCTGAATGTGCCAGCATATGGGTGACCTCTGCCTCTTGTGGACCAGCACATCTGCACCTGGCGGGGAGCAGCAGAGGGGTGCTTCTGGGGACAGACATCTCTCTTTTGGTACAGTGGTCAAATATGGCAGCCTGACTGCTGCCACTTATGCTGGAGGGTTATCAGGTGCATTGGGATGCACTGTTGAGTTAGGACCAGCCTGGCGTTCAGGGATCATTTGGGATCTGGCACAGCTGCCAATAGTGCCTGGTGCAAACCAATTGCCCAGCTGACCCAGGTGGAGACAGTGCAGCACTGAGGAGATTGGTTAATGGTTTGGAGAGAGAGACCAAGCCTGGCTCAGCCTTGCCAGAGCTTTTAGTCTCTCCTGCACACAGCCCTTCAGATTAGAGAGAGTTTGGGGGTTTTATGAGGGTAGAATGAGACTTGCACTGCTTGCTGTTGCTGCCTGTGTCAAATTGCTTTGGTCTAGCTCATTGCTCTTCAGAACTTCTCTTTCCTCTCAAGTATTTGTGACTTATTTGGGGCTTTAGTTCATGCTTAGGTTCCAGCATTATCAGTAAATAAAATGAGAGGTCTTAGTTCAAGAAAGTGCATGCAGATAGCTGTAAAACAACTCTCTGACAAAGGACTGTGTAAAGAAAGATCAAGCATCAGCTGCTAAATTCTCATGTTTAATAGTACAGTTTCTCTTCTGAATTGTCTGTTATTGTAACAAATTGACTCCTGCAGATTTTTAGTTTACAAGCTAGCTAGAAAACCATAAGTAATTCGTGCTATTAAAACATACTCAAACAATATCTCCCAGTTTTATATGTCTGAAAGACTTACAATTTCAACAGTCCAAAAATATTTAATTTACTATAATTTTAAAGTAGCTTCAAGTTACTAATAACTACCTCCATATGGTTTTGCATGCTAGGGACACGAATATATGGGCTAACAATAACATCTCAGTTGCTGAATGCATCAATCCCAAAGATCTGGAGGTTTTGGGTTTTTTAAAATGAACAATGATTTCTGTTGTTCCTCATTTTAAGGGTCTTTTCCAACCTGTGTTATTCTGTGATCTCCACTCATTTTCTTGTTGGTTGATGCGAAGTTCCTGGAGTCTCCCTTTATGAAAGGGATTGCCAGCTCTCTACTGAGCTTTCTGAAAAGCATCTCTTGACTTGTGGGTAGCCCAAGCCAGGGAGTTTACAGCTCATGAAGCTTCCTACAGGGATAACCCAGCTCAGCCCCTGTGCTGTTTCTGATACTCGAATCTGTCCTGTCACATGACACTGCAGTCATAGGCTCTTTCAGCTAGCTTGGGTTTCCCCATGTGGTAATAATTTATTGTACTGATTTTTTTCTAACCCTTCCAAAGAGTTCAAGAAAGAGTCTGTTTTCTCCAGAAGAAAGTCAAAATTAGCAATTGATGTGCACTTCCTTGCCACTTTTCCAGTAATTAGGCAGAGCCCAAATGGTTGTCCTCTTGCTGTTTGGTGCCGACTCCTGTTGCATCCTGATGGGAGTTTATATAAACTCTGGAGGACAGAGATGAACGTTGGGCATGTGTAATTACACTTTTAAAAACACATTATAAACCAGAATGGAAATCATCAATCTTCTTTCCTTCAGAAGGAGGTAATACCCACTGAAAATGGAAACACAAACTCGACAGAGTTGCCAGGCCACCCCCCCACCCCCGGCAAAAAAAAAAAAAAAAAAAAAAACCCCACAAAACCTAGCCCTTGTATACTATGTCTGAGTTTTTTTTTCTTCTGTTTTNTTTTTTATTTTTCCGCATATTCAGCTTCGGATAAACTCCAAATTACCAGGTCTTGAAAGGGCCCCTTTAAGCAAGTGATTTGTACCCATAGTATTATCTGAAAACAACAGCAGCAAAGTTGGCCAAGTCAATGTTTACCAGATGTGCAGTGCATTGACACTTGCCAAAGTATGTCCTGTAATTGAGACTTTTTCCTCAGCTTACAGCTTTTCCTGCTGTTCCCAGATTGCTTCCAACAGTCCAAAGGGGGATGCTGCAGAGAAGCCAGCAGGACCATTATTTACGCAGGAGCCTGATGAGCCTGAAAGAAGATAGCAGAATAGGGTTCTGAACAGGAATGGAGATGTAAATAACAAAAGTATGATTTAGCTCTTATGGTGGGGGGGGGAAAGAGAAAGAAAAAGAAAACTTTAACTTACTTCTGTTTTCCCCGTGATCAGTTTTTATGTGTCTGCTTTCCCCCATTTGGAAGAGTTGGGAATCTTGAAGGGTTTGGAAAATTTTGAAAGCTCATCATATGAAAAACACTGTTTGATTGCCACTGTGACCTGAGTAGGGATCTGATATGTTTTCTCTGTGGCTTACTCATCCTCTCTGCAGTGTTTTCCTCTCTCATTTAAGAAGGTGGTGAAGGCAGTAATGTACATACAGTAAGAGGTGAAAGCAGGCTGGTGGGCCAGATAAATTTAATTTCTTAAGTAGAATCTGGATGAAACTGGTTTGATTGAACAAAGAGGCACTAAAGCATGGTAGAAGCAAGAGGGAAATGAAGAAAACCTTTAGGGAATACGAGGCAAGCTGGAGCCAGGAGCAAGCCCTGCTTTTTGTTGAGAATTATGTAACTAGGTAAATGTGAATCTAGGCACTGGGACTTCATTAGACCTGCAAAAGGCAACCCACTTGGGACCATCAGCACATGGAGCTGGATGTGGGAATGGAACCAGCTCCAGACCTGGGCATGTGCCCTGCTGTCATGTCTTCTGCAAAGAAGTGAGGGAGGGAGGTACCTGTGGTGTAGATTTATTAATGAGGAAGGACAGCATAGGGAGTGTTGAAGCATCTCTGGAAAGGACTATTCCCCCCACTCTAACAGGCTCTTGGTTGTTCCTTTAAACTAAACAAACCCAAAAAGAAAAAAAAGAACCAAACCTCTTTAGTTTTATGATACTTGTATAGCTCTCTGTACATTTCCTTCTTGTTTTGGAAGGTCATCTGCTGAACAAAGCCTTTTTCAAGAGTATGATGTGTTTTGCTCTCCATCTTTTTTTGTGAGGAGAAAAAAAAAAATCAACTACTTAGTTTTATAGCTGCAAGGAAACTAGAATTTATCCCCCACCTTCTTCGCAACATGGCATCAGAAATCACTCAAGCGCAGATTAGCTGAAAAGGAATAAATTAAAGCTAAATTGCTCTGCATAGACCAATAAATAAAATAAATGGCCATCACCCCAGATGAGATACTCAGATAAGTATTTTGAAAAGCACATCTACTTGGCATTTGCTGCTGGGCTGCAGCTCCAGAAGAGATTCATTAGGTTGGAATCAGTGCTCAGTATCTCTTTAGCTTTTTATTCTCGTGATCATAGATCAATCATGTTCAAAATGCAGACTTTCTTCTTCCCCGTGAGATGTGTTGGTGCTGTCCCTGTTCACAAAGCAAAGCTGAGCTGTCATGGGTTTGGGGTTTTTTTGAAAGGTAAAGCTGAAAATGTGGGTCTTTAAAAAGCCCTGCTGAGCTCTGTGGTGTTTTCTCAAAGCTTTTGATGTCCACCTCAAGACTTTCTGAGGAGACTACATTTGTCGTTGAACTTGTGAGAGACAATAGCTATAAAAGTATTTCCCATGTGAAGAATATATTCTTATGAAAGTTCGTTGGTAAGAATTTTTTTTAGGAAGCCAAATAACTTACAAAGGCTAATATTCTTAAGTGCCTAGACTGAACTGTCTGATCAGATAAGCTATGAAAAATCCACATAGGTCAGAAGAGGAAGCCAAGGGCAGACCTCATTGCTCTCTACAGCTTCCTGAAAGGAGGTTGGAGCCAGCTGAAGGTTCATAGACTCAACCAGGTTGGAAGAGACCTCCAAGCTCATCCAGTCCAACCTATTACCCAGCCCTATAAAGTGGAAATAGGTTTCTAACACCTTGGAGGTGATCAAGGCTGGGTTGGATGAGACCTTCTAGTAGGAGGTGTCCCTGCCTATGGCACAGGGGGATTGGAACTGGATGAGCTTTGAGGTCCCTTCCAATTTACGCCATTCTATGATTTATTATTTTCAAAGCATCTTTTAAACTTCACAGTAATTCAAGAAGTCACTCTAATTTTCCTTTTTTTTTTTTTTTTTTTTTTTTTATACTTGGATGGAAAACTCAGCTTTTTGACTTAGAGAACTACAAAGAAAACTGAAGAGGAATTGAAGTAATAAACTCCTGCTTTTCAAAGACGTCACAAGCACAGTAGGACATTACTGACAACAGTGCTTTATTTTCTCTTCCTTTCTTTTGGATGCCTTAGAGTTTTCCTGGGGAATGAAGAAGGAAAATATTTCTTGGACTATTTTTTTATTTGTCTGGATTTCTAATTTAATTTAAAAAGCGGCACTAAACATAAACAAGTATGGTTAATATCTTGAAAGGTCACAAAAAAAAAGCAGTGAGCTATTATCACAAGAAGTTAGATGATTTTCATTATTAAATGTGTTATGATTGTTGCTGGGGCTCAGGATTGGGTTTGGAGCAGAGACCATCCATGCACATTGACGCTTCCTGAAAACTATTTTTTGCTCCGCCGCTGTGCTCATCTCCAATTCAGTAGTATCTTATTCCTGGAGTCCAGGAGGCTGGGTGAGGCACTTAGTGCCATGGGTTAATTAATTAGAAGGGTTAGGTGATAGGTTGGACTCAATGATCTTAGAGGTCTCTTCCAACCTGGTTAATTCTATGATTTTGCAGTTATGCTCCAAAATAAAGCTACTTTAAGAACAATTTATGATGAGCTCAAGGAAGCTGTGTTACAGCTGTCTTTTTCCTTTTAATTTTTCATGCCAAATTTTTGCACCTTCTTTTTATACCTCTTATTAAAAAATTTTGTTCCTGGCCTCTGAAATCATGTTTCCATTACTGAAGCCTGGTAAAGTAAAACAGAAACTAAATTCTCTAACTATTAAGAGCATTTAAATGAAGGAAAGGACACACTCAGTGGAAGGGCTGCCCAACAAGGAATCTGTCACTGATAGCCACAAAGTACTTTATTGTATTTTTTTTCATGTTTATGAGATATAATGTGGAATTTGGAGCACTCAGGGAGCTCCTCGAGTTACACCCCTCTCCTATCTTGAGTTTGCTGAGCATTCATCTGGCTGTGAAGGTTTAATCACCTGTCCCGCAGGGCTGCTCCCATGCGCCTGTGTCTCTGCAGTCGTTCACGCAGAGCTTGGAAACCTGGAAAATTCATCTTCCACTGAGCTGTGTGTTTTAGCATCCTGGTGTGACAAGGAAAATAAGATATTGTGTGTGTGCAGGGAGGTGTGAAGGCAGGTTTCAGAATGTGGCTCACTCCAGAGATTTTGCTGGGTGGATAGTGACTGAGTTTAGTTTTCTATCAAGACATTGGTTCTTGGGGGGGGTGTCCCAGCAAACAGCAAAGCAGCACAGGGTGCAAGCAGCTTAGCACATGAGTTGTACTCAACTGACCCTGATGTGTCCTGCTAATTAAAAGTTTACATTTTGTTTTTCAGAAAGAAAAAAATGAACAGATTTTCTATTAAAGGTAAATTAAGTGACACCCCAAGTGTTACCTCCTGTCATAAAGTCCAAGTGTGCACATTCAGCAGTTTTTCCATGCCTGAACTGGAATGTCTTCACCTAAGGCAAATTGTTTCCACACGCATTTGTGTCAGTTTAGCATTCATTTGGCCAGAGGAGTTTTAGGTAATGAATTTTACAACATGTGGGTGAAAGGTAATGCCTAAAATAGCTGGAGCACCTCTTTATTTTATTAAGACCCCCTGATGTGAATCTGGAGTTATCTTAATGTCTTAAAGATCCACTTTATAGTAAATATTATAAGCAGTTCCATTAATAAGTAGCTGAAATTTATTCCATCTCTTCCCATTCCTTCCTTTCAAACACCAATGTTCATAAATATGAGTCAAAGTCCGTGGATTAGATTTTTATCCCCACCCTCCCCCCGCCAAGCATGGATTTCCCTTCTTCATTTCATGAAGAGTTTAGAACCAGATATTTTTCCTTTCAGCTTACCAAGGGATTAATATAACATCAAACTTGGCAAGGAAATTGCCGTCTGTGAACTGGAGTGAATATTACTTGATGTAATCCAGATATAGCAGTGCCTTGTGCAAGCTCTGCCTTTTGCAGCGTGAAGGACATAGGAACAGTTCAGTGGCCTGTGCAAATAAAGGGCAAACAATTTTCATTTGCAGACACAAAGGATGGGGGTGAGGGGTGTTTTTTCCCCCCTGCTTTGGGTAAGGTATATTTAACATTGAGAAAATAGGATTTAAAAGACTTCCAGTCTGGGGAAAAAAAATAATCAATTGAAAGAGTACAATTTTTCCCCCCCCACCTTTTTTTTTTTTTTTTTTTTTTTTTTTTTTTTT
>VWZI01022230.1:942200-964368 GCA_013396835.1 Psilopogon haemacephalus
TTTTTTTTGTGATGTTGGGTGGGTGGGTTTTCAGGTGGGTTTTATGCTTTTTCTTTTTGTTTTTCTTTTTTTCTCTTTCTCCTTTTCCTCTTCTCTTTCTCCATTTCTTCTTTCCCTTCCCCCTTTGCCCGCCCTTTCCCCTGTGCCCTTTCCCTTTCCTTTCCCCGGTGCCCTTTGCCCTTTCCTTTCCCCCTTGCCCTTCCCCTTTTCCTTTTTTTCCCTTTTCCACTTTTTCCTTTTTTCCCTGATCCTGAGGGGCTTTGCCAACCTGGATGTTTCTGTGATTCTGTATTAGGTTGCTTGCCCAGCTAAGACCGTCTCCTTCAGTCATGTGCATGATATAGAGAACAACAAAAACAGAGGGAGGGAAAAAAAATAGGGGAAAAAAAGAGAGAGAGGGGAAAAAGAGAAGGGGAAAATAGAGATAAGAGAGGGGGGAAAAGAGAGAGAGAAGAGAGAGGAAGAAGAGAAAAAAGAGGGGGGAAAAAAAGAAAAGAAAAGAAAAAAAACTTTAAAAGTAGTAAAATCATCCAGGCAAAAACAAGGCAAAAAAACTAAACAGGAGACATATTCCAGTTGTATCACTTAATAAAGCACAGATATCCACAAATGCAGAAAAAGGAATGCACCAGGGTCTTTTTTACAGGCTTTGGAGAATTTAGCTGTAATCTGCCAACAGATTTTGTTAGGTTTATGTTTACAAGCACTCATCTGTTCACTGAAACACGTAGGCACTTTGGCAACAGGTACACCACATGATACACATCTTCCACTGAGGTTTTTGGGTGCTGTCCTTAATAAATGTTAGCAGCAGCTGCAGCTATGGCTAACTGTTGCACTGCTTGCCCATCCTAGTGGCATGGGCTAGGCTTTAGTTCCTTTTATTCTACAAAGAAGTCAGATATATGCTTCATGCTGTAATAAAACAGTAACTAAAAGTGGCTTTTGATTGTACTCTTAGAGATATATAAACTAGAGGATGCTATTTAAGATTTGGAACACCTCTTCTCTGAGGGAAAGGTGAGAGAGCTGGGGTTGTTCAGCCTGAAGAAGAGAAGGTTACAGAGAGAGCTAATAGCAGCTTGCCAGTACCTGAAGGCTGCTGAGGGACTGTTTGCAAAGGGCTGCAGTGATAGGACGAGGGGCAGTGGTTTGACATTAGAGAAGAGCATATTCAAGTTGGATGTTAGGAACAACTTCTTTACTGTGAGGATGGTGGAACGCTGGAACAGGTTGTCCAAGAAGATATTTGAGGGCTCAGACCATCCAGGAGAAAGTTCTCTGTAAAGCCAAGCAGTTGCCTAACAAGTTGCCACACCACACAGCAATAATGAGACCTCAAGTTCTGAGGTTCAAGCTCTGAACCTCAGGAGTGTTTCCAGTTGCAGAATATTGCAGCCCTGGCACTTCGCCAGCAGCCCACGCTTGGGCTGTGTTCTTCTGTGCTGAATTCCTAAAGAACATAGGAGGGTTTGGGTTTTCTGAGTGAGCAAGGCCTGCCAGTGGGTCCGCACTGAGGTTAAGTTTGTCTTTACTTTGTATTCTATAATTAGTAGAGAAGGAATCTGGTAATGAAGGAGGGGAAAGAAGATAGGAGCTGGGATCTCAGCGTTCACACGGATGCAATGTTTACCCTGGCAGAGCTCACCAGCATGACGTCTCCTTGCATCACAGGTGTTTTCCCAAAGCATCTCAGCTGCCTAGACAAGATGTAATGGCAGCAGCCCCTCCATGTGCTCCCCTCTGCTGGACCAGGGCCAGCATTTTGCTTAACCACAAGATACCTTAGTCAGAAAAAAAAAAAAATGAAGAAAACCAAGCACGTTGCACTGCTGCGCTCTCAACTGCTTTCAGTTCCAAAAGAAATTCTTGGGGCTAGGATTAATCTGATTTAGTCTGTCAGAGTTCCTTCTGTCATCACAGAAAACATAATCCTGAAGCTCAAGTCCAAGGCAGAGGGAGGAGATCCAGAGTCTGCTCTGAGCTTGGAATGAGTCACGTTTCTCTTTAATGACAGCTAAGCTCTTGCCTCTCTCATCGTGTTTAGGTCAGATCTGCAGGGAGTGTGACCTTCTGGGCTAGGGCACAGCTTTGGCAGAGCCTGCTGTTGGTTGGTGTTCATATTGCTTGGGTCTGACTGACCACAATCACAAGTAGAAAGATAAACAAATAGCATGTAAAGCTGAGGGCAGTAATGGGAATTGTTGCTGTAAATGTCTCTGAAATCCTTGAACACCAATTTGTATGGAAGCTTGTACTGTGCTGGGAATACTATCTGTGAGCTGTAGAAGAAATATGAATGCACTGAGACAGAATTAAGGTTGCCATATTTTAGCTGAAATAAGCAATTTTTGTTTTTTTTTTGTTTTGCTTGTTGCTCAGGAAGCTGGAAACAAAGGGAAAGCCTCTCCTCTGCTGCTGCATGGGCCCATTTGCAAACCCTGACTCCAGTGGTTGGTTTCTGGATCACCTGCAGAGATCACATCAATCAACAGTACCTGCCCGTGCGTGGGACTTTAATTTGATTAGTGCTGGTGAGCTGGATTTGTGGTGATAGCACAGTTTATCAATTATCTGCAACTCAGAATCTGATGTTGAAACAACCTTGCATGAGTCCCAGCATAGTTACATTCCATGAAATGTTCACAGCCCAATAGCTTCCATTAATTCACTGAGGGGAGACCTCATTGCTCTCTACAACTACCTGAAGGGACATTGTGGAGAGACTGCTGCTGGGCTTTTCTCATAAGTCATTTGAGACAGAACAAGGGGGAATGGCCTCAAACTGAGACTGGGGAGGTTTAGATTGGACATTAGGAAAAAGTTTTTCACAGAGAGAATGGTCAGGGACTGGAATGAGCTGCCCAGGGAGGTGGTGGAGTCACCCACCCTGGATGCATTTAAGGGTGGTTTGGACATGGTGCTTGGGGATATGGTTGAAGGTGAATCTTGTAGAGTAGACTTGGTGATCCTGAGGGACTTTGCCAACCTGCATGTTTCTGTGATTCTGTCTGGGGCTGAGGCAGGGATGGTTTGGGATCTAACCTTTTCTGAAGCATGCAGGCAATCACATGGGCTGGGAAGAATGGAAGCTGGTAGACAGAAGGCTTTTGTAGGAAGTCCAGGTGACTATGTTCAGGAGGTTGGATTTTAAATACATATATATATATATATACATAGTTCTGCTGTAACCCTCAAAGAGGATATAAACAATGACAATTAATTGCTGCCACCATTTTCACTTTTTAGCCTGTGTTTATGCATAATGAACTCACCCAAGTCAGAGAGAGAGCAAAGACATCATTTAGCAGGAGTTTATTTTAACCCAGGTTTTCCTGGCAGTTTATACAGGGGGTGATGGGAAGCTGCTGACATTAGTTGAAGGGCTTCATTTGTCCCATAGGAGCTCTGCTGTTGCAGGTAGGCTAAACAATGCACATTCTGCCAGTAGCTCTGTGCCCCAAGCCTGAACAAGGTCAAGGAGACCCTTTGTAGGGGATAATTATGCAAAGCTGCTCTACCCAGCAGCAGAGCTGGGATGAATCCAACCAAGTAACACCAGCAGATCCTGACCACACTCTGTGGTCTATAAAAAGTCATTAGGAGTTACCCTCCTCTGTTTTTGATGGTCTTAGAAGTCGGTACAGTTAATTAGGCCCTGAAACTGAAAATATATCTGTGAAATGTTACCCTGTGAAGTTGCCCTGCTGGCTTCAGAGGGATGGCTTTGTTAGGAAAGATGATAGCTTGTGTTGTTAGGACTTTCAGCTTTAATGAATAATGCATGGCAGCCCTGCACTGATAGAAAATTCCATGTCATTACTTGTTCATTGCATTATGGATAACATAATTGCAGGGTCAAGGGCAAAGGGTGGTTTGGTATTAGTTTCAGCCCTTTGAATTCTACTTTGCAACTCTAAGAAAAGAAACAAACCCTGAGGTCTATGTGCAAGCAGGAGAACAAAGGACAAAGTAAAAAATCCTGCATAGGTGATACAATAATCTTTGGTATGTTCCTGTAGGAACTAACAGTTAGGTCAGCATCTTCCTTCTGCTGTATCTTGCAGAACCCAAAGATGCTGTCTGAAAGGGATCCATGGTGTGGATGAGGCAGCACAGCTTTGTCTTGAAATGGAAAGATGAAAGAAAAAATAAAAGATGGCATGGGAGCATGTGCCTCTCTTAAAGTGACAAAAAGCAGCTACTCTACAGAAAACTGGAGTAAATTCCCCTGCAGTATTACCAAGTGTCAGTCAAAAGTACCTAGCAGCTTGGAGGACAAGGCACTGTGGGAGCTCTCCTCACTAGGCATGACACAAGTGAAGAGCTGTAGAGCTGGCAGCACAAGGTCTGTGTGCAGTCATCAGCTTAGCTGCTGCTGCTGGGGAAACATCCCCTACGCTTTGGCATCTGGCCCCTGAGGTTGCTGGCCAAGTGTGAGGTGATTTACCACTGGAGTGAGGCCGTTTGCCAGACGGCTAAGCCCCTCCAAACTGAGCTCAGACTTTCTGACGTCTCCTGCTTCGGCCTTAGCTGCAGCTAAGAGCCGCAACTGGGACCTCGTCAGAGGATGCAGTAATGGCAAATGGAATATGGAGAGTGCAGCTGGTCCCCAGGGGGAGCCATGCAGTGCCCTGGCATCTGCTCAACCTGACTCCTGCCCAGGAGTGCGACATGGTACATGCAGCACCTGCAATGCCTTCTGTGCTCCCCTGTAATTAACCCAAAACTAATTGCTGGCTAACCTGCAAGGTGATGGAAGGCACAACATGTTCTCTGTGGTATTGGGAAGAAAAAGTTATTCTCGTGGAGTGTTCATCATAGAATCATAGATTGCTAGGTTGGAACACTGAACAGGCTGAACAGGGGAGTTGTGTTGACAGAACCCTGCCCAGGAGGATTGTGGAGTTTTCCTCTCTGGAGATATTCAAAACCTGCCTGAATGCGTTCCTGTGTGATCTGGTCTAGATGATCCTGCTCTGGCAGGGGGGTTGGACTGGATGAGGTTTTATGGTCCCTTCCAGCCCTTGATATTCTGTGATTCTGTGAAGAGACCACAAGAATCATCTGGCCCAGCCTGCCTAGGTAATAGCACAGTTGAAATGAGCTGGCCCAGCATCCTGTCAAGCTGAGTCTTAAAACTGTCCAGGAACCCACTTCTCCTGGGAGATGATTCCAATGCCTAACTGTTCTCACAGTGAAACATTTTCTTCTAGATTCCAATGGCAATCTCCTCAGGAGTGACCTGTACCCACTACCCCTTGTCTTTTCCATGGGCTCCTTGTAAAAAGGGAGTCTCTATCTTCTTGGTAGCCACCCCTAACTCTTCTCTTCTCAAGGCTGAGCAAACCCAGTTCTTCCAAGCCTTTGTTCATATGGCAGGGCAGCCAGTCCTCACATGTCATGTGTATACACATGTGTATGGATAGGCAGCAAATTTGGGAGATTACTGCACCTTTCACAATGACTTGTTGGGATAATTAGGCTTAGGTAATGGTTGGACTCAATCATCTTGAAGGTATTTTCCAACTGAAACAATTCTATGGTCATTTTGTAGAAGCGAGGGGGAAAAAAGGGAGAAGAAAAGCAATCTCCCTTCCTTTTAAAGAAAGTGCTTTGGAACCAGACACATGATCATACCTTTTATTTTTCAAGTTCTGTCTTGTTTGAAATAAGCATGCAAAACCAGCTGCATAGTGCTCGTTTTCTCTTTCCAAAAGAGAGAGTTGACACTCCTGGGATTTCAGCCTGTGGTAAGGCTATTAGAAGAGTGAGGTTTAAATCACAAAGCCACTAATATGCTCCAATCTGCCAGGCAGCTTTACTGTCCCAGCGGATGGCTAGCAGCTTACAGCTGAGAATGAACATGATATGGCTTCTTCTGTTCTTCCCATCATTTATGTGTGCCTTCTTTTGTTAGTTCTGCCACTTGTTAAAGCAGCAGGTATTACTCTCCATGTTGTGAGCCAGGATTTGAATCTGGCCGTGCATTTTAATTCTCGGCACTCCTGGAAGCTTGCAAAGCATGCCTCTGTAAACCCTTCCTCCTGCATCGTGGTATACTGCAGGCGTGTGAGAGAAACGTGCCAGTGGGGGTTGCTTCTGCTGTCCTTCCTTCCTGAGAGAGATGAGGGACAGATTTGAAGAGGTGAGCTGCTGAGGAGTGGTACACTTCTTCCCAGCAGCAGAGGGGCTGATATTGCTGCAGTGCTAGAGGGGCCACGGGGAAGCTACCTTCACCTTGTGCCAAGGGAAAATAAATGACTCTCTTGTTCTGAACTACTTCTGCTGCCCCAGAGGAGGAAGGGTTTATGGCTAGCCTGAAGGGATAAGCTTTCAGGCCGATGGGGGAGCTGCCATGAATCCCTCTATCTGGAGTGTGGGTGGCTGCAGCAGAGAAAGAGCCTCGTGTGCCTGCGTGCCCCGGGGCGGGAGCCTGGGGTTTCCCATTCCAAACACTCCCTAATGCAAGCTTTTGTCTTGAGATGCTGAAAAGCATTCACAGGCAACTAACCTGAGTTACACCACCTTGGGCTGTGGCTGAATCTGACCCCGGTGTGTTTTGCTTCCAAGCAGGAAAGCCGCAGGAATGATTAAGGGCCCAAGAGTTCTTGTGAATTATGCTTAAAATTAAACATACTGCTTCTACATGCTGCCTTGCCTGCCTCGTTTTGCAGGCAGAGCACTCACTCTCCAGGAAAAATGGGGCTTGTACCTGCACTGTGAAGCAAAATGTTTGTAATTCTAAACATGAAGTGATTCATTGCATCAGCTTTGATTAAAAAAAAAAAAAAAAAAGAATGAATGAATGAATGGGAGCCATCAGATTATCTTCTGGTTAGGGCTGGTAGCAAGATGATGTTTTACACTATCTATGTAATGTGTGTGTGTGCATGTGTAGGTATGTGTTTGAAAAAGAAAAAGGAGAGGCTGAGGGGAGACCTCATTCCTCTCTATGACTACCCAAAGGGACATTGTGGAGAGGCTGCTGCTGGGCTCTTCTCACAGGTCATTGGAGACAGAACAAGGGGGAATGGCCTCAAGCTGAGGCTGGGAAGGTTTAGATTGGACATCAGGAAAGTTTTTTTTTAGTGAGAGAGTGGTCAGGGACTGGAACGAGCTGCCCAGGGAGTTGATGGTGTCACCCACCCTGGATATGTTTAAGGATCATTTGGACATGGTGCTTAGGGCTATGGTTGAAGGTGAATCTTGTAGAGTAGACTTGGTGATCCTGAGGGGCTTTGCCAACCTGCATGTTTCTGTGATTCTGTGTGTAAGTCTGTACCATCCTCAGACAGCAGGATGCGGGTGACTTTACTTTGAATCCCAAGAATGTATGTCCTGAAGGCTATCAGGTCTGAAGAGGAGATGATTGGCAAGGTTAGAAGATTGTGCTGGAAGGGCAGTCAGGGAGTCAAAGCATATTCATAAGAAGCAGCAAGAGAGCTGTAGCTTTCCAAGTAACAAGTATTGACTTCATGGCTTTTCCACATGTCACTGTGAAACCCAAACAAGCCCAGAGGGCTGCTAGTGAAACCGATCCTGTTTTCCTGGAAAAGCTCGTTCCAGGAGCACTCAGTGCTGCTGGCATTGGTGTCAGGAGGATCACGAAATAGAAAATAGATATTGCTAAGCATAATGGAGTCCTGTGTGCAGTAGAAGGGCTGGGAGGATGGTAGGATGTGGTCTGTTCTCAGAAAAAAAGGGCTAGTGGAACCCAGACCTTTTGAGTCTCATGGGAGAGCGATCTCACAGGAAAGACATCTGCTGTATCTCAGAGAATCATACTCAGAGATCCATTAAATGGTTTAGTTTGGGAGGGACTGTAAAGATCATCTAGCTCCAACCATCTTGCAGTGGGCAGGGACACCTTCCATCAGACCAGGCCACTCAAGGCCCTCATCCAATGAGACCAGGTCATCCAACCTGGCCTTCAGCGAAGTTCACTGAACACCAATGAAGTTCAGAGTGAACCACTGTTTTCCAAAGAGCTCCAGGAGGATCTTAAATATAGCCCTCAGTGAGACTTATATCCTGTTTTCAGGGTTTGCAACCCAGCCAATTAAATTATGGGTGTCCATCTGAAGTGACTGCTAAGAAACATGTGAAGACCAAGATCTAGGACTACAGCAGTTTGATATCTTTTTCAGCCACCTGTTTCTTGCGTGGGTTTTGGTCGTGAAGTATTGTCCCTGAACAGTTTAAGTGGGCCTGGGAGACTGAAGTAACCAAGGTGAAATTAAACCACATAAAGCTGCAGGCTAAAGCAAACCCACAGTAGTAGTTCTGTTCCTTTCCACGTAGCCAATCAAATTAATACAGAATAAAAAAACTATCAGAACACTTTTGGTGGGGTTTTTCCCCCAGATGAGGACAAAATCTAGAGGTGAGATGACATGGAAGCAATGAGACTTGCATTATCATGAGCATTTTATTTTGCAGAGGATTTTTGCAAGTGTCTTTTAAGCCTGATTATTTTTGGCAGTACTTTTAAGACTGCCTGGGGGAAATACCCAAAGATTCACAGAATCACAGAACATTTGGGTTGGAAGGGACCTTTAAAGGTCACCTAGTCCAAGCCCCCTGCAATGAACTGAGACATCTTTAACTAGGTGAGGTCGCTCAGAGCCCCATCCAATTCGACCTTGGATGGTTCCACCTCTCTGGGAAATTCTTTCCTGTGTTTCACCACTGTAACTCTAAAATATGTCTTCCTTCTATCTAGGCTAACTCTCCTCTCTTTGAGTTTAAAACCACCACCACCACCCTTGTCCTGTCATAATAGGCCCTACTAAAATGTTTGTTCCCATATTTCTTATGGGCCCCCTTTAAGTACTGAAGGCTGCAATAAGGTCTCCCCAAAGCCTTCTCCAGGCTGAAAGGTCTCCCCAGAGCCTTCTCTTCTCCGCTCATCTTATGTTCCAGATTTTTAGGTGTAACTATATTATGTCAACAGCCAGAAGCCTCAGTGCAAGGAATCTAAAGGAAGCACAGAAATACAGAGGAATTAAGCAGGTGTTTGTTTGTCTGTTGTCCTGGCACCAATCAAATTGTATTTAAAAGAAAACTATAAACAAACAAACAAACAAACAAAAAAAAAAAAAAAAAAAACCCAAACAAAGAAGGAAAAGCCAAACCAAAAATCAAACAAAATAATTTCCTTTACAGAAACAAGAACAATCTAAAGAAATATCAGCTGTTTTTCTCATACTTTTTTTATTGTCTAGTAAATTTGTGCTTTTTTTTGTTGTCCAGTGAGTTTGTGCTTTTTTTAATTGTCCAGTGAATTTGTGCTTTTTTTTTTGTTGTTGTTGTCCAGTGAATTTGTGCCTTTTTAAAATTTTTTAAATTTTTTTTTTATTGCCCAGTGAATTTGTGTCCTGTTGCCTTGTAGCAAGAAGGGAATCGGTGTTAGAATCACGACTCGAATGATCAAACAAGAATGACTGGAAAGGTTCTTTGGCAGAGATCAGGCTGCACAGGAACTTGGCCTGTGTACAGTGAAAATACACTACAGATGTATAAATTACACAGGCTGGGACAGTGTTGGTCAAAACCTTCTGTGCTGGAGTCATGTGGGAAAGGAAGTGCAGACGTCATCGACTGACTGACTTCAGCTAAAAATCAGGCAATCGAGAAATTGCCTAAAACCACATCTGCAGGAGTGCACACAGAGCGTTTTGTAACCAGTTACAGTAACTAGATGTTCAAATGGGCAGCCACCGAAGGATTTTAACCAGCTGGCTCTGCTGGTAAAGCTCACTTATCATTTTAGCTCAAATTAGAGCCCTTGAAGCAAGCGATGGATTAAGCCAAGCAGACAGCCAAAGCCACCCTGTGTTTTCTTCCATAAAGTAGCTTGCAATCAGGTGTAGGTTGTTACAGTCCTGCATGTTCACAGCTGCAAACAAACTTCATCAAACAAGAAGCCAAATTCCTGATTATTGGCAGAAAAGGCCGAATCAGGATAATTTGATTTATTGAATAATTTTGAGCTACGGGCAGAGGCTTTTCAGCTGGGATATAGCTGTGGTGATGTGTGCTGGGGCTCAGGATGGCTTCCTGTAAAGTCAGCCTGGGAAAAAAAATACACGTAAGGATACAGAGGCTGTTTCACTGGGAAAATACTTCAAATGTTGTGAAGCTTTAGTGTTCAGATTGTTAATGCATCCTCAGATGAAACGTTTGTTCAGCTGGAAACGAAACAGATGTGAGAGGGTTTCTCACAGAAGACTTTTGAGTATTTGGAGTTTGATTTTAGTTCTTTCAAAGTAAGAAAACCCAGCTTAAAGAGAGCCTTGAAGCATCCAGTACGAGAAACCTTAGCTCTGTTTTTTTCCAGTGTATGTGTTTTCAAGATGAAGCCCAGGTTTTCAAATCAAGCAGTTGGAAAATAAGAAACACACCAGTGACAATCATCATTTTCCAGTTGGTTTTCAGGCCAGATGTAACTTGCCTCCTCTTTCAGGCTCTTCCCATCCCCTCTGCAGGTACCAATCGGTGTGGCAGTGCCCACCCCCAGCAGTGCCAGGCTATTCAGCAGTGCTGCCACTGCCGCAGTGGCTTCTCCATGTGTCCTGGCACCAGCTGCTTGCTCTGATGAGTGCCCACCAGGAGCCACCCAGAGCCGCTGCACTCTGCTGGTCAGCTCCTGCCCTGCTCCTGCGCTGCTCCTGCGCTGCTCCTGCGCTGCTCCTGCGCTGCTCCTGCGCTGCTCCTGCCCTGCTCCCGCGCTGCTCCCGCGCTGCTCCCGCGCTGCTCCCGCGCTGCTCCCGCGCTGCTCCTGCCCTGCTCCTGCCCTGCTCCTGCCCTGCTCCTGCCCTCATCAGAACTTGCTGGGTGAGCTCAGCGAGCACCGGGACCACACTCTCCATCCGCCCTCTGGCTCACAGACGGCAGCTCTGCATTCCAAGGGATAACTGTGGCACATCATTCTTTCCACAACTTGATGAACCTTTATTTCAGTCCTTGGCCCGTGGTGTTTTACTGGGAGGGGGTTCAAGGACTTTTCTTCTTCAGTGGCCCGTTTCCATCCAGTTTGTGTGCATTTCCTATAGGGGTGTGTGTGTGTGTGTATATGGAGCTGTTCAGCTTAAATGGGTCTCATATGTTCCTAATGTTTAGCTTGTGGTATATTTATGGAAAGCAAAGAGGTTGCTTCTCAGGCTTTGTTTGAGTAGGCTTAGTGCAGCTAGTGTCTTCCAGCCTCTGTCATAAGACAGATTTTTCTGTTCTTATGCTTGCTTTCTGGTTTTTAATTTGAAATAGTTTTGCTCCAACAGGAAATTTCTGTTAGCTCGCTTCAAGATACAATCCACCTTATACTTTAACAGTCATACTAATGCTTATTTCTGTCCAAAATACCTCGCTTGAAATACACTGAGCTCTGCTCAGATTCTTCCACAGCTGTGTTCGAGTGCTTCAGTTATCACAGAACCACAGAATATGCCGGGTTGGAAAAGACCTCCAGGATCACCGAGTCCAGCCTGTCACCTAACCCTTCTAGTTAACTAAACCATGGTACTAACTGCCTCATCTAGCCTCCTTTCAAACATCTTCAGGGATGATTACTCCACCACCTCCCCAGGCCACCCATTCCAATGCCAATCTCTCTTTTAGTGAAGAACTTCTTCCTAATGTCCAGCCTGAACCTGCCCTGGTGCAACTTGAGGCTGTGTCATCTTATTCTGTCACTGACTGTCTGGGTGAAGAGACCAACCCCACCTGGCTACAATCTCCTTTCAGGTAGTTGTAGAGAGCAATGTGGTCTGCCCTGAGCCTTCTCTTCTCCAGGATAAACAGCCCCATCTCCCTCAGCCTCTCCTCATAGGGCTTGAGCTCTGCTGCTTAATTTGCTGAGTTCCAGGCTCAGGGCAGCAATTCCTGCTCTTGTTTCCAGAGTACATGTTTTTGCCAAATTTCACCGTTTCTGCTTCTGTGTTTAAGTTATAAATTCTTTAACCTCTGAGTATTGATTATGCCTCCCAGATTCAGGACTCCCATCACATTTTGCTAATACCCTCTAGGACTTTGTGCCAAAATCACTGAGGTAAATATTAATTTAAGTTAGTTCCAAGAAACGGTTCTTGAATAACCTATTAAGTTATCTTGTTGAGTTTTATTTTATTTTATTACAGTACAATCACTTATGGACATGCTGCTACTGCCTCTTAGCAACACTGAGCAACACTCTAGAAAGAGAGTTAATTAACATATCTTCAGTTATTATAAAGCTTGCTGACCACCACTTCAGGGGTACAGTTTTGACCCCAAAATCACAAATAAGCATTTCCTTAAAAAAACAAATTTAAAAATCCTAACAATGTAGTGGCAGGGGAGGGGAGGTTGAGATAGTTGAGCCAGGGAGACATAAACAAGGCAAGAAGAACATCAGTCATCAGTAAAAATGTTACTTGGAGTTGAAATCTGCCATCCTCATGAGTTTGTTTAGATCCCAGAATACTTAATCTTCTTCATTGTGAATCTCAAAACTCTTCCAGTTTTCCAGCTGTGCTTGATGCATGCAAAAGGTTTGTCAGGGACCATGGAAAATTACAGTCTTTTGATCTTCTCCTAGGGTTTGAATTTCAGCTTTCAGGTCATTTGAAACTTCTGACACAGCTTAATGCCTAAGATTGAATTCCTGAGAATTTCAGCTGTTTGCCTGACACTGGAAGTGTGTTCCTTCTTCTTCCTCTCCTTATCATGAATTGAAATACACAGTAAAAGGAGATAGTTTTGAAGTCTTTCTTCATGCATTTAATAACATAGTGGCCGTGCTACCTCCTGCTGAAATCGAGGAGTCACAGGAATGAACTTTGCAGAACCTGATCTGTGATACCTGAGGAAAGAGAGGGAGGAGGCTGCCTTTTTAGTGATTGTCATATTTTTTGTCTGTAGAGCAAATGAATAAATCATCAAGAAGTAAGAGGTGCTTTAGTTTTTATCAGAATATCATTAATGTGCCATAGAGCATTCAAGACATGCATTAGCCTGGCTCAATGGGTCAATACCACTTAAAGACCTATCTCCAATCTGCAATGTTATGGATGCTTTGAAAGAATGTACAAATGTGTGAGCTGCACATCACAGAGTCAGAGAATGTTAGGGGTTGGAAGGGACCTCTGAGATCATCAAGTCTAAAACAGGATCATCTAGGGCAGGCCACACAGGAACACATCCAGGCAGGTTCTGAAAGTCTCCAGAGAAGGAGACTCCACAACCTCCCTGGGCAGCCTGTTCCAGTGCTCCAGCATCCTCACAGTAAAGAAGTTTCTCCTCATGTTAAGATGGAACCTCCTGTGTTCCAGCTTGTACCCACTGTTCCTTGTCCTGTCACTGGGCACCACCACAAACAGCCTGGCACCTTCACCCTGACACCCACCCCTCACATATTTATAGACATGGATAAGATCCTCTCTCAGCCTTCTTTTCTGCAGACTAAAAAGCCTCAGGTGTCTCAGTCTCTCCTCAAAGAAGAGATGTGCAAGACCTGCAGTCATCCTTGTAGCTCTCCATTGGACTCCCTCCAGCAGATATGCGTCTCTCTTGAACCCAAAACTGGATGCAGCATTTGTGGTAAGCTGAAATTACCCCCAAAATAAAACCACCAGCCTAGCTCAGAAGGTGTGGTCTCCCCAGGGCAGAGCAGAGGGAGTATCCCATCTGTTTCCAAAAGTCAAGCTGCCCCTAGCAATCCTTTTTGTTTCATGACTCTTTAAGTCTTGGTTATGATTTTATTTTCTGAAAAGTTAGTCTTAGATTAAAATCTGCATAAACTGTGTCATGTAACTGGAAAGCTGCATATAAAAGCTTGGTGTGTGCTGTTTGCTGCACCTTGCTTTGAGGACAACTAGCAACCATCACTGTAGCACATGTGGGATTGCAGCATGGTCATCACTGGCATCCAAAGATGCCTTTGCAAACCACCAGACCTTCATTTTATGCTTTCTTTAGCTCCCTTTTTAGTCTTCTGGATGGCTAGAGCAGATGCAGCAGTTTTCTTGCAGTGATATGAAAATGCTTGAGAGGTGAGTAAATGGAGATGGCTGGGTCTCATTTTCACTCACTTTAAGATAATGAGTTCTTTTTCAAACAGCATTTTTTCACCTGCGGTGTGTGAAGAAAATTCATCATGAAACCAGCCCAGTCAGAAAATATGATCTCTTGTGAAACTGTTCAGAAGGCTTTCTGAGAGACGTTTAAGTCCCCTTACAACATCTTTGTAGCCCTTTGCTGTACCCTCTCAAGCAGGTCCCTGCCCTTCTTGAACCAGCCAGCCCAGAACTGGACACAGCACTTCAGATGGGCAGGGCAGAGCAGGGCGGGAGGAAAACCTCCTTAGACTTGCTTGCCACATTTTTTCTTGATGAACCCCAGGATGCCATTGGCCTTCTTGGCCACAGGGGCACATTGTTGGCTCATGGTCATCCTGTTGTCCACCAGGACTCCCAAGTCTTTTCCCACAGAGCTGCTTTCCGGCAGGTTAGCCCCCAACCTGTACTGAGACATGGGATTACTCCTCCCCAGGTGCAATTCCCTGCACTTGCCCTTATTGACTTGCATCACCACTGCTTGATTTCTCCTGCACCATCAGCTCTCCGTTGCAGTGAAGGCCAAGATGAACCTGTCATTGGAACTTCAGTCACTGACAGTATATAGTGATGAGGATCATAATTTGATCAGATCCTGTTGGCTTCTACTGGGCCTTTTGATGATGTGGAAACTGTGCTGGATCAGATCTGCCTGAGGCCAGTGTGACACCGGCACTGCTTTCGCAGCCTGAAGGGCTGCCACCAAATCACTCCTTGTCCTTAAAAGCCATTGCCATCTGCCAGGTAATGTTTCCTTTCTGTCTGACTTTTCATCAAGCAAAAAGCTTAGCTGTGGCACGTTAGATATACAATGAAGGCAATTTAGTTCAGCCCCTGTGATTAAATGTAATTCACTTCAGCAGAAGCTGCTTACACTGGTTAATTGCTCCAATCTGAAAGGTAATCAATTCCTCCTGGCTGAGGCAAACAAGGGCAAGCCTCATGCTCAGAAAGAACAGAAGAAAGGTTGTGAACTTCATCTCACCTCCGATGTGATTGCAGTATTACTCTCAGGGTAACTCCTAACATCCTTTTATAGACAGTTCAGAAATTAGTTTCTTATTTTCAAAAGAAATGGACACACTTGTGTGCAGTACACAAAAAAAAAAGAAAGAAAAAGAGCCAACCAAGAAAAAGTAATAGCACTTTAATAACAGAGTAGCAATTGAATGACAGGAGGTGCTTTTCATTTCATAATATTAAGAAATCAGGGCTTAACTTAAGACTACTTTCCTAACTTAAAGCCTCAGGTAACTGACTTCCTGAAGGATGAGCCAGACCTGTAAGCAAAGAGATCATTTACAAGCTCCTGAAATTCTGTTCCATTAGCAACAGATGGTAAACATTTTTTTTAATTTATTTTTTTACTAGATATTTTATACATATATTCAATACTGCCTCTTTAATTTTGTACAGGGCTGCCTCACATGTCAGACTTTCCAAAGGGAAGAGGGAGGCTGGATCAGCAAGTTAGCTAGGCAAGCATTCTGTAGCTATATATGGATTTAAAAGGAAACTTAAGCCACAGGAGGCTTGCATAGCAATATTTCACAGCTAGGAATTAGCAAGAACTAACTCAGCTTCTTGCTGTGAATTAATGCAGCCAGGAATCTGAGGCAGAATTGTTTTCTTCCCCAGGAAACTTATCTTGAGCTGGGTGCCTCTGTTGCCCCACAGCCAGGTACATGGGTCCTGCCTCTACCCTGCTCCCCCGTTCATTGCAGCATTCCCGGCCCCACTGAGGAGAGACTTAGAATCATAGAATCAGTCAGGGTTGGAAGGCGCCACAAGGATCATCCAGTTCCAACCCTCCTGCCATGCCCAGGGACACCCTGCCCTAGATCAGGCTGCTCACAGCCTCATCCAGCCTGGCTGCAAACACATCCAGGGATGGGGCCCCAAACACCTCCCTAGGCAACCCCTTCCAGGCTCTCACCACTCTCATGGTGAAGAACTTCCTCACGTCCAGTCTGAATCTGCCCACCTCCAGCTTTGCTCCATTCCCCCTAGTCATGTCACTTCCTCCAGTTCCAGAGATATTTTTAATTAAACAATGACTTGGTAGCTAATGTAGTGTGTACTAAGCCTTCCCAAGTTCCTGTCTGATTGCTGCATCTTGCTAAATCCAAGTCAGATTCCTGCTTGCACTATTTGAGCTCAGTGACCCAGCTTGCCTGTGCAATCTGCTGAGATCAGGAGCTCCTCTATGCATGGATTCCTGAGAGGGACTGGTCAGATCTGCTCAGGGACTCATCTTACTGAGGCCTTCCCAGGCTTGCACATGCTAGAATTCTACCACTGGAACAGGCTGCTCAGGGGGGTGGTGGAGTCATCATCCCTGGAGGTGTTGAAGAAGCATGCAGATGTGGCACTTCAGGGCATGGTTTGGTGGCAGTGGTGGTGTCAGGACTGGATGATCTTAGTCTTTTCCAAGTGAAACAGTTCTGTGGTTCCACAGGAGCTGCTTTGCTGAGCAGCTTTGCCGAGCGCTGAGAACACATTTGCTAAGCAGCAGCAGCAGCTCCAAACGAGGTCGGTTGCATTCTGCAGACCGTGGACTGTTGAGACACATAATTAATGTAGTCTTGCAGTTATGGAAACTTGGCCTTTCTGCTTGGGATGGCTTCAGCTAAGGGTGTGTTCTTGGTGCTTTTTGAAAGGAAGGCCTGGTTTGTTATTTGTTGCCGAGTGAACCGGCAGGCACTATTAATATTGCCGTGCTGACAGGGAAAGCTTTTTCCCCAGTTTGCTGCACTTTTTTTTTCCCCCCCCCCACCTCTTTCCCTTNTGTTTCCCCAGTTTGCTCCCCTTTTTCCCCCCCCCCCCCACCTCTTTCCCTTGAAATGCTCCTTCTCTTTCCATAAACAGATGCAGAGAGACCAAACATTTCCTGCAAAGTAAGGCAGTGAGTTCAAAGCAGCAAGAGCAGGGTTATCTTGCTGATGAAAAGGCTTATTTATTGTATGTCTGCACACGGCAAAGAAAAATTTCCCCCAGACCAGAAATTTCTGTGTCAGGTGTTTGCCTGCAGCCAGTTTTATGCTGTGCTGTGTGGAGATGACAGCTACTCAGGCGTGAACTGACAAAACAGGACGTTTTTTTGACTCCCATCTCTCCAGCTATTCCATATAATGCCAGGGTTTGGGGTTTGTTTTTTTTCTCTGAGACTTGGAGCTACAAAGCCCTTTTGTGAGTATCAGCTGCAGAGCGATGCTGCCCTACTCAGAGAGCAGAGCACTGCAGGATGCAGGATGCTCTTCAGGGGCCTGACCAATGTCACTGACTCTGCGCACACCAAAATGGTTGTCATTTGTAAGGCTTAAGAAAAAAAAGTAAATTTGGGGGCATATGTATCTCTTTGAAGGCTTTTTTAGCCAAACGATGCTGGGCAGGGCTTGCCCTACCTCCAGCGTGCTGAACAGTGCATGCTAAATTTCAGGGCAGGCTGAGTTCAAGCCTCTGAAACAGCTACCTCTGGAACAAAAATGCTTTGCAATCCCTGACTACTCAAAACTGCCATAACTGAGTCAGGAAGACAGGCTGGGAAAAGTGAACCTGAGTGTTTCTCATTGCTGTGGGGAGAATGATACAATCTCAACCTGATATTCTTCATTCATTTTTCTCTTCTGGATGTTTACTGAAGGCCTGCCCTTCCTAGCTGATGCTTTAAACAGAGGATTACATTACCTAGAGGGTTTTTTTTTTTTTCCCCTCATAATCTGAAGTATATGGCAAACAGTTTAGTCTTTATTCCTTTAGTTTACTCCTGCTTCCCATCCCAGGAGCACTGCAACTGTAAAACTGATAGCAGCTAGCTAGAGCTGTAAAAATATGGCTATGACAGTAACTGGCAAGAAAGAAAAGAAGCCTGAGCTGTTACAGGGAAGTTTGTGAGCCACTACAGTAACCCTGGGAACCTATAGTGAATTCTGTTATATATCCAGAGCTCTGCAGCTTTATTTCCTAGTCACAGGAGCTGGAAGCCACAAATATAATGATTCAAAACATTGCTTAGAGGCAAGAAATGAAAGAAAGAATCATTTGAGGAAATATAATAATTTAGACTGAACTGTTAAACAAGAGACAGAAAGTAGCAGTTTCCTAAGAGAAAACACCTAGAGGGGAAAAAACCAAAAAGCAGAAAGTTTCTCATCTCTTGGAGAAATAAACAAAAGAAGATTTCATTTTTTAGGCTTGAGAGAAATAGTTTGGGAGTCTATCTTAAAAAAATTTTTAAAAAAAGTAAAATAAAAAAAAAAGCTCTTTTAGAGCTTATCATTTAATTTATGTGCTTTTCTGGGCAGAGATTTCAAGCTTTACTTTCTTTGTCCAGCACTTTTTGCTGCAAGGTATTATTCATAAGAAGATCTTAGTGAAAGGTAACTCGTAAAACATCTCCAGGAGTCAGTAAGTCTTGTAACCAACATCAGTCTGTCTGCACACATTCACCTTCCCAGGACTTAAGTGCCTGCAGGGCTTAAACTGGTTTAGACTTCATGGCTCTCCTTTGGGCAAGGTACTGGCAAGGCTGTGGTTGTGCCAACGCAAAATCCATGGCAAGAGGGGACTGTACACATGGTTAGGAGAGGGCTGCAGTATCAGAAGCTTGGTGGGAAAGACAAGCAGCAGGGGTAAGGCAGAAACAGCTAGCTCCCAAGAGAAATAAATCCTTCTGAGTTCTATTTACAGGTTTCCCAGGCACTATTCTTTCCAGATCCAATGAACCCATTGAGAATGAGTCACCTTATTCCAATGCACAGGATTACTCTAACCCCAAGACCTCTTATGCTATTCTGTTTGTAATGCTCAGTGATTGCCTTCTCTTTTTCCCTACAAATGGAAAGTACCAGAGGAATAATCCTGTCCTGCCTCCTCGGTGGTGTGTTGGAAGAAGCACACGTGCCTCTTCTCAGAAGTGGTTTCAGCCAGTTTGGAGCAGAGGGATGGTTTTGCAGTCGGTACCTGCTACAGCTCTTGTTAACGGTTGCCTTGGTCCCCTCAGGTATTTTATTTCAAAGAGCTAAAAAGGCAAAACGCTGGGCTTTTGCCTGAAAAGAAGGCTGGGAGGGTTTCAGGTTTTCAGTAGCATGAGTCTGGCTCAGTGAGTTATGTGGGGATTTAATTTTCCTCCGGGCTCCTTGGAAACCTTCTATAAAATGGTTTGCATTTACCAGCCTGGTTCCTTTAGCCTGCCTGCTTCCTCAGTGTGTGCTTGCCATAAAGGCTACCTTGGGTTTTTATCACCTCCTCATTGCTCCTGGTTCACTGATAGCAGCTGGTGATAAAGGAAATCTCCTTGAAAGCTGAAGGTCCTCTGCTCCCTCAGTGCTGCGGGGATACAACCTGCTCGGGTCTTTCTCTTCCACAGAAGAAGTCCTTAAAGAAAGAATCAACAGATGGAAGGCAACATGCTCAACCTTGCCCTTGTGATCATCCCCACAGGGCGTTCCAAGGAGGATGTCTTCACCACATCCAGGCTAGCCTTATGCTTTTTGCCCCATATAGGCACTGAACTTTGCTTTAAGTCTGAGAAGATGTTTCTGGATGCATTGCCGTGAAGGTGGCCATGGGAGCTGGTGCAGCTGCAGGAGCTTGCTCTCAGCCAGCCAGCTCAGCAATTACTTGCTAATGGTGTAACCTGTGTAGTCCAGTTGTAGCTGTGGGACAAACCTGGAGCTCAGCACTGTAGTATAAGGATGGATCCTATGACTATTATTTCAGTTTCACAGACCTTGCCACAAGCCTGTCAGGGAGGGTTGCTGTGATTGTCTCCATACTACTGCTGAGGTTTAGTTTTGTTCACGCTTTTTTCTCAACTGGACTCTGAGTGGCTCTGGAACTGCCTGGCTGAGGTGATTCATAGGAGCCTCCATTTCTTTAGCAAAGCAGGGAACTCAGTGCTGTAGTTTGCATCAACAGGAACAAAACTGCTCCTCTCTATGCAGTGTACCTTTAAAGACCCTCCAAGCTCCCACCCTACTGAAGCATCTCCCACAGAGTAACTCAGAATGGTTTACAACCTTTCTCCATGCTCCTTGTACTGTTTAAGAGCAGGATGTGGCCGCTAAAGATTTGGCTGGGCTGTGAAGGCATCTGAGGTTTAGGTCAGCATGGTCCAACCAGCTGCCTTGATCTACCACGGGGAGATCTGGCCCACTGCCCTTCTCCTGGAGGAGACAAGGACCAGCTGCTCAAGCTGTAAAGGCAAGTGGGGCTGTTGAAGGCTCCCTCCTGCACCAGCCCAGGCAGCAGGAAATGGGAGTGATGGCTTCAGACTGGCCTGGGAGTGCCCAGGCAGCACTGCCAGCCCCATGGCACATAGGTGGGGCAGCCACAGAGACTGCAGCAGGGGCATGAGAGTCTGCTGGAGGGGAAAAAAAGGCTGTAGCTAAAATATGAAACTTTTTAGTGAAATGGAGGCCTGGGACACAGAATCACAGAATGATAGGGTTTGGAAGGGACCTCCAGAGATCCTCTGATTGACAGAAGGGTTGGACTAGAGCAGGTCACACAGGAATACAGTGTCCAGGCAGGCTTTGAGAGTCTCCAGAGGAGACTCCACAACTTGTCTGGGCAGCCTGTTCCAGTGCTCTAGCAACCTCAAAGTAAAGAAGTTTTCTCCTTATGTTCAAGTAAAACCTCCTGTGTTTTGGTTTCTCCCCATTGCTCTTTGTCCTATCACTGGGCACCACTGAAATGAGCTTAGCTCCATCCTCATGACCTCCACCCTTTAGGTATTTATTATTTAGGCATTGATAAGATCCTCTCTCAGTCTTCTCTTTTCCAGGCTAGAGAGTCCCATATCTCTCAGCCTTTCCTCATAAGAGAGATTCTCCTGTCCCCTAATCACCTCTTTAGCCCTCCATTGAATTATTTACAGCTGCTTTCTGAGATAGAAGGCACTCAAGTTGTCAGCCTCTGAACTGGCACTCTGAACCTGGAATTCCATGTGTCTGTGCATATATATATATATATACACACACACACACACAAACAGAGAAGAGATTCTGCTCTGGAGTGCTTCTAGCTGTGTGCATGGCTAAGAGTTAGGGCAAAGGAACGGATTGGTAGCAAGGACTCTCTGCACATTTCCTTCTCCTCAGATTTTACATTTTTTTAGGAAAATGGATAGCATTCAAACAGCAGGGGAAAGGTGACTTGGAAAGGGGGAGATGTGTAGGATTTAAATATCCTATAGCAATGTCATGGCAGGAAGTTAAGTCCTTTTTAAAATTTTTTCTTTTCTTTTCTTTTTTTCTTTTTAATTTTTCTTTTTTTTTTTTTCCTTGTTTTTACCTTATGGTTTGAACTTCATGGAAGGGCTGAGGAAATGTTTCAGCTGCAGAGCTGCTGCTGCTATGCTGCAGTTGGTGTGCTGCTGGGTCTGCACGTGCTGGAACACACAGCACACATCCCCGTGGTGCAGAATTCCCAGTTCCCCTGTGGTTAGCAGGAATTGCAATGCCACACTCCCACTGCCAAACAGAGGCCACAAAGTTCAGAGTGTGCACATCAGAAAAGAAAAGAAAAAAAAAAACAAAAACAAAAAAAACCAAAAAACCACCAACTAATCCCTGCAAAATCCAGTAAGGCAGAATGTATGCACTACTGCATGTGTTCTACAAGGAGATGAGCCAAAACAGAGAGCTTCTAAAGTGGTCTTAAAGCCCCCAGATCTATGAATTGCCACCTCCAGTGCTTCCCTGGAAGTCAGGATGTTTTCCCAGGGAGGTAATCAGCCTCCCACACACCAAAGGCAAACTAAATTTCTGTGCCAAAATCCCCAACTACATCCTGGATGGGGTTCTAGGGATTGATGGCAAAATGAACAACCCCCCCAGAGTAAAATATATTGTGGGAATAGCACTTGGTCTGACTGAAGAAGCTGCTTTAAAATTGGTTGTAAAGGCAGAGCAAGTGCTGGAACGCCCTGCAGTGAGAGAGGCTGTCAGGCTGTCCTCCACCCTGCAGAGCCCTCTCTGTGCCCAGCAGAGGCTGTGCATGTGTGTATGTGTCTGTGTGTATGTCTGTGTCTGTGTCTGTCTGTGTGTGTCTGTCTGTCTGTGTGTGTGTGT
>VWZI01022230.1:972510-1036262 GCA_013396835.1 Psilopogon haemacephalus
AAGGCTTTCATTCATTATTTTTTTTTTTTTTTTTTCCAACACTGCCTGACCAGGACATAGCCAATTTTAAGCTTTTTTGTATTGTGTAAGAGTATTTTGTAACAGAGGAAGATTTTAAAAAAAAGGTAAATTGAGGGTTGGTTTTTTTTTAATCTTAAAAGAAACCTTACTTTACTCCTAAGAGGTTAGAGGCAAGGGGAATATGTATCATCAGCAGGCAGTGAGCTCTGTTTCTGTAGCATCTGCAAAGTGTACGCTGTCACCTGCAGCCTTTTCGTGTTTGTGCAGGGCATCAAATGTAACCAAGAAAAGGCTGAAAATCAAATCACCATTTTTAGCTGCACAATAAGCTGCCTCAGCAACAAACCACATTTACAGCAGTGGGAAAACTTCTCCATGTGCTGGCCAATGATGATGCTTTTTAAAATGTTTTCATTTCCACCGAGGAAGTGTTATTATTTCCACTTCAGGAACCTTGCTGGAGAAATAGTAGTGATATCCCTTTTGGGGCTTGAGGTCTTTCCTCAACAGGCAGAAACTGCAAATATTCATCTCTCTTCATCTGTCTTTTAACCTCTTCCTTTCATGGGATACATCACTTCTCTTTTCTGAAAGAGCCTGAGCACATCCTCAATTTTCTGCTGAGAGCAGATTATGTTTGCATAAAGTAAACCAGTGCCCACTATGGAGACAGGCTGCAGAAACATCTCCTTCTGTATTTTTCTGCCAAGGCTGAGCTCATTTTGGTGTTGGCTAAAGTTGAAGCAGATCAATAGTAATTGCATATTCTCCTGAGACAAGCAGTCTGACAAACCCTCTCTGTTAGTTGTACTCACGTTCAGCCTCATACTCAACGCTTCCTATAGCTACTCGTGGGTTTTGAATTCAGTTTTCTGTATTGCTTATCCAGGAGGAGCCAATGCTAAAGGAGTCAAAAGACTGTGCCCAAGCACAGCTGTGGTTTTGGCCTGAAGTCTGTCAAGAAGAAAAGGGCTGACAATATCTGTCAGCCTTAAACATAAGCTAGCAACAAAGTTGTTTCCTTTATGAAGTTGTGCTTGAGAAGATTCTCGTTCAGCTGTTTTAATTCTGAATTCCGTTTCACTTTCTGAGAAATTTTAAATGCCAATTTAGCTAAGATAACCACTGGAATATTCAGTGCAGTTCATGCTCCAGCATACTCTTTCCCAAATGCTGTATTCCAAAGTTATACTGAATTAATATGAAGTGCCCTGTAAAGGTTTCGTTCTAGGAACCCTTTTCCATTCTGCAGAATTGTTAGTATATTCTTATGGCAAATTTCCTTCGAAGACCCTGGCATTGTTCTTCCATGAGCTGTTTCATGCCCACCTCACTTGATGCCATTTGAGCATTTAGTGCAACACTCTGCAGTTAGAGATGACACACACAGGCTTGTTGGTCTGAACAAGGTACCTTTATGTAAAGCTGTAGAACAGTTCACAGGAGGAAAACAGAAGCCAGTAGTCAGAAAACAACATTTATACCCTAAAGCCTGTGGGGCCTTGAGGACCATATAACATATACCTGTTCTGCAAATTAATGCCTATTCACCTCTGAAACCTTCTGATGCTGTAAATTTTACCATCATCTGCGACAGAAATAGCAAGCACACGTGAGCCAAGAACCAGAGGTGAAGCTCTGCTTGCAGGGCAGGATTACACAAGCATCACCCCAAATCCAGTGCCCAGCTCTGGATTTGCCATCAGTTTATAGGCAGTTTCTGGGCTGGGGGCTGGTTTTGGTGCTGCTGCATGGAAGGTTACAGAGTAAAATGCTGCACTTCTTTATAGTACCACAAAACTAATGCTGTTCAGTGGGAAAGCAATGGCTTTGCCACAGCAGAGGGTATCATGCCAAGTATTTGCTAACAGACATTATCAATATGCTGCTTTATTTTTTTTGGGCCCACTGCTTTTTCCTCATTTTGTGCAAAAGAAATTTTTGACTGCTGGAGCAGGCACAGAGGGTGAAATCCTGTCGTGCTGAAATCAATGGGCCTTTTGACAATGCCAGGGTTTCAATGAGAGCCTTCATGGGAGCGTGCCACGGGGGCAGCTGTTTCTTGGATGCAGCCCAAAAGCTCCCCAGCTATCTGATCTCGTACAACTACCCCTATGGGTTCACAGCAGAAAATGCAACACTCAGCAGAAAAGAGCTTGCTCTGCTCCTTGGTTCTCTCCACCCTGCCTTTCTGGTATTCCTGAGAAATTCCTTTCTGTCCTCCTTTGGCATTGTTGCCCTCTGTGCCTCCCAGATAATGCCAGAAATTACTTTAGAAAACTCCTCATTGATTTTTTTTTTTTGTGTGTGTGTTGTTATTTCAGACATGACTGTGGTGGTCCTGCTGCAGCTGAATGCGATGAAAAGATCTGATCCTTCAGCCCAGAAAGGTAAATGTTACTTTCAGCGCATGTCTCTCATAATAATAAATAAATCTGATTTTCATTTGTATGCACAATAGACAGTTTAAGGGTATTCAGGTTATCTCAGTGCAGTCTTATGACTTTGTCTTTTAGAGGTGATTCTGGAATGGATAATGGCTTCTCATGCACAGGACCCTTTTGTCAGTGTGAGCCTGCATCTTTTCCATTGTTTGATGCTTTGAAGTTGTAAGTTAGGATTCCATTGGATTGTAATCCTGAACCATAACAGTTATTGCCTTGGATGAGGCTGCTGTATATCTTTCCACGACTTCTAACTTTTACCAAAGCTTTGCCCCGTGAGTCACCAAGGCTACAGATCCCCACGCTGCAGACTTCTTTCAGAAGCAGACATTCCAGCTGGGTTACTGGGGGAGAGACTATTTTGATGTACAATTTAAATAAGACTTGGAAAATGCATGTTGGATTGAAAACAGCAGTGGCTGGGAGTCAGCAGTTGCAGCAGAGAGCAAGAGACCCCTCTTACTCTCCTAATGTATGATGAAAGGGAGAAAAAGTATTTACTAAGGCTGAATTTTTTTACTCACGGTGGCACTGATGAAAGCATAACCATGCTGACAAAGCCATAGCAGAGTGATTTACAGTGTGGTACTTCCATGAAGAGACCTCAAAAGTGGAGTCCACCACAACCCAGGTATCAGCCAAACCAGACAACTGGCAGTAACTCCAGCCAGGGATGGAAAGCTACGTAGATAAAGTACTATGGCTGGCAAAGAATGGGAACCAAATAAAATCTTAGGTGAAATAAGAGTGTCTTGGGAGTAAAATTGTTTGAAAGAGCCCCTGTTGGCAAACGTAGACCAAAGACAAATGCCAGGCAGACTCAGTCGAATAGGCCTGGGCTCTTAGCAGTGCAAAAGAAGTCACCTGGGCTCTGCAAACCTTGCCCACCTTGAGGTGTATGTGCATATGGTCTTGACTGACTCTGGGGCTTGGAATGTCTGCTTTAAGCATCTCTCTGAATGAGGAGTGCAGCTCTTACTCTTGCTGTCTGTGGGTTAGGCTTTTGTTGGCTGCCTGACTGGCTGATTTACCTTATGCTCTTGGTATTTCTTGGTGTTTGTTAGCCATATGACCTTCTGCACTTGCATAAAGTGCTTCAGTGGGCTCTGAAGTCAATACTTGGCAACAGTGATAGCATAGGTTACCGTGATGTATTAAAGGCCACACCAACAGTGAGAACTTGCACATAGTGCTGCTCTGTCTTATCTTAAAGACAGATATGTCTTACCCTAAAGACAGACATGGCCCGGCCATGTAGTTAAGCCCATTGGTGAGCTCCAGGAACCTATCAACCTCCCCAGCAGTTGTGGGAGCACCTGGAAGCAGAATCAGCAGCCAGATAAGGTCATGACTGGAGCATCTCGAGGAACTGCAAGCAAAGCAAAGATAGGAGCAGCTTGTGGAGCTCAGCACACATGAGCTTAAGGAGAGCAGCTGGCCTCTAGAGCAGCTCTTTGCTTCATGTGTGCCCTGAGACAGGATTAGCTTGCAGTTATAGAACAAAGCTGCTGCCATGGAAGGGGCCTGAGACACTGTGTGAAATGTAGGTGTTTAGTCATGGCAGCACAAGGTATGGTAGAGGGTGTGTTCCCTGAGCCCTATATAAGGCTCTACAATGACCAGTGAGGAAAAAAAAAAAAAAAATATATATATACAACATAAGTATCTGGCCTGTTTCCCAGTGAGGTTAACTGTAAGCATCACAGTTATTTACAACATGCAGAAAGGATTGGGATGGTAGTTAAAATATTTACATTAAAGAGGCGACATAAATATTTCTGTGTGCGTAGCCCTGAGGAACAGCAGTGGGAGTTCTAACTGTAGATGCCTGCAAGATTTGGTATCATCTCTGCTAGCCAGTGATTTTTTTTTTTTTCCCATGGAAAAGGAGCTGGTAGCTTTACAGACCCTTTCTTTGTGTGATCTCACCTTGATTTAACAAATCAGAAAGTGGCTAGGGCAGATTTATACTAGTTACGTGCAAAGTTTGACCCTGCTGTAATCCAGATACTAGATTCACACAGAGTATTGTTTCGTGAAGGAGAAAGGCTTAAAGTTTTACACAGCCAGCCCCCACAGGATGAACTGTGTTTGGGGTTTTCTCCAACGTGTCTAATTTGAATTTCGTTTCCCTGTCTTTACCCTATCAAAGTTTATTTCAGCACTTAATGCTCGAACCTGCACATCTTTCCCTTTCAAGTTTTTTAAGCAGTGGCAATCCACACAGACTGAGCAAGTTGGTGTTTGCAGCTCTGCAAAGCCCCTCCGCCCCGTGCTGCTGTGCAATGTGAAAATCAGACTGTTAGCAAAGTGGTCGTTTCCAATAGGAGGATGAGCATAGCCAAGCATTTCCAATGTGAAAAAATGAGCAAAGCCGAGCGTTTCCAATGGGAAGATGAGCAACTCCGAGCACTTCCAACGGGAAGATGAATAAACAAACCCGGAGCGTTTCCAGTGTGAAAAGGAGCAAAGCCAAGCGCTTCCAATGGGAAAATGGGAAAACCTGAGCATTTCCGATGGGGAAATAAGAAAAGCCGAGCGACTCCAAGTTCGAGGTTCGCGTTTCTCAGGGGAGAAAGGTGTGTGAGCCTCCCTCTCCCCCCGCGGGGGGCGACACCCGGGGGCGGTGCCCTGCGGGACTCGGCGGCCGATGCCCGGGGCGGGGGGCGGCCCAGCCCCGCTCGGCTCGGCGCGGGGGCCGCTTCCTGCTCCGCTCGGGCTGCCCGGCTTTTAAAGGCGGCGCGCCGACAGCCGGCCCCAGAGCGCCGCTGGGCCTCCGCGCTGCGCTTACCGAGNGGCTGCCTGGGCAGCCTCTGCCACGGGTACTTCGAGGGCCCGCTGTACCCCGAGATGTCCAATGGCACCCTGCATCACTACTTCGTCCCCGACGGGGACTACGAGGAGAACGACGACCCCGAGCGCTGCCAGCTGCTCTTCAGGGTGAGCGAGCAGCGGCGGTGCGGAACGGCGGCGGCGGGCGGCGGCGGGCTGAGCCTGCGGGAGGAGCTGACGGTGCTGGGCCGGCAGGTGGAGGACGCGGGCCGGGTGCTGGAGGGCATCGGCAAGAGCATCTCCTACGACCTGGACGGGGAAGAGAGCTACAGCACCTACCTGCGCCGGGAGTCCGCCCAGATCAGCGACGCCTACTCCAGCTCGGACCGGTCGCTGAGCGAGCTGGAGGGCAAGTTTCGGCAGGGGCAGGAGCAGGGGGGGCGGGAGGAGGCTCGCCTGGGCGATAGCTTCCTGGGGCTGCTGCTGCACGCCCGCGCCCTGCTCCGGGAGACACGACACATCTCCAGCGGGCTGCGGGACAAGCACGACCTCCTGGCCCTCACCGTCCGCAGCCACGGCGCCCGCCTCAGCCGCCTCAAGAACGACTATCTCCGCTCCTGAGCCGGGACCGCGGCCCCCGGGGAAGAGGGCTTCAACCCGTGGCAGCCCGCGGGAGGTGCCGCAGGGCTGTGTCTGGAGGGAGCACTTCCTGGGGCAAATACACCCTTCAGCCGAGAAAAACTTATTTATTGTGTTTGACTTTCTGATCCGTGCCGCATCTCTATAAAGCAGGCGGTTAGAAGTATGTTTAAGTTAACACCCCATATTTAAAACGTTACCTCGCCTTACATCGTCCATCCCTGGTGACCGAAAGAAGTAAGCTTTCTCCTCTCGTCGTCCGTTTCTGAATCGCCTGTTCTGCTGCGGCTCACCTGCCGCTGCGGTGGACAAAGCCTGGTGCTCACCAGCCGTGTCCGGACTGACTCGGTGTGGCAGATGCTTAAATTGCTTTTGTTGTTACTCCCCTTCAGGGTGAAATCCCTGGCCCTCTGTTAACTTTTCCCTAACCTTTTGTAATGCTATGTATTCTACACATGTTAAATATTGCTCTACTTCGTCACTTAAAAGCTGTGAGTTCCCTTTGTGTCATGAAAGATGGGAACTATTCTGGCAGGATTTGTACTCTCCCAGGCTTGCTTATCTGTGACTTTAAGCTATCATAACCCCAAGAGCCAGCCAAAAAGACTTATGTCAGATCCTGAGAATGCAGATGTAGATTTTTTTTTTTTTAATATATATATAGTAAGAATCAACCCTAGTGGTAATATTACAGAGCATATTGAGCCCTAGTGGTAGTTGTAGTTTCAGAGCCCGAATTTGAGAGCCAGGTTTCTTGGTGCATGTTTCTAAAACAGACACAGAAAGGTTTTGTCTGTGCCAGCAGTGACGTTTCTTATTGGTGCCTTTGTGCTTTTGCTAGCTTAAGCTATTAATAAAATTATTTGTGCTCCTAGACAATAGCAAAAGTGCCTAGTCAGAAGGAGGGAGAGGATTGTTTGGGTTTGGGTTTTTTTTTTCAGACTATTTAATTGTCACTTTGGGGTAATGTGGCTACTAGGTTACGGATACTGCAGGCAGAATCACTGTTTGGATGAGAAAAAAAAATCGTATGTTGTTTTAATAAATATTTGAAAGTGATGTTAATGTACTTTTTTTTTTCTTTTATTGTTCTGCTCGAGACGCTCTTGATTTAAAACATGCTGCTGTAGTATGGCTTTCCAGAAAAAAAGAAAAAAAAAAGAGTGAGTATGTAGACCTTGCCAAATGAAATAACTTGCTTTTTAGTAAAAACAAATAAAACTTTACAGTCTCAAGAGGTAAGCAAGTTTCATTAAGAGCAATGATCCAGGAGGGCGTGTAGGGTGGGTTTCTTGGGCATTTGTAAGCCTCCTTAAGAAACTGGCAACTGCATGGCACTGGTGGAAGAGCTGTTGGATGTGTGTTCGAGGTCTAATCTTGTCGACTCGTCTCACACTCGGGTTTAGGTTGGTCTGCAAGCCACCCAGATGGTAAGTTACTCAATAATGCAAGTGGGCTGAGACCAGAGCACTGAAGGCATGGAGAAAGTGTCTGGTAAAGGAAAGCACTTAGAGAACCTGTGGACCATCCAGGTGGCTCACTTTCGCTAAAGGCAGTGAGGTGTAGGTCCTAGCAGGATACTTCTGATGTCAGTTCACACCATTAAATCCCTACTATCTTTGAAGATCTGACTGGAAAGGATCAGCTCTTTTATTGATCAACTTCAGTGTAACTAATCAGTGTTATTTTCAAGTATGTTGTCAAGTCATAGGGTTCTAGCTACTAGAGATTAGTATGTGGCACTTTCCTTGCCACTAGAGCTAGATGTAGCAACAGAAGAATGGAATACGCCACCTGAATCACTAAGTTGCCTGCCTGCTCTCACATCAAACCATACCACATTTCTGAGATGGACCAAGCTCTGGAAGTACTTGAGGGTTTCATTTGCCTCCAGTGTCTCCTTTCTCTAGGAGTAGGTGCCAAAGACGCCATGGCATCACTTTGTGCCCAAAGGCATCTTAGTCTCTGGTTACCCGCTTTCAAATAGTAAAGACCTTTTCATCATTGAAAACTCAGTGAGGAATTTTAACAACAGGGCTTTAAAGGATGATTTTAGCATTATTTTGACCCAATAGCTCCTCCTGTTGTGTTTAAATATCGCATTAGTGTTGGGCTTTCTTTTCCCTTTTTGTTTTCTTTTCCTTTCCATTCCTTTCCTCTTTCCATTCCTTTCCTCTTTCCGTTCCTTTCCTCTTTCCGTTCCTTTCCTCTTTCCGTTCCTTTCCTCTTTCCGTTCCTTTCCCCTTTCCATTCCTTCAGAAGTTTCAACTAAGATCAAGCTGGTGACTTCTTGTGTGTGTGTGTTGTTCTGGAGATTTTCAAAATAAATGTTTTCTGAACATGCTAAACAGTTGATGGTACAGAAGAGCAGAGGACAATGTTTTCTGAAAACAAAACGTGACACAGCTGGAACAGTCTTACAGAGCATATGTATGTAATACTTAAGTTTGCTTTGCCACTCAGCCTATGACTTAATTTAACAAGAGTGAAGCAAAGCATTAAGAAACACACTTCCACTCCTCTCCAGGTAGCTTACTTCTGAAGGCAAGCTTCTGCAATGGACATTTCCAGGTCTGCTGATATACAGCAGGGAGAGATGGAAGCTTGGAGTGCTAAGAGGGGGCAAACTGCTTTCTCACACCAGCACTAACAAAAGCCTGGGAAAGAAAAGGCTGTGCTTGCCTTGTGACAAAGAAAATGGCTAAGAATTTAGGGGGGTGGGGGTCCAAATTGTGACTTTTTAAACTGAAACTTCCGTAGTTCCACAGGTTGACCTACCCAGGACCGTCTTGAGAAACAGAGATGTCAAAGGAAGTGTTCAAAGGCATGGTAAGTCTCTCAGAAATCCCACGTGTGCCAGGCTGGGTGTAGGAATTAGCTGAGGCTGAGTTGTTTCTCCTAGAGGCTGTGATGTGCTCAGATGCAGATTGTCAAGATGTGTACCTCAGGAGCAAAAACTCTACACGCCTGGTCAGTAGAAACACCCTGGTAAGCTACAGAGACAGCATCAGCTCTGGTTGTAATCTTACCTAGCTAAATTCTGGTGATGGAGCTGTTTATTTAGGTGGCCTTCATTACCAGCTTCTGGCTCATGATTCTCAGCTATCACATTTGTGCTTCGCAAAGAGGGTTTCAGCTAGCACTTGAAGTTTATTTGACTGAAGTGTATGTGACAGGCATTACTCCTGAAGTGATCCTGTCTCTTCAAGATCTCTATTTTTTCTATATTTTAAAGTGTATTTTTACTTAAAGCCCATTGGGGATTTTTATTTGCTATTGCTTTTTTAAAATTTTTTTTTTTTGGGGGGGGGGGGGGGGGGTGAGCTTTTAGCAAAATCTGAAAAGTTTGCAGATCTGTATTTCATTGCTCAACTATGTGAAACTGGCAAAAATACTGACCCCATTACACTTTTTTTTTCTCCTTTTTTTTTTAAACAAAGCTTTTATTAGAATCTATACATATAAAAAGACTATAACTCTGTGCTTATTTTATTTTCTTCATAAAATTGTCATCCTGCCTACAGGATCAGTTTACAACTGGAAAAGGCAGAATTTAATGACTAATTCTGTAACAAGAAAACCATATGGTCTCCATAATCATTTTATTTTTAATGATGTGGCTTGGATAGAGTCATTCATGACTTGTAGAGTCATTCATCCTTGAAAGCTGCCTTACCTTGGGGAGGTATTGCTGATGGTCTCCAATATGCCATTAACATTCTTCCAGAAGAAAAGACATTGCCAAGCGTAGCCCATTTGCTCAGATGACAACCTCCTTTGGACCTCTTCTAAGTGCTTAGAAACAGTCCATGCAATAGTAATTAATCAATTCTGAACTTTCTTTAGAGGGGGGGGAAAACCCTGGGAGAAAGTTGGCTTAGGGAGAGATTCATTATCCAGCACTAGGTATTGGCAAATGCAGGATGACCAAGGAGCCTCTGCACTTCTATCGTATTTTCCATGCTTGTTCACAGAATCAAAGGATGTTAGGGGCTGGAAGGGACCTCCAGAGATCATCCAGTCCAACCCCCCCTGACAGAGCAGGATCACCCAGGGCAAGGCCACACAGGAACACATCCAGGTGGGTTTTGAAATTCTCTAAAGGTGACTTCACAGCCTCTCTGGGCAGCCTGCTGCAGTGCTCTGTCACTTTCACTGTAAGCAATCATCTCCTTGTGTTGAGGTGGAACCTCCTGTGTTCTAGGTTAGAATCATAGAATGGCTTAGGTTGGAAGGGACCTCAAAGCTCATCCAGCTCCATCCCCCCTGTGCCATAGGCAGGGACACCTCCCAGTAGAACAGGTCACTCAAGGCCTCATCCATCCTGGCCTTGAACACCTCCAGGGAGGGAGCAGCCACAACCTCCCTGGGCAACCTGTGCCAGTGTCTCACCACCCTCACTGTGAAGAACTTCCTGACATCCAGTTTCAATCTCCCCTCTGCCAGTTTAAACCCATTCCTCCTCATCCTGTCATTACAAGCCCTTGTCAATAGTCCCTCCACAGCCCTCCTGTAGCCCTCTTCAGATACTGGAAGGCTACTCCAAGGTCTCCTGGAAGCCTTCTCTTCTCCAGGCTGCAGAGCTCCAGCTCTCTCAGCCTGGCCTCATAGGAGAGGTACTCTGAGTATCGTTATAGCCATTGTTCCTTGTCCTGTCTTACTTCACCAGAGTAACCTTTCTAAAATACAAGTGAATAAACAAGATGTAAACTAAACTTAGGTTTATTTCCCTATATGAGTGCAGAGGAATAATTCTAACCACTCATATCAACAATGAAATTAAATTCACCCCATACTAATTTGCAGCCAGCCCCAGTTCTTGTTTCTGACGTTTGTATTTCAGTGGTGATTAGGAGTTTCAAAAAGCCAAGCATCCCCCTGTGCTTCATATCTATTGATTTACAGCTCCCATCCTAATCACCCTTCCCTTGTATGGAACCACATGCAGGCTGCATGGTATTTACTTATGTAGTCTTGCTGAATTTAATATTGATTCTTCTCTGTTTCTAAGCTGCATTTCAGTGCTACCCAGACACCTCAGGCCTCCTTGTGTCTCCTCAGCACAGGTGCAGAGCTGAAGCTCAGGAAAACATCGTTATTGTTGGTATGTCTGCCTCCAACTGGGAATACTGGTCTAGTTCATAGCCTTTTACTGCCCTGTCAAGGTAGCAAATTTATAGGGGAAACATCAGTTTGTGTCCTAAGGATGTTCTGTTGCTTATGCTCTTTGCATGTTAGCCTGTGGTCTTACATTCTGCAGCGCTGTTTATCTGCTAATTGCTGCCAACCTTACATTTATTTGCCAGTAATTTACTGCATAGACTAACAGTCAGATGGAAACCCACAGCCTAACCCCCTATGTGAATGCTAGGGACAGAGTAAAGCCCAAAGGGAATCACAAACTGATCTTGCACTAAAGGGTTCAGCACAATGACCTTGTGACAGTAAAAAGACAATGCAAATGCACTGCAAAATAAATAAGGTCCAAACTTTCATTGTAGAGAGCTCTTTTAAAAGCCACTCTTTTATAGGTGCCCAGCAGCTAGAAGCACAGCATTAAAGGTTTGTGTTTTGCAGAGTTATGTCATCCTGAAGGCAGTTTGTTTTTATTTCCACTCGGGTAGGATACTTTTCCACTTGCATATTATGTAATGCTCCTTATAAAAATAGAGAGTCTCACAAACAACTTGGAGTGCTCCTGTTACTAAATGAGGCTTAGGGCCATTTCTATTTTCACACCCTCCTCATTATACTTCTAATATTTCAAAATGTTCCCCTTTTGGCTTGGGAGAAAAAAAAAATTACATTATGGGTCTACGGTGCAGCTTTTATTCCTAAACAGAATTTCTTCTGCTTCTGGGTTTTGGTTTTGTTTTTGTTCTTTCTAGCCTGATGAGGACTTAGATGTATGCCTATATACTTACTGTTAATAACAGTTCTCCCTGATTAAAAACCTCTAAATATATTATTTAGACACAGCTCAGTTTGTCTCCCTGGAAGTGAAACAGATTGATTCCTTTGATTCTCCTTTCAGTAAAAATAGGACATTCATTATAAACGTACTCAAGATAAGTGTCTCCTTTCAGCTAGTGTGCATTTAGTAGGGTGTGCATGGATTCTAAAAGGAAACAAAGAAGGAAAAATCCTTGGAAAACCTGGTGTTAGTGTCATAAGTTGCAAAGCCATCAGCATAAGAGGCAGGAAATTAAAAACTGTTGTCTTTGCAGGCAACAGCTTACACTTAGCATAGGCAGAACATTCACAGTGCCCTTTCCTGTGAGCCACTGCTTGCAGATTAGCAAGTGACACAAGGGCTGAGGGATGCACTCTGTATAGAATATCTGCAGCTACAGAATTCTCTACTCTATTTTTTTTTCTTTTTTTTTAACTTTGTTTGGGGCTTTGCCTTTATTTATTTGTTGGGGTTTTGCTCTGTTTGGTTGGTGGTGGTTTTGGTGATTGTTTTGGGTTTGGGGTTTTGTTTTTGTTTTAATGAGTGATTCAGAGTAATTAAAACTCTGGAATAGAGGAATTAAAGGACTTTGCAAGCAGTATATATTTTCCTGCAAAGGGTACATATGAAAAAAAAAAAAACAGTTATCTGCCAGACATCCAATCTATCAAACCCTGACAATAATATAGAACTTGCAAGCTCCTGCTTTCAAATAATGTATTTAAATGGGGGAAGATGTTTGCATTGGCTACTTACTAAAAACTAATTTAAACAAACAAATAGGAAGCAGACAGTCATCACAACCCAGAATGAGTGCTCTATAGAGAAAACGTGAAACAAACAAGGCAAGAATGTGAAAGAAAGGTGGAAAGCAGATTTGGAAGCTGATTTGAAAGCAGCTCGTTCCTCTCTTCCTTTAACTCCATGCATTACAGCACTGCTTTGGCATACGAAGATTGTTCTTTATTGAGGATTTTGAATGATAACCACCAACAAAAATATTTAATTTCCTATAAGTCACAGACCCAGCCATAGCCTTTTTTAGCTGCCAAAAATGCTTAGTCTCTGAACAGTCACTGAACATTTTACCTTCTGCATGTGCTTGTTTCCATCCAGCTAGCCAGCTTTAGATCTCTGTGAATATTTGACCTGAGAAAAGTGCTTAAGGCACACTTATGTTGGGGTTTCCCCTTCATTTGCCACATGGAGGCACTGAGGCTGTTCTCAGTGCCCAGCAGACCAGCCCATGGCCACTGAGTGCCCAGTGGAGCAGGGGCCTATTGCACAGCTGGGGAAAATCCTGCTATCAGGAGGGAAGTGAAGGTTTTCCTTTTTAGTTCAGCTCTTCTTTTTTATGCCAGTCATGCCACCAGTTTATGCACACTGAAGAAGTTGGGGACTTCAGTGCAGTGCAACCACAGAGAGAGTTCAGTTAGGGTTACTGTTTGCTGCTGGTGAGGATTTCCTCTCTCGTTTTAATCTTTCTCTCTCTGTTCCTGTCGTAAGCAAGGACAGTCCGTGGGATATTCTGTATTTATATATTTTCTCCTAGGTCCTTGCTTTGATTCTGTGGTCCAAAGAGGGCTCTTAGTCTGGTCGCTCTCCTCGTCGAAAATTGGCATCCTGAAGTGGCTGAGAAGGGCAGAAGTAGCCACAGGTGGTGATGTTTTGGTTGGGGTTTTTTTTTTTCCCCCCCATCCTTTCCTTCCCCCTCAAACCCATGCTTAATGTCAAATCCATCCTCGGCCAAGGCGAAGGTCTTAGCGCCGGGATAAGGAGCAATTAACCGAACCTGGCTGTCGCACGGGACTAAATAACCTCCGACCGAGTCCCCTCGGCCCGAAAGCCATCCCGGAGCCAAGCCCGCCGGGACGGGCGGCTGCGGGCGGGAGTTACCCGCGGCGCCGCCCCAAGCGCCGCCGAGCGCAGCCGAGCTGCACCGCACTCTTCCGCGGGGGGCGGGACCGGTGGCCCCGCGGTGGCGGCGGGCAGGTAGGTAAGGGGGGGCCGGCAGCAGCGCGGCCCCTTGCTGACCTGGGCTGGGGAGCAGCTCCTAACGCGGCTGCCGCCGGCTCTGGGCGCCAGAGCGTCCTGTGCGCTCCTCCCGGGGAAGCGCAGGCTGTGGTGCGGCGCTTGCGGCAGCTCTCCTCTGCCAGCCTGACGCCCTAATGGAGCTGATTACGCTGCCCGAGGAGACTGAGACGGAGAGGGGCTGCAGCCCGCCTCCCGAATGGGAATCTGCGAGCAGGCTGTGTTGCTGGGGCCGCGTTACGCGGCGCTGTGCAGCCGCGCAGGGATGTGAACGTGCGGAGGTGCTCTCCCGCTTTGGTTGGTTGTGTTGCCGTCCTCGGTAACGCCACCAGCCAGGTGCTTCCCTGCACTGCCCTTTTGGCACACTTGTGCTCAGGTGCGGTTCAGCCTGGCAGTCAAAGGCGCTCTAGTCTGGGTTATCCCTTTCCTGAAGTTTGAGTTCATTTTTGACTCGGACAGTGTTTATAAAAATAGGAATCCTCAGTTCAAAGAAGAGTGGGGGTGGAAGAATCGGAAAAAAAAAAAAAAAAGAAAAAGTTCAGCTCCTAGGTTGAGATAGGAACAATTTAATAAATGAAATAAATTTATAATAGTAATTCTAATGATAATGATGAGGAAGATAACAAAAAAGAGAGAACTAAACCTCGAGAAGGGCAGGTGATGCACGATGCAACTGCTCAGCACTCACTGGCCAGTGGCCAAGCAGCGATGGCCCCCCCCGGCTGCCTGCACCCTGATTGTATGCTGAGCTAGGTACCAGGAGGGCAGAATCACTCTGAAAGGGTCTTCCTGCAGTACTGACTGTAATAAACTGTTCTTCATGTGGTATTTTAGGAACTCCATGAAGGTGAAGGTATTCTCCCTCCGACGATTTCACCGAAGCCAAAATGTGGAGGGTGGTGGTTAGTGTCCTGCCAAGGACCAAAGTCCCCGGAGGCAGGGCGTGCTGCCTGCTGCTGGCACAGAAAGGCAGGAGCCTGCTTCCCCGGAGCGCTCGGCATCGCTGGCAGAGCCCTGCTTTGGGGTTCCACACCACCCAGCTGCTCAGCATGAAGCCCCTGATACAGAAGGTGGAAGCTCTGGACGAGGGCCACTTTGTCCGTGTGAAGTGGGCGGACGGGAGCGAGAGCCACTACCCCTGCGTCTGGCTGAGGGACAACTGCCAGTGTCCCCACTGCTTTCTGCGCTCGGCTGGGGCACGCAGGCTGCTCTTCGACGACCTGGATGTGAACATCGTGGTGAAGGAGGTCACTCTGGCAGACAGGAAAAAGGTATTTGGAGCAAACTTTCACCTGGCCTCTGGTGAAACTTGCCCAGCAGTGCTTGGCAGTCTGTAAAATAGAGGCAGTTCCACTAACAACAAAGCTTTGAGGAAGGGCTGCTCTTTGAGGAGCTCAGACCTTCCCACTTTCAATTCAGAGATGTTAGAATCACAGAGTGGTTTTGGCTGGAAGGGATCTTAAAGATCATCTCATTCTAACCTCTCTACCACGGGAGGGACACCTTCCACAGCATTAGCCCTGAACTCGTGTTTTACCATTGTGCAATTCCTGGGAATGATGTGAAGTGGGAATGAATACCTGCTGAGCAGCCTTGGAGTTCAGCTGAGGTGTGTGCTGCACTTGGCTCCATCAGTGCATGACAAACCAAACCAAATGTTCCTCTTTTTTTTTTTTTTTTTTTCCCCAGAAATTGAAAAAAAACTAGAAACTAAACTAGCACCAAAACCAACAGCTTTTTAACATTTATTTGAAAGAGAGAAGACTTCAAAACTAGGAGAGCGATTACCCTCCTGTCCTGGCACTTTTTTTTTTTTTTTTTTTGTCTTTCTCATCCTTTTTCTTTTTTAGCAAGCTGTCAGTGTTTTGGAAGCTATTTTTGCACTCTTCTGAGTTGTGGTGAAGTGCTCTCCCCAGTGATATGTGCCAGCTTCTGTGATTCTCCTCTTTCTGCTAAGCACAGTTCTCACAGTGAAAGCAGGCCACACAAACCAGCAAATTAGGTCATGGCTTCACGTGAAAATGACCCTTTATAAAAGGTCAGCATTTGGATGAAGTTCAGGTTGGGTTTTCACTCATGTTTGCCATCATGCTCCAGGGAAAGCATTTGATGTTACTGGTCTAAATATCCCAGTGTTTGTAATTACTAAGGGGTGGGTTTTTTTGGTTGGTTTATTTGATGTGGGGGTTTTTGTTCTAAAATTGTAATTTGTTTTATGTCAGATCTTTATCACGTGGCCTGATGAACACTCCAGTGAATATGAAGCTGAGTGGTTGAAGAAACGATGCTTCTCTGAAAAAGCCAGAGCAGAAATGAGAGAAGATTTATTTTTACCAGGTAGGAGTTAAAACAACATATGTCATGCTTGTTTCAGATGAAGGTGTCTGCCACTTACAGTCCCAGTTAAAAGTCCCTGTGTGAGGACCAGGTTACCCATCTGGAGCAGTGGCAGCTGCTCCTGCTGCTCAGTGCCAGGCTATACATGCATGACAGGAGCTCACAGTTACCTTTTCCCTCTTCTAACCTCTGGACATGAGGAATAGTTAGGCTGTGTTTACTTTCTTAAAAGCCTTTTCTGTGCAGTAAGTGTTAATAATAGGTGCCAAAAGTGAGCCTTGTGGATCAGCAGTGACCTATACGACAATGCAAACGTGTGTGTGCTGTTGAAATTGCATAATATATTTTGTTTGAAAGATCATTTGGAACTGCAAGGGAGTTATAACTGGAATCAAAACATCTCCCCTTTCCATGGCCTTCTGTTAAAGAGTAACTGTGCAGCATAGCCAAGTCCAGTGCTGAAGTTCACATTGTGTTTGCTCTATCTCCCCTACTTACTGCAGTGGTGCATGAGCTATCTTTTGGTCATGAAGCATTTTGTGCAACTGGCATGGCTTAGTTGGGCACTTAACGAGGCAGGAATTATAAAATAGGTAGTTGCTTTATTTCCACAAAGCCCTGCCCACAAACTCTATCCAATCCAGTTAAATTTGAGCTCTAGTTCAGTCGGGAGAAATCTTCATAAGTATGCTTATGGGCAATTTAGTCATTTAGGAGAAGCAGAGAATTGGAAAGGTTTAGCCAAAAAATGCCTCTGCCCCACTTATAAACATGCAGCCTGGAGCCCTAAGGAAAGTCTGTTCTACTCACTGCAGTAGAGCAGAAATTTTGAGATAGTCCCTGGCTTGTTTGTGGCAGTGTTGGAGCTGCTCAGTGTCTTGATAGCTGTTGAGAGGCTTCCAGATCTTCCCAGGCACTAGCAGGGTGCTGGGAAAGAGGCAGCCGAGCTCTGACCTGATCCTGGTTCCTCTTTGCACAAAGGTTTGCAGAGGTGCAGGCAGGAGCTCTTGCAGCCTTCTGAGTAAACAAATACAACCCAGCAGGTTCATCACGATGCACATCATCATTTCTGTGGCAGCTTTTGAGACTGGGAGCCTGAAACGTGTGAAAACTTGCAGGATTTCTGCTGCTGCTCTTGACAGCGTTGATGTGAGGTCTGCTGTTGCAGATCTGTGTTCAGAGTGAAGGCATTAGTCATTATTTCTACTGGGTCTTGGGAGATAATAATTTTAAGGGGAAGAAATTAGAAGTTGGTTTTTACTAAGAGGTTGCTCTCTTGACTTTTTCCAACCTGTATAGTAAGTGCTGAATAATTCCAAATGTTTGTTGATGCATGCACACAGACTGCAGGAACTAGGGCAAAGGCCATTTTGTGCCAACTCCAACACTCCCTGGGGGTGTTCAAAGCCAGGCTGGACGAGGCCTTCAGCAGCCAAGTCAAGCTGAGAGGTGTCCCTGCCCATGGCAGGGAGGTTGGAGTAGATGATCTCCAAAGTCCCTTCCAACCTAAGCCATTCTTTACTTCCCAAAGTGGGGAAAATATTGCTATATTGAAATACTGATATTCTTCTACTCCTTGTTTTATATGAGGAAGATTAGGGAAATATTTATTAGCAAGACAAGCAAGAAAGACGAGGATGGAAAAGTTGAACCTTCAAATGTTCCCTTAGTTCTCACATAGTTGGTTATGTTGCCTACCTGCACCAACACTGAAGCTGAAGTTTGTCTTTCAAAGGCTATCCTTGGCAGCTCATGCACTGTACCTAAAGCTATTTCAATTTCATAACTTTTAACAGAGAAAAAGCAAACATTCCTCTCCTTCTTCCCCTCCCCACCCCCCCACCATTTTTCAAGTGTGTAAAAGGTTGAGTTAAATAAAGCAGTGAGTGGCAGGCCACGGAGCAGCCTCCACAAGGAATTTAATGAGGTGAGATGATTCTCTCTCCTCAAGGATTGGGCTTTTTTTTGTTTTCATTTTGTGAGCATGTTGTGAACTTGAGCAGCTTGTCAGTCATGCTGCAGCTCCTTTGAAAGACAGAGCATAAAAGGTGGTCTATGTGGAGAGCTTATGTTTGGGTAGGTGCTGTGTGTTTCTTGGACAGTCTGTCGCCAGCCTTAGCCAAGGAGGAGAGGAACACTAATAGATGGAAATTCGCAGACTTTGCAACAGTTGAGAACTGTTGTAACTATGCAGTGTCTGGGTTTGCTTTTTTTTCATGAGCACTTCGCATTTTCTGCTTGCTGCCTGTAACTGGAAAGAGTTACAGCCCTTCTTTCTGCCACCTAGTGCCCACTTCAGCTCCCCGTGTGTTTTTCCCAGGTAATGCATCTCTTTCTCCTCCTTGTCAGCCGCTGCCACACTTCAGTTCGCATCTTTCCTCCTCTGGGGCTCAGGACAGAGACTCTGATGAGAGCGTGAGAGCTGCTCAGCTCACCCTTCCTTCTTGTCTTTCTGCCCAGCTGGCTGCATCACAGATACCTTCTGCAGCAGTGGGAACACTTCCAGATGTGAAGCTGTAGGAAGGTCTGTTAGCAAGTCTTGTGGACTTGCATCTCAACAAGCTTAGAGATGGAAGGCATTCACCAAAGGTGTGCTGGCTTGAGGCTAATTGGAACATTTTAATGAGAAGAATTAGATTCTAGTCTGTGAATAGAAAATGCTGGTGATGTCTGCTTCACTCATAGGTTTACTGAGATGTACAAAAGCAAGGACATAAACATAGGTAAGGCAGAGTTGCTCTGGTCTGAGCTCTGGCTGTTGGACTCTCCCTTTCCTTGGCTTCCAGCTGGACCTGTGTAACCCAACTAATCAATTCTGCCTGTAACCCCCCGGCTGATCTTCCCTGCTTACCTTGCACGTAAGGCAGATCCTGGAATAAGATTGGGGGGAGTGAGGAGAAGATGGAAGGGTGATTGGGAAGCCCTCTTGGGGACTCTGATTTCTGGGAGGAGCATCCTGTTTCTGTATTACTTTTAACTTGTGTATTTCTGTATCTAGCTGTAAATATTTGTAATATATCATAAATCTTTGCTTGTATATTGTGCTAAGCTGTGAATATAAAGCTGCATTCCTTAAGTTCCATCCAGCTGACTCTAGTCTGGGTGAATTCAAACACGTGGGGGGAGGTGGGTAGCTCCCAAACCATCACCAAAGGGTATTTCTGACATCATCTCAGTTACCAAAATGAGAGCAATGAGAGATTTTGATGGAATTTTTTCAAACTGCTCTGTCCCTCACCAAGCTCTGGAGCTTATTCGATATGAAAGAAATATTTGGACAGTTCCACTTGAAAAATGTCTGTGGAGCATCTGTAAAGTGATATTTTTTCCAGAGCTGGAAGCTGATGAGTTCCACAGGAATGGCAAAGGTACTTTCCTAACACATGAGCAACTTTTTTGCCAAACTTGACATTTGAAATAAGGAAAGCTCTAAAAGTTCTCTGCTACACCATTGTAGAAACTGTGGCTTGGCTATACTGCTCATTGTTCACTGGTCTGGGCTCTTGATCTGTTTTTGTTGTATTGAAGCTCTCTCAAACTTGTTTTCAGCAGATGGTGCCACTGCAGACCTCAGCCCAAATGGCCAGAGTTTACCCAAATTCAAAATTAAATGTTTCTATAGAGATGAAAAATGGTTCATGGACATGGGCAAGGGAAACTGAAGCAACTGGCCACCAGTTATTTGTACTAGGTCAGTGTCCTGAGTTCTGATACTAAAACAGCTAAGTGCTTGTTGTCTGTTCATTCCCTTTCAGAACACCAGTACTGGGGCTCAGACCTGCAGCTTCCCCAAATGTCTTTTGAAGAAGTCCTGAACAATGATGAAAGTGCCTACAAGTGGCTGTGCACCCTCAAGAAGGTGGGAATTGTGCTGCTCACAGGAGCTGCTGCTAGGCAGGGAGAGTTGCTTAAACTTGGCCAGAGGGTTGGCTTCCTGCGCCTCACTTTCTACGGGTGAGTTTGGATTTCTAACATCCTTGCTTTGCTGAATAGGTGAGCACTTCTAATGGCCTTCACTTCAGCTTCCTGGACTTACTTTATAGGTTAATTTATTAAAACAAGGTAAATGCTGTTTTGTTTTCCTCGCTGCATGTTAGAAACTGTGGTTTCTAACTGTGGTTATTCTGGATGAGAATCATGGAATGGCCTAGGTTGGAAGGGACTTTAGAAATCATCTACTCCAGCCTCCCCAGCATGGGCAGGGATGCCTCTCAACTACACTTCCTGTAGACCTCATCCAGCCTGGCCTTGAACACCTCCAGGGAGAAGGCAGCCACAACCTCCCTGGGCAGCCTATTCCAGAGTCTCACCACCCTCATACTGAAGTGCTTCAGTCTAGGCCTGTTCTTGCTGAGCTTGTAACTACTTATCCTCTCTCTAGTTACCCTTATGAAAAGTGCCTCTCCAGCCTTCCTATAGGATCCCTTCAGGTAGTGGAAGGCAGCTCTAAGGTCCTCCTGAAGTCTTCTCTCCTCCAGGCTGAACAACCCCAGCTCCCTCAGCCTATCCACATAGCAGAGGTGCTCTAGCCCTCAGATCATCTTTGTGGCCTTTCTCTGGACTTGCTCCAACAGCTCTGTGTCCTTCTTATGATGGGGACACCAGAACTGGATGCACTATCAGAGGTGGAGTCTCAGCAGAGCAGAGCAAAGGTGCAGAATCCCCTCTCTTGCCCTCCTGGCCACACTCCTCTTGATGCAGCTCAGCCTTGCTGTCACAGCAGGTTATGCAAAGGAGAGCAGCAATAACCTTAGCCGCTGAGAGAAAGAAAAAGGCTTTGTGTAGACCAAGGTCCAGCACTGAGAATAAGAGTGCGTGGTGCAGTGCTACAGGACAGGCACAGCTCTAAAGGGGTGGGATGGACACCATGGAGTGTGCCTACTACAGAGCCAAGCTTTTGGGGAGAGAACCAAAGCTGTTGAGCACACTTTCTTTTACAAACTGTGGTGCCAACTTCCAAAGAGAAAGTAGCTGCACACACAAAGGCAGCCCGCTCTGGAGTTCAGAGCTAGGCTCAATGAGCTGCTTTCAGTATTTTTAAAAAATAAAGTCAGAAAACTAGCTTCAAACAGTTAATGATGTGTGTGAAGTAGCAGTAACATGCTAAACACATCAGAAGAGGGTTAGAGAGCTGTATTCAAACAGTTTAGTGACCCAATCTTTGTTAAATATGTAATTCATCACATGATGCCTGGGTTTGGCTCACTGTTTGATATTGAAGAGAGAGGCATTTCATAAGGGAAAAAGTTCTTATTTCTTTACTATGTACAACTGGAAGCCAGCCTAAAAATATTACGAGGGAGAAAAGAGTTCTCTCCCTCTAGTATCTTTTCCCCTGCTTTAACCTGTTCCATTTTTCAGCTGCAGTTATTGCAGTGCTTGGTCTTGTTGCTTTCGCATTTTTCTTGCAGCAGCAGAAACTCCTCTGAGTTTTCAGTCTTAAGGACAGACTTAGAGCAGCATTTTGCAGTCCTTCAACTCTAAAGCAGAAGTTAATTTCTTACTGGCATCCAATTCTGAGGTGGCTTTTACAACTGTAATAAAATAATAACTTGGGGTAATTCCCCTGCTGTTTCACTAGCAGCCAAATACAAAGCCTACCAAATATTAGAACTCAAAGGATAAAATTGGAATTGGCAAGCTTGCCAAATAAAACATTACCTCAACAGGGCCATGAATTTTAAACTGAAATGTAGCAGCACTGAATATTACCCTGACACGTGGGAAAACAAAGGCCTTTTTTCTTGTCTAGGTGTCTGTGTGGTGCATGCTACCTAAAATTGCTGTAAAAAAAGTGGAAGCCTTCTGTGTGTCAGCCACATAGCAGCATCGAGGGTTTGCACTCTTTCAAATTAACCTTTTGCTTTACATTATAGAGGCACAACTCCATTAACAAGGTCTCCAGTCACCCTACAATCCGTTTCTCCAGCTTCTGATGCCCTAGACCTTGTGCTCCTTCCCTGCAACAGCCAAACCTTCTGCACCTCCCAGAGGGCTTCAACTGGAAGAGAAGGTCCCAAATTTCTTATGAATGAGACTTAGATTTTTAATGAAGTGCAAGACCAAACGATTCAAGTGTGGCTTTGGTTCTTAATGGAGTGGGTTTGCCAGACAGGGGATGTGGCAGACAGGCTGGATTTCTGCCTGGAGAGGCAGGGCCCACATTGCCATTTGCCCAAAAAAAAAAATTGCTGCATCTGCCTGGTGCCAAATTTCCTCCTCTGTCAATCAGCCTGAGCAGCTGATCTTGAAATTTGACCCTGATTACTAAACCACAAACAATTTCACCTCACTTTGCTCTCCTCAAGGGCCAGGAGTCCTCTGACATTCCCCAGATCATCTTTTCTTCCTTCTCGTGCACTCTCCCCATGACCGAGCTGATACTTCAGCCCAGGTGAGACCCAGACAAAGTAAGGTTGGTTTATTTTCGCATTCAGCACCGAGCTCATGATGAGCATCCCTGACTTGGAGTCAGCAGCTTGAGCTGTGACCAAAGCTCCTTGTGAGGAAGGACAGCTCCTGGGAACCAGCTCCCCTTGCCCAGCACAGGAGCGCAGCAGCACCACCCACTTCAGCAGAACCTGAGGAGGATCTTACAAAGTAGCAGCTCAGCATATTGCTTCTAAAGGAGACAGTACAAATGTGCTCCATTGGTTTGGAACTGCCAAGTGACACCTGAGCCACAGTGAAGCCAGCTGCCTTCCACACTAGTGACAAGGATGATAGTAGAGGCTGTTCTGGGGCTGTGGAACAGGGAACTATGGCAGTGTGGTTGAGATTATCATACTTGAATACTGAAGTCATGTGCTGAGGAATATGTGCCACAGCAAACAATAAAAATCATTTCTTCCAGGCAGTTAAAGACGTTTGCAAATGTTCAAGGGGGTTTTCCCCCTGGCAATTTCAGAACTGTAGTTGTAGCAGTTTGCATGTTTCTCTAGTGAATACCACCCAGGGGACAAAAGTGTTTATCTGCTGTATATGAATCATGTGGGGCTGCATGTTCTTTTCTGCCTCAGCTCTGATGAAGACGTAAGGCTAGACACGTATCATCCGAAAACACAAGGTGCTTGCCCAGCAGGATTTCACAAGGGTAAATTAGTTTCATGCTTAGTTTTAAATCACTTTTACTCCTGTGATTACACAGCCTGCATCTGGTGACTGAGACTTTTCCAGGCAAGTGTCTGAGTCTGCACCACGCATCTGCTGGGGACTGTCTTCAGTCATATGAACTCTGACCAAAGAAAACGTGTGCTGCTTGGTCTGGAGCTCTTCTGCATGGTGCAGCAGTTTGTGATTGTGCTGCCAAGTGATGTATTCATTCATGTCTTTCTCACATAACTAAGTTCCTATTCCAAGTGAACTTTGTTACTGAATTTTGCCAAATGTCAAGCTAGAAAGCTTGTAAAACAGTTAATGGGGTTAGTTCTCAGAGCAGCAGAGTAAGGGAAGACTTGGGCATTAAGAAGAAGTTCTCTGAGGGTCAGGGAAGCACTGGAACAGGTTGCATGGGGAGGTGATGGAGGCCCCAGTCCTGGAGATATTCAAGGTGAGGTTTGATGGGGCTCTGAGCAACCTGATGTAGTTGGGGTTGTCCCTCACTGCACAGGGGCTGGACTAGATGACCTTTAAAGATCCCTTCCAACCCAACATGTATTGTGATTCTATTTATGAAGCTACAAAGTCTTTCATTTTCCTCTAGCAGCAAGACTTCAAGTTAGAGGAAAGATCCCCGTGGAAAGGATCCTACCAAAGTCCAAAGGATACTACACTGGGGCCAAAAATCTGTTGGGATGTTTAACTTTCTAGCTTGACTCTATGACTGCTGAAACAACTCTTGCTTGCTGGGTTGGGGGGACACTGCTAAACCGTTCCTTGGTTTTGCCAAAGACAGGATGACTGCTTCATACTGTGATTTCACAGTTTCAGTATGTACTGTCTGGCATGCTGGCTGGCTGTTTTAACATGTTTTCCTCTTTTCCCTTTCATTATAAAGACCAACTTGGCAAGTTCAAGACAAAGCAGATGCTAACAATGTGGCTTATACAACTGGGAAGCTATGCTTTCACACTGATTACCCTGCTCTGCAGCATCCACCCGGGGTAAGGTGAATCTACTGACCTTAGCACAGCACCAAAGAGGAAAGGGAAATATTCCTGTGGTTCGTGTTCACTGGCTCCAAAGTTTGTCTTAAAAGAGCAATGGGAAAAAAAAAACCCAAAACCTAACAGTGTATTAGTGTGTGTAGAAAAACCTGAATAGAGGTGGCTACTCACTGGATAGATGATGATGCACATTCTGTATAACAAGCCCATGGTAATCCCATGATTTTTAAAAATTATTGAGAATGTTACCAGGTGTGAAAAACTAAACCATCAGGGTATGTGTTTTTGATAGTGCTTTCATTACCTTCAGGTCTCTTAATGCTTTAGTCAAGTGATGACATTGTAGGGCTCATCTGCTCGCCTCAGGAGGGGAACATGTTAGAAGAAACAGGATTAAGATATCATATTCTGCTTTCTGTGAACTGGTTGAAGTAAGACACCTGTTTAACCTTTCCTACTAGACCAAAAAAGGGCATTCTGTAAAGCTGGATGACAAGCACAGAAAATATGTTTTCACCTAGCTCCTACCCTATCAAAGTCTAGTCCACATAATTCACCAACAAAATGGAAAGTCGCAGCAGCTACCTGACAAATGTAGGTACAAGGATAACCCTGGAACAGTTTCTTGGTTACAAAATCTCCACTTCTAATGTTGTGGAGTACTTTATGTCTGTTGTTTCTGAAATTAAACAAAAAGCCAGCGGGATTTCTCCACAAGGAAGTACCAAATATTTCACACTAACCAGCACCTTTTCAAATCACTTTTAGATACTGTTTGTTAATGTGGAGTAAGAATGGAGTAGGCTTCATTAATAGACTCATAAAATGGGCTGAGTGGGAAGGCACCTTCAGAGGTCATCTAAGTCCAACCCCTCTGCACTCAGCAGGGACATCTTCCTCTAGATCAGATTGCTCAGAGACTTGTCAAGCCTGGCATTGAATCTCTCCAGTGATGGGGCCTTGGGCTACTTGTCCCAGTGTTCCGCAGACTCCCCCTCTTTTCCCAGTGTGTCCACAGACTTTCCTCCTTCACAGCAGGTTTTGTTTCTGCAAGAGAGATCCAATCCTCCTCACTGAGGTAAGACTGCAGTGCATTTAAAACTATGATGCCGCAAAGGGCACCTCGGAGCAAAGAAGCAAGAGCAGTGCCTTTGCATTTGGCTTGCAAGTTGCAAACATTTGAAGGTGTCTCAAATGGGATGGAAGTGTGCACGTGCTACTTTAATTTTCTGCCTTTGTGATAGTGGTGGCAGAGTGCTGTGAAGCTGCAGTAATGGGAACTCAGCTTTTCAATGAGAAAAAAAAACCAAAGGCAGCCAAAACACCAGAACCACAGATATGAAGGAGCTGATGCTAATGAAGTGTCAAATATGCAAGCTAATCCTGTTTCTAATGAGCTGTAAATTCATTCCAGGTTCAGTTTCTCCACTGTATAAAGCAAACAGATGCAGGAGGGGAAAGTGAAGTTGTGGATGGGTTTCGCGTATGCGACAAGCTGAGGGAGCAAAATCCTCAGGCCTATCAGATCCTGTCCTCCACCGCTGTAGACTATACAGATGTTGGGGTAGACTTCTGCGAGTTTGCCGTGCAATGCAAACAAAGGATTATAGAGTGAGTAGCGCCCAGCCCGCGGGCAAAGCAAGCGCCTGTTGCAGGGTGAGTTTCCTGTGGGTGGGCAGAGGTCTGCTGCTGCCACCTTGTGGCCAAGCTCTGCTTTGCCAAGCTCTGCTTTGCCTTGCTCTGCAGCTCGGTGAGGCTTTGGGGGCTGCTTTCGGTTTTTCTGTCCAGCGTCTGGCTTCTTCTGTGCTTTGTACCACCACGGCATAGTTTTCCTTATTTGGTTTTTGCCACGCACGGGTGAGAAGTGGTGGGAATCAGAGCAACTCCTGGGTGCAGGCACAGAGTTACAGCAGCTGGGTCCGCTACTAAATGCCAGCTGATGTACATCTGCAGTGTGCCAATGAGAGGTCATCGTTTGAAGCATTGGCTTAAGAACTATACACCATAAAAAGATCAAATGTAAATGTTCATAATCTCTCCCGAACTTAAGAAGCTTATGATTCTACCACTGAGGAGCGGAGAACTTAACAGTCTACAGTTTTTCCTGATTATCCCTTTTCCCACTTAGGTTAAATTCTCGAAAGCCAACCCGACAGTAATCTGAATTGCACTGCAATTCCAGCAGGAGAGTTTTGAGGTGGCTGTTTAACCGTCTCAAAAGGCTTCAGTTAACAACACAAGGCATTCCTTTCCTTCTCTGTTTCACAGTGTGGATGCCAGAGGCCAAGCAGTTCGCATCAATTATAATAATGCAACAAGAGACACAGTGTTTGACATCCCAGCTGAGAAAGTGAGGCCGTTTTATGCAGCTCTAAAGGAATTTAATGATTTATTAAACAGCACAGAGCACAAGTTTACTTACAAGCTGAAACCAGGTCAGTGAATTGCTTCTCCTCACACTGATTTTTCAGGCTTTCCTAACAGTCAAAACAGTTAAGCGTGGTGAGCACTGGTACTGAGAGGAAATGTTAATCCTTCTACCACCTATTTCATTTCCTACTGCATCCTTGCTTTTTCTTTTGAATTTCTTTTGCCATTGTTACACTATAAGGATATATTTTTTTTTTTTTTTAAGGCAGGGAAGGAATAGAGGCTATTGATTGGTGCAGTGTATCTTTAAACTACATCAGCTCCCCCTTACCATACAGGAAATTGTAACTTGTCATAACAATAGCACTGCAGATGGGAAATATCATAGAATCCTGGAATGGTTTGGGTTGGAAGCGACCTCCAAAGGTCATCCAATCCAACCCCCTTTCAGTCAGCAGGGGGCATCCTCCACTAGATCAGGTTGCTCAGAGACTTGTTTAGCCTGACCTTAAACATCTCCAGGCACAGGGCCTCAACTACCTCCCTGGGCAGCCTGTTGCAGTGTTCCTCCAGCCTCATGGTAAAGAACTTGTTGCCAACAACCAGTCTAAATCTCCTCTTCTCTGATTTCATGGCATTGCCCCTCATCCTATCACATATAAATAGCTGTGCTGTCCTAGCTTGGTCTTGTCACTCAGTGAAACTCAGGCACATGCATCATTTGATGCAGAGTGCAGACATTAAGCCAAAAGACACAAGTTGCTTTATGCCACTTTCATTTGTGCTGGCTTCAGGAGCCAGAGCACAGCTTGAAGATGACAGAGATGCATAATGTGGGTAACACTGAGGGAGGCTGAGCAGTGCCATGGGGAACTGAGTTATTGTCTGCTCAGACACCGAATGCCAGCATAATGCTGGATGAATTACCCAGAGCCACTGCTGCTGTGCTGCTTGTTCTGGGTGGCCCATGTAAGACATCTGGAAGCAGATTTGCAGAGGCACCAAGTGCTCTAAACTTCAGCTGGAGTGGTGCAGGGCTGTCTTTTGATCATAAAGCATGCTGCAAAAATGCCCTTGGCTCTTTGAATGCCAGTCTGTGCATATATTTAACTGCTTTGGCCTTAATCTCTTTTTTTTTTTTCATTCTCCAGCTATGGAATGGAGCTATGAATAGTTCATTGCCTCTCAAGAGACATTACAAAAGTAAATTCATTAGTGTATCTGCCTGCCTCCTGATGTCTTTAAAATGTCTATGAGGAAATTAATCTCTATTAGGAACACGCAATAAAATAATTTATAAAATCACATCTCAAATGGTAAAACAAAGTCTCTCACTTTGCATTCATACCATCAAGCCCAGCAGTTAATGCACCAAAAGGCTGGTAGAGGGGAAGGGAGAAGAGGAGACGGACTAAAATGTTATTTAATTAGGGATTAATCAGAATGGTGGTACACAAGAGATTTAAAGTAGAATGGCATGCTGGCCTTAACTGTGTGATTTCCTAACCTTCTAGGGCTTGGCTTTGTTCTCATGAATATCTCTGAACAGATCTAGTAGTGCAGGGGATGTGTAGTACAAATAGTACCAGACTGATCAAATACGAATCAACCTTTGTGGCTTTTACCATTTCTATCCTTCCTGTGGAATTGCTGTAGTCACCTTTCCCCTCAGGGCCTGTTCTTCTCAGCATGGACTCCCCTACCACTCTGCTTCTAAACTCTAGTGCTACAAGAAAAGCTGCAGAGGTCAAAAGGGACCTACCCTCTCTGCTTGAGAGCCATCAGCTAAATTAACATCACTGGGTCACTGCTGTGTCCTACCAAGCTACTTGAAGTTATTGCTTCCCAGCTGTTGGAAGAAACCTGCCTCCAGCTGCTGGAGTCAGGGGTGAGATAGCAGGCACTGAGCTGTTGCAATCTGTTGGCAGGAGATGTGGTGACGTTCGATAACTGGCGAGTGCTCCACGGTCGCCAGAGCTACCAGCCGGGGACAGAGGTGACTCGGCAGCTGGAAGGGGCCTATGCCGACTGGGACGTGGTCATGTCAAGGCTCCGGCTCCTCAGGAAGAGGGTCCTCAGCAGGCACTGAGCTTTCCTCTACCTAGAATGAACAAAGCCTAGAATGTCCAACCTCAACAACAACAGCAACAACAACAACTTATTGTGTTTTCTTTCCAGAAACTAACACAGATTCATAGAATTCATAGATTGGTAGAATGGTGTAGGTTGGAAGGGATCTTAAAGATCATCCAGTTCCAACCCTGCTGTCAGGTTCCAACACCTTCCACTAGATCAGGTCGGTCATGGCCTCGTCCAACCTGGCCTCGAACACCTTCAGGGAGGGAGCAGACACAACCTCCCTGGGCAGCCTGTGCTAGTGTCTTACCACCCTCAATGCAAAGAACTTCCTCCTACCATCCAGTTTCAATCTCTGCTCTGCCAGTTTAAACCCATTCCCCCTTGTTCTGTCATTACAAAACCTTGTGAATAGTCCCTCCCCACGAATAACCTCACATACAGATTTGCTACACCAGCTACAAGAGGAAAGAGTTTTGGAGGTTTTTTTGCCTTTGCTATAAAAGGAGGAAAAGATGAGGACACATTAACACCTGCTGTAACTGCTCTCTCTACACAACAACTGAGCGAAGATTACAACTTGTAACTCTAAACCAAAACATCTTGGGGTTTATACCAATGGTTAAAAGGGAAGAGAGATCTCCTGCTTTTATTCTGTAATTATCTTTTTAAAATTGGTTTATTCAAATGTCTGTTTATTAAAAGCTCTTACAGAACTGACTGCTGAGTGGGCTTGTAGCTAATCTCACATGTAGCATCTCACAGCCAGATATTAAAGTCAGTATTGCTAGCTACAAATAATTTGTACACTGGATTTGGTTAGACCTGGATCCATTCAGGTTGCACTCAGGAAGATGGTCAAGACTGAGACACAGAAAGAGCACCAAAAAAGTGCCCTTTAAGAAAGGCACACTAAAAATCCTCAACCAAACAGAAAATCTAATTCACACCAAAACAAAATAAGGAAACCAAGTGGCAACTGCTCATAACAAACTTGTTGAAGTCTAGACAGGGAAATTGTCAGGGCCAGGGTACTAGATACATCACTTGCAGGAAATCACCCCAGCATCAAACTTCAAAGCACAGACATGGGCAGCTCTATGGGGTGTTCCTGGCTGGAACCAGTTGCAGCATTGGGCAAGGGATGAGATCTAAGAGAAGGCATTTGCAGCCACCCTGCCCACACTGGTGCTGAGGACCAAGTTGTGGGCAGGAGGGTGCACAAGGGAAGGGAGAGGAATAACTCCCAGTCTCCTGCAGCATCTCCTGTGGGCTAGTGCTGGGGAGCAAGCAGAGCAGCTGAAGCAACAAACAAGCTACTGTTTTCCCTGGCTACTTAAAAGGATCTTCAGTAGAGCCATGGCAAGTCAGAGTGGCCCCAGGGCTGCTCTGCACTGTGTCAAGGGCATCTGGTCAACCAAGGAACTAGGAGCTGCTTTTGGGGTGTTTGTAGGATGGAAGCTGGTTGAACTGAACTAGCCAACCATATTTAAAGTCAAATGTTAGGTACTTTTAACGACCTTCCTTTTTTTCCTTTTATACATGCAGAAGTGCCAAATAACTTAAAAGCAGGCAGAGGATTTTCTTTGTTGCCTTGCCATGATCCATGCCTTTCCCCATTAGCTCAAGCAGAGTAAGACAAGAGGTCTAAACATGTGGATAGCAGAGCATAGTTTCTCTATCATCCTTTTCTTTCCCAGCAGTCACTTAGATCAATAATTCCTCGTGTTGGCAATAATGGAGCTATGCTTCCCTTTCAAGTTATTTCTGGAAGCATTCAACACAGCAAAGATCACAGAGCAGTGGACACAGAGAAGATACAGCAATCTCCAGTATCATACTCGATTTCTGAAGTCTTGCTCTGCTTTTCTTCTTTAATCAAACAGGAATGTTGCTACAAAAATGTGCTAAGGTCCATACAATGCCCTTGAAAGGAAGCAAGTGAGGAGCAGGGTGCTGCCAGCATACCTTGAAAAGCTGCTCATGATGAGGGAGCTGCTTAGCTCCCCACAGCCTGCCTTGACATCAGCAGGACACAAGTCTCTTGCTTCTCACCACCCAAGTCCTTAGCTTTCTCCAGTCATGGAATCACAGAATGAGAGGGGCTGGAAGGGACTCTGGAGATCATCACATCCAAGACCATGTCAATCCTTTGCTGTCTTCAAAATCCTGTTCAGGATTAAGTTTTCCCACACTGCTCCTTTAGAACTTTGTTTTCACTTAGAGCATTAAGCAAACTGGACAAGGGTAGGCAGGAGTAAAACCCTTCCCATTTATTGTCTTGGCAGACTCATGGAGGAGCCAAGAAAAACAAACACCACACAGCCACCTCGTGTGTGGTTCGTTGGGGCTTTTGGCAACTGCAGAGACTTGGGAAGAGCCTTTCCTCATCTTTTCACATTTGCCCAGTGCCACGTGGTGGCAGCTTTTCCACAAGTGTGCCCTTCAAGTACAGGAAGGCAGCTTTGTGAGATGAGTTCGCAGCTTCTCCTGGCCCTGTACTCAGAGGCATGCCAGCCACTAAAGCCTTTACCTCCAGATATTGCTATTTATAAGTAATATGTTTAAGTAATATGTTTTATGCAGTATTTACTTTTTTTACCCATTGCCATTATTTCCCTTCTTTTAATTTTCATGATGAGCAGCTGTCAAAGCTAGAAGAGCCACCAGTGTCAGCCAACAAAACATTTTCTCCTCCAAAGCACTTTATTCCTTTCCAGACCATAAGTCTTTCTGATTTTCTTGGGTATTTGTCAGTCAGATGAATCCCTTTTGAGTAGGAACATGCAGCAGCGAGGGCTAACCCCACATAGTTCAGAGTCTGCTTCTGGTTGCACCTGCTGTGTGGAAAAAGGACCTTTCCCACCCTTTGGGATTTAAGCAGCCCAGCAGACTGCCACTTGGCTGGTTGGGCTTCTCCCCACTGTTTGCAACCTCATAGCAGCAGTGATACAAACAGAAGCTGAATGGAAACTAAGTGAAAACCAAAAGCTAATGTTCAGGACTACACTCGTGGGTAAAGTAGGGCCTTGGGTATCAGGTGTTTGGTTGCTGTTATGGGAGTTCATACTACGGTTGTAATGGAATCAACATCTTGTAAGATGGCCACTAAGGTCCAGTGAGAATATGCATAGCTGGTGAGATTACAGCCTTAGCTCAGCCAGAGGAAGACAGTAAATTTTGTTCCTCCTTTTTTTTTTTTTTTTCCCAGATGCAATCTGCAACCCAATTCAAGTAGAGCCAAGTTAAATTCTCACAACTGGAGTTTAATCTTTGAGTCTTCCCAAGGCTGGAAGCCTTGCACCAGCAGCCTTGGGTCTGCTCCCCATCCCTGCCGTGGTGTACTAAGTGGAGAGCACTCAGCTGGGGAAGCACAGCAGCCAAGGGCAAGCCAAGGTCCAGGGGAATTTCATCTGCATCAGATGAGTAAGGTAAACCAATCTGATAGGAAAACCAGACCACATTGCTGCTGCAGCCTGGACAGATGTTTGCTGTCAGATGCATCACACATTGCACAGCCACATCTGCTGGAAAAGCACTTTAGGGATGATTTATCTCATCACAGTGCCAATGAACAGAAAAGCCCTCTGAAAGTTTTCCACTTTATACTGATGTTCCCAGCTGGGTGATCCCTCTCTGACATCTTCTATGAGACTGTTTAGAACAGTTCACAGAAGCAAAGGAAACATTCAGAGTCCACAGGCTTGCTGGTGGTACCCTCACAGACAGACCCAGGATAGCTCAGGCAGCCAGAACACCAAGCAGAAATTGGGGCAGATTTGTTAGGTTCCCTTCAGCTTTTTCCATTTATGACCACACAACTGGGGAAGGGATGGATTATCCTGGCTGCCCGTGGGCATATCCTCCACAGAGCCTTCGAGCTCACAAGGACAGCACACAAGGGTTGTCCAGGGAACTGTCCAGGTGTGTGGGCAGCAACACAGCCCCCAAGATGCTCACAGGTCCCTGCCTTCTGTGGTGAGCAAGTCTCCCAGCACCAGCTGCTCTCACAAGGGCAGGTTTAAGCCAGAGAAATTGAAAAAGCACTTTGAGGTCACCAGTGATGACCTGTAGTGCTCCCAAGAAGCTGCACTTAAGGAGCAAGATGTCCTGCACATTCCTCTCTGTGTTCAGCTGGCTTTCTGGTCTAGGGTCCTGCCCATGGCTGCTCTCCCTCCCATCATCATTGCTACTTTCTGCAACAGAGGAGTGAGCCCAGAAAGAGCAGAGGCCCAAGTTGGGAAGAGCTGTGTATTGGTTTAATCATAAGACTGTGGGTTTAAATCAAATTAGCAGTTTTCCTGCTGATAGGGATGGCTGGCAAGAGGCTGTGGCTCCCAGCAGCTTCTCCCTGCAGCAGCAGCCCTCCCTGACCCCACAGGGAACAAGCTCAGCTCAGCACAAGCCTCTAGCACTTACCATAGAAATCAGGAATGAGAGATGGTGTGGGTGAATTACAGGGAGGTGGCACCATGGTCCCAACCTGATGCTTCATTTTGCAGTGCTTGATTTTCTAGAAGCTCTAAGTCCTTCCAGCAACTGATTCTCTGCTCTGGAGATGAAGGTGATGGCCGAGTACAGTGCTGCTTACTCCCCAGGAGAACAAGAGACAGCTCTGGTGCCATTCAGTCCTAAGTATGAAAGAAAATCAGACTTGCTTGTTACCACTCCTAACTTGGTGAGCCTGTATGTGCTAGTGCTGGCGTACATAGGTTAGAAATGGTGGTTCCAAGTCATGGACCCAATGTGCAGAAAGCACCATGGTGCAGGCTGAGCACAAGTAGGCATTGCTGCAGGCTTCTCTGACCTTTTTTAACCTTCTACAGGAGGGTTTGTCGGGGTTAGGGACTGGGTAATTGTCTGATCTGCAGCCCAGAGGCCCTGGGGGTTAGAAAGCACCACTGGACAAGTTTGTCTCTGCAGCTGCCTCTCCCTATCGGATCAGATGTCTCGTCTGAGTAAACACATTTCTTGTCTCTTTTTAGCCACAGTTTGGTTTTGTTTTTTGTTTTTTTCATCCAGGATAAGGTGAAGATTCAATAATCCTTGAAAATCTCCTTTTTTCCTTCCAAATATTTTCGTTTAGCCCCCATGGTCCATAAATCTGAAAGCGCTCTGAGCGGAGGCACAGCTCCAGACACCTTTAATGTGGCCAAGGAGCCCTAAGTCCGTTCTGCAGCCAGTGGTTTTGGCATTGGGTTTAGGCTCTTGTTTAGGAAAGGAGAGACAGGATGAGCTCAGACTTTCTGCTGCCGTGCACGACCATCCTCGCTCTCTCTCATCCCTCACTGCTCCTGGAGGGGGGGGAATACATGCTGCCAAAAAGAGCTGTTGAACATAGAGGTGGCATGAGCTCATGGATTCCTTTCCTTGTCAGGGCACGTTTCAGAATAGCAAAAAAAAAAAAGAAAAAAACAACATCCAACCACCACCCCCCTCCCCAGTTTAAAAAAAATAATAACATTTAGACAATAATGAAGTACAAAGCAGATGTGAAAGAGCAAGGAGCAAGGCCTCCTCTCACCACTCACAATCTCCTACATGACCTTGCCCAGGGCAAGGACTTGTGTAAGGGCCACAACACTGCCCAGCAAAGGGCAAGGGGAACACCTTAAAGCACAGAGGTGTGAGAGAGAGCTGCCACAGTGCTGAGCACAGACATTACACCAGGAGTGAAAAGCCTGTGTTCAAAACTCACCACTGCTGCAGCTGCTCTGTTAATTCAGCTACACCAGTGAAGCTCAGTGCAGAGCAGTTTGGATGCACTCCAGTTCCTTTCTGGGTCAGCATAACCTTTGGCATCAGGGTACCAACACGACCTGAAGCTGGCTAGATGTACAGATATTCTATAAGGGTTCCTTAAAACTTGCTTAGACTTAGCTGATCCCAGTGAGCAGCACTGCAGGGGGACACCACTGTACAGCATAGCTGAAGACAGAGGCAGCCACAGCAATGTTGCTGCCTGAGCAATCTGTGAGGACAGCCCTGGCAGCAGGAGCTCAGTGCTGGAGAAGTCTTCATCTCCAAGAGGTGGGGCTCAGCAGAGGTAAGCCAAAGAGCACTTGTTTCTCAGCCCAGCCTGCATCCTCCCTCTCTGCTGCAGCAGCAGCAGCGGTGCTGATATCCCATAGGGAAAACAAAGTGACCCCCAGGGATGCCACCACCTGAAAGCTTTGCACTGTGTCTCTGCCAGAGCCAGACCCTGGACCAAACCAAGCAAAGACTCCTGGTTTCATTAGTTTCATTACCAGCTCAGCCAGATCAGGGATGCTGGCACAGTAAGACTTCCCATGAGGTGCAGATCTGCTGTTGGAGCAAGTGGTGCTTGATTGCAAATGAGTAAGGGCATCAACCACCACTGCTCTTGTTAAACACGAGTCCCCCAGCAGCTGTGTACCTTTCCCTCTCAGTAAAGCTGTGTCAACATGAGCTCACGTTCTCCTCTTAGCCTGACACCCTTCAATGCACACAAATGCACACAAGGCAATATTGACTGATGGAGTTGGGGAACATGAGTTTTCAATGGGAAAGTCAACAGGGATTATTTTCTGGCCACTTGTATTATTTGAGTTGTGCAGAATGAACACGCTGTTATAACTTGTGTTTGAAAACAGAAGACTTAACCTTCAGCTGCAACCTCTAAGCATGGAATTGGCTCCATCTGAGATCCTCTGAAGAATATTATTGCTGATGAGTTCTGATGTGACAGCCTTCAACAGCAGCCAAGTGTCGTTTGGATCAAAGTGGAAATTGCCTTTGGAAACCAATCTAAAGAAAGCAGAAAAAGATGGGTTTTTTTTTTTCTTTTAACTGAGGATCTTTTCTGCTCTTGAATTACTGCTCAAATTGTTTCCTTGTTTCCTTTCATGTACACCTAATGTGTGTTTTAAGTGTTCATAATACTACCTTCAAGGGGAAAAAAGTAACCAATAATATGCAGAAGATTTTTTTTTTCTGTGATTAGGGCTATAGAATTCTTAATATCTCTGCTAAGTTGTTTAAATATAAAGGACTAACCAATGCATTTAACAAATATCTCTGGTAATTATTGTAATTAATCCAATAGAGATTGGTGCATTTCCTAGAATAAAATTTAAAGTGGCTTTTTATATATTTATGGCTGAACTGAACAAAATAGCTGAACACATTATGCCAATATTGTTTGTAAAGGAGGAACACAAAGACACCACAGAAAATCCCCACCACTGGCATAAAGCCTGGCTGTGCAGGAATCATAGAATCAGTCAGGGTTGGAAGGGACCACAAGGATCATCCAGTTCCAACCCCCCTGCCATGGGCAGGAACACCCTACCCTAGATCAGGCTGCCCACAGCCTCATCCAGCCTGGCCTTAAACACCTCCAGGGATGTGGCCCCAACCACTTCCCTGGGCAACCCATTCCAGGCTCTCACCACTCTTATGCTGAAAAACTTCCTCCCCACCTCCAGCTTTGCTCCGTTCCCCCTAGTCCTGTCACTACCTGATAGCCTAAAAAGTCCCTCCCCAGTTTTTCTGTAGGCCCCCTTCAGATCCTGGAAGGCCACAATAAGGTCACCTGGGAGCCTCCTCCAGCCTGCACAGCCCCAACTCTTTCTGAGCATAGCAGAGGTGCTGCAGCCCTCTGAGCATCCTCGTGGCCCTTCTCTGGACACTCTCCAGCATGTCTACATCCCCTCTTGTAACAGGGGCTCCAAAACTGAACACGCATTCAGACCCCCACATTTCCCACTCTTCCCTGTCTGGTGGTTGCAGCATGCAGAGTGCCCTCAGCTCTGCTGCATGCTCCAGCAAACACAGCTGTATCACCAGGCAGCCCATGGAGCTGGGTGGTTGGATGAGATGACATACACAGGCATTAGAGTGGTGAGACCCTGGAATGGGTTGCCCAGGGGAGCGGTTAGGGCCACAAGGCTGGATGAGGCTCTGGCCAGCCTGATTTAGGGTAGGGCGTCTCTGCCTATGGCAGGGGGGCTGGAACTAGATCATCCTTGTGGTGCCTTCTAACCCAGACTGATTCTATGATTTTAAGTTTGTTAAACAAGAGCATTCTGGGATCCATGGCCTTTTGCTACAGGAATTGCTGCTGATTTCAACGGGGAGTGTTCTGTGCTTTGCTCTGTGGTGCTGGCAACTGCAGGAGCAGAGATGCAAATATATACACCAATTCCCTAAAAAATCCGGGAGGCAAACCGGTCAGATCTATTTCTCGCCCTGCTTCCTGCCACTGGAGGGCAACCACCACCCTTACAAAGCTTTCCTGAAGCTCTTTTCCAGCAGCAGCTGCTGCAGAAAGGCAAGCCATGGCTTTCTGCTCTTCTCTCTTCCCCTGTACCACACTAACGCATGCATGTTCTTTACAGCTTCTTTCTTTTTTTTTTCCACTGAGAACTCAGAAGGTAAACAGGACTCCTCTGCGTCGAGGAATCTCAGTATATATTCATCTAAACCCCCCAGAACCACCTTGCTGACGTCTGAAGGCTTATTCAGCAGCTCAAAACAAGCCATCAGCTCACAGGCTTGGTGAGGGGCATGGCTGGGGAGCAGCCTTGGGCCCTTGTCCATGCAGGAGATGGGATCAGAACCACAGAATGGCTTAGGCTGGAAGAGACTTCAGACACATCCCTTTGCTCTCAGGCTTAGCTTCTCCTTGGGAAAAATCCTTACACTGCTTTCAACACTTGTCCCCTGACCATCAGCCTTGGGAAACAAGGTGGTGATACCTGAGAGTGGAGCTGTAACTTAACCCGGTGCTTTCTTCTGTTATCAAACAACATTGCCAGGTCTCAGTGGGACTTGCAGCCCAGCTATTTGGAGGTCAAAGGTTAATGAAGGAAAACTATAATACAGGCCATCAGGTTCACACCTCACAATCGCAGAATGAACCAGGTTGGAAAAGACCTCTAGGGTCATCAAGTCCAACCTATTACCTAACCCTTCTAATTAACTAACCCATGGCACTAAATATCTCATCCAGCCTCCTCTTAAACACCTCCAAGGATGGTGACTCCACCACCTCAAGTACCTGCTGTGGAGACAACCTTGAGAGAGTGCTGCTCTTCTGCTAATTTTAGGCTGTTCTGAAATCATGCTGAAGGAAAAGGTGGTAAAATTCAGGGGGAATCTACTCCCATTGATACCTTTTATCACAAAAGAAAGAAGAAAAAAAAAATAAAGAAAGGTAGATAAGAATTTGTAATAAAGGTCATGTAAGAGTTCATTGCTGTTTCACACATCACTGAAAGCAGCAGCACACTGGAAGGCAGGAAACTGCTTTCCAGGCCTGCTGCAGATACCTTGCACAATCCCAGGGCAGCCAGATAACCTCTTCACACTCCACATCCGAACCACAAACCGCTATTTTGAGTCCTCTCTGGGAAAACAAATAAGCCACATTTCACACACAGCTCAATCTCCTCCTCCACCTTGCAGGAGCCTACATTAAAAGCCAGCTCTGTTCCGTACTAACTGAAAAACACCTCTGGAGGCTCTGAACCACCTGGAAAATCCTTCAATACACAAAACTTTCTTTATTCATTGAAGCCAACAACCGTTTAATGCTCACTTTAAACAGGCAGGATCTTTCTTCAGCGGCTGTAAGACTAGCCAAGCTCTCTGAGTGTCTTTGTTTGCAGACCAAACCCCAAACGGTTTGGCAAATCCTCATTCAGCTTCACGGTGCAGCACAAACCTGGTCAGGTAAAGAAACACAAGGGGCAGCTGCTTCCGACTCTCAGATTTAAAGATAGAGATGAGGAAAGTTGCAGTACCTGATGAAGGGGAGGCCACAGTTTCCTCAGCTGCACCACCGAGCGGGAGCAAAGAGCCAGGAGGAGAGAGGCCAGCACATAGAGGGGAGTGTTGGTGCTCAAGTGCCCCAGGGAACTGCCATTGGAAATCGCAGCTGGGTGAAGAAAATAGGTTTAATTAGAAGCAAATGGGCCTCAATACAATAAAGAGACGAGAAATGAGATGTAAGTGTTTCATTTTATTTGCAGCTAAAGCACTTTCTGCTAAGAGATGCGCTTTCTGTTTCACTGAGTGGGGTGACTCAGTTGTGACTCCAGCTGCCCACCACACTATTGTTCATCCCAAAGACACACCAACAATTGAGCACACACTTATTAATCTAATTTACCCTCACACATCATCCTATTGACATCAGGGTGTGAGTAAAGTTTAGCAACCATGAGAGCCCAAGATCAAAGTCAGACTTGCCTGAGCTGTCTGTCCAGCCCAAGCAGAGAACTTGCAGCTCCAGCTTTCACCCAACCTTCACTCCACCTCTCTTTCCTTTGTTCCTGGCCTGTGCTTTAACCCAGACATGCCCTTAAATCCAATACATCAATTCTGACAGGCTTAGTCATGGCAAAAAAAAAAAAATCATAAAGGCTGCATCAGTTGATGCAGCAGATATTATTTTTTTTTTTTTTTTTTTTAATGTTCCTTGGAACATAATGTGGGGGTAGCTGTTGGGAACAAATGCCCACCAAGGTCATTCGCTTATTAGAAGAGGCTCTGGCTGGCAGAAAGGAGTAAGTTCATAAACATAGTGTTCCAGAACTGCTCTCAAACATTGTACTTCCTGGCTGGAACAGCATTTGCCCAATATCTTCCCTTTTGCATATGTAAGGGAAGCTCTCTACAGAATTCTTACAGTGTTCCATTGTAACAGCAGACCAGAAACACCTCAATCAGCATCTCTCAGGCCTTCCAAGTAAAACCACATGCAGAGTTTAGTTTGTGTGCATATCCTTGAGCTATTCCAAGAGGGGAAAAGAAAATGGGGTAAAGGGAAGCTTTAAACCATGAGCCCAGCTGGTTAACTCCCAGAAATTATCTACTCAGATGAACTGACCACGTCACAGACCAACGCTCAGGAGGCACTTAGTCACATTGCTGTAGGAGATGAAATGGAAAATAAAGGAGGGCTGGGACACACATAGGTAAAAATGAGAAAGGAGCTCTACTCCAGAGGAGTGTGGATGAAGAAGACACATTGTGTTTCAGAGACAAATGCTTTCCTTGCTTACAGCTTGATTTTGGATAACTCCCTGCAGGCGTTCAAGGCTAGGTCAGATGAGGTTCTAGTGGGAGATGTCCCTCCCTGCGGGCAGTTGGAACTGGATGAGCTTTGAGGTCCCTTCCACTCTAAATCATTCTATAATTCTGGAGTCCCCAACACAAGAAGGACACGGACCTGCTGGAGCCAGTGCAGAGGAGGGCCATAATCTTTACCTGACAAAGCCCTTAGGGTGAAATTCTCCTGCCAAGGCCGGTGCAAAGAGCTGTATTTCCAGCACATGCTGTGGTTCTGACAGGCACTCACCTTAGCAGTGCCTGTGTTTGCAGTGGACAGCACACAGCGCAAGGTTCCTGTATTTATGGAGCTCTGTATTGAAGGAATTTGCTGCTGGTTTATTGCAGGTTCTTCCAACCAGACTCAACAAGAGGACACAGCCTCAAACTGTGCCAGGGCAGGTTTAGGCTGGACGTTAGGAAGAAGTTATACAGGGCAAGTGTGACTGGCACTGGAATAGGCTGTCCAGGGAGGTGGTGGAGTCCTCATCCCTGGAGGTGTTCAAGAGGAGGCTGGATGAGGCACTTAGTGCCATGGGTTAGTTAATGAGAAGGTGTTAGGTGATAGGTTGGACTCAATAATCCCTAGAGGTCATTTCCAACCTGGTTCATTCTGTGATTCTGATGATAGCTTAGCAGATGTGTGAATGCCAGATCTGGCTCTTTGTTTCGATTGCCACCAGGAGGTGCAAATTATCTTCTCACCGATACCACTTGGGTCTTCATGATAAACTCCAGGTACCTTCCGAGGAGGAAACAGCTTGTTGCATTCTTTTACTAGCAACTTTCCCTTGACTACTATCCCTTCATCCTTCTTATTTGCTGTGCATGCCCTTAGCAAATGCAATTTGCAGCCTGCTTTTGAATCACCTTTTCCTGTGCTGCTATCCAGAAATGGCATGCTGGCAGTGCTTACACACTTCAAAACTGTGTCCTACACCAGGGCATCACTGCAGCTGATTGCTGTGGCTGCTTTGTTGGCAGCCATTAAAATTGTTAGCAGCTTGGCCACGCTGTATGGTCCATCTGGGTGAGAGCTGACTTCAAGCCACACACTGAAAGCTGAGGACCCATCAAATGCCTGCAATCCGCAGCTTTAAAGGAGTGAGCAGTCATGGAATTGAAGGCAGGAGGAAGGGCAGAAAGCTCTGTCCTCACTCACGCCGAGGTGAAAGCAGTAAGGACGGGTGGCGTTCCTGTCTCGCTGCAGGCATGCTCAACCCCAAGTGTAAATATAGCCCTCGTGAGAGCTGGCATCTGAACAGAACCCAGAGCTGAGAGCAGGCATTGCTTCCATGTGAGAGCAGCCAAGTATGTAAGATATCATCACAAGGTGCTGGCAGGCTCTCAAGATTAGGTGGTCTTGTTGGACTTCTAGGGGAGATAGCAGAATTTTTAGTAGATGCAGCTTGTTTCCACACTCCGAACTGCAGAGAGAACCTGATGGCAGCTCAGATCTGAACCTGGGAGGCTCCTAACACTAATATGTTCCCAAAACAGTTTTCTCTCCAGCCTTTACACACAAACATCTTAGCGATGCTACACTGTGACTCTAACAGACCAACGGTGCAAGACACTCAGCACTACTGAAAGAGGCAGTTCCAGTATCCTCAGGAAACACAGCATCTGCAGTACTGTGCCCCAGCAGCTGTTCTCCATCCCACCTGAGCAGCCACACTTCTTAGGTGCTTGTCCAATGTCCCTTGTCCTGGCATTGGACATCACTGGGCAGAGGCTGGCTCCATTCTCCCAATGCTCACCCTGCACATCTTTATCAACATGAACGAGGTCACTTCTCAGGCTCCTCTTCCCCAGGCTAAAAGACCCCCAGCTTCCTCAGCCTTTTCTCACAGGGAGATGTTCCACTGCCTTTAGCATCTTTGTGGCTCTGCTCTAGACTCTTTCAAGCAGTTCCCTGAGGTCTTTCTTGAACTGAGGGGCCCAGAACTGGACACAGTATTCGAGATATGGCCTCACCAGGGCAGAGTAGAGCAGGAGGACAACCTCTCTCCACTTACTCACCATAGCCCTTCTAATACACCCCAGGATGCCATCAGCCTTCTTGGCCACAAGGGCACATTGCTGGCCCATGGTCATTCTTCTGTCCAACAACAACTGCTTTATGCTCACCTCATCCGTTGTCACACCAACTTTCTTACTTGTTACCATTTTCTTTTGCTTGCTTGCAACTTTTATTTTAAGCTCTGTGTATTTTCAAATCACTCACCAACTCGCTTTGAAATAACTGCTCAGATTTCCTAAAGGATTTTATCCCTATTAGGGAAGTCAGTGAAGTAGCCAGCTATGCTGGAATGCTTAACACCAAATAATTCCCCCTGAAATACCAGTGGGGGAAATTCAGTTTGACAACTCTCTACCTGAGCAACTTTCCTGAAAAAGAGGCAGTTCAGCAATTTCATGAAGTTCCCACCCTTCTCTTCAATATTGGAGAGGAGCAGGGTGAATACCAGTGGCTGGCTCTACCATGCCCATTTGGTTTTGTCCTTAAGAAAACCAGAGCAGAGCAGCTGTTAGGAGAAGATGACACACAAAGTGAGTGCTGTCCAACAGGCTGGCAGTCTGTCTGCCTGCAACAGCCACTAATTCAGCCAACATTTACATTTCTTGCTTTTAGGATGCAGTTATAAATAACGCTGTGTGCAGAGCAGACTTAAAGGGAGTTTTCTGATTGACAGCTGGCAAAGACTCACCTTGCTGGCTCTCATTAGTGAGGACTATAAAACCAGTAACAAGTGAAATTGAGCCAGGCTGAAAATCTATTAGAGCCTGACATATATTCAGGGCTCAAATCAATGATTTTGCACTACAGCCAGGGAGGAGACTCTGCAGATGAGGCCTCCAGAGGTCAGTTAGAAATGATTCCTGGCTCTTCCCCAAACTCTTCGTGTGATCTTGTCTAAGCAAGCTTACTTTTCTCTATTTCAACTCCCTGTCTAGCTGGAAAACGTGCCCTCAGTCCCCCATGGCAAAACAAAAGTCCTGCACTTAGGTACAATTAACCAGCTACACAAATTCAAAATAGAGAGTGATTAGCCAGGGCCTTGGAAGCTGCAATGGGTCACGAGCTGAGCACCAAGCCACCACACAATCTCTATTGGGAAAAGCAAAAGCCTCTCTGGGACACAAACAGGAGCAGAGCCTATGGGGCACACAGGAGTCCTTCACCTGTCTTCAGCTGGACACTGGGAGACACAAACCAGTAGGAAGACATCTGAGGAAGGCAAGAGAGAGTGAGACCAGAAGTTCAGAGTGGCCAAGACATAAGAAGAGTTTGAATTCATTAGTTGCTGTCAGAAAAGGAGGCTGAGGAAGGGAGGACTGAAATTAGTGTTTGAAAAAGGAGGCTAAAGAAGGGAGGGCTGAAATTAGTGTTTGAAAAAGGAGGCTGAGGAAGGAAGGCCTGAAATTAGTATTTGAAAAAGGAGGCTAAGGAAGGAAGGCCTGAAATTAGTGTTTGATAAAGGAGGCTGAGGAAGGGAGGGCTGAAATTACTGTTTGAAAAAGGAGGCTGAGGAAGGGACAATTTCAAGTGCTGAAAGCTGCTGCAAGGCAGAGCAAATAACTTTTCTTCCAATATCTGTGGTATCTAGGAAAAGAAAGAGCAAGCTTAAACTGCAGAAAGAGAAACTGATGATAAACGTGATGGAAAAGAACTCTCCAACAGGAAGGGTTGTAAAGCACTAGAATAGCCTGCCCTGGGAAGCTGAGGTATGTCCATCCCTGGAGACCTTTAAGAACAAGTTAGACAAAGATCTTTCAGGAACAACACAGGGATGGTTAATCTGGCCTTGGGGCAGCACAGTACACTCAGATCTTTCAAACTGCATTCAGCCCATGGGTCAGTGATAACATCTGTGTGTTTGCACAGCACCTTGCCCAGCAGAGCCCTTTCCTTTCTTCCTGAAAGGCACTCAGTAATTAGTAACTATATCTAGCTTTATCAACACTGCATTTCAAAGCAAACCGTTTCATGCCGCATATGTTTTAATCCAGACTACAACTTCCATTTAAAAAAAAAAAGCCATGGCCACCAATTTCTCTGCTGGACCAGAGCTGACCTGTCAGGACCAGCTCTGTATTTTTCAATGTCACATCTGCAAAACCAGTCCACACAACTTTCACTGATAGCAGGAAGAGAGGTTGCTTTCTGGAGATGGGGACTTCTTCACTTTCACAGGCTCTTCCTGACATTTTTAGTAAAACTTGGCTCCTGAGTGCATTATTAGTTCAGCTTTCACTGAGAAGAAGATATTGCAAAGGAGCCCCTAAAAATCAGCATCTCCTGTTCTATTAAATACAGGAGTAGCCTGAGAAATAGTATGGAAAATGCTGCCAACAAGGCTCCATTGAGAAATAATATTGAGAAGACCAAAGTGCTTGAAAGCTTTTTATACACTAAAAGGTAAATCACAACTAAATATTGTGATAATAACTAATGTTAGATAACATTAAATAATACCAAATTTAGATAATACTAAAATAATAATTGAGAAAGTATTTAAAAGCTATTTACACACTAAAAGGTAAATCACAACTAAATAGTCATTTTAGATAACACTAAATAATACCAAATTTAGATAATACTGAAATAATAATTGAGAGGACCAAAGTATTTTAAAATTTTCATGCTCTAAAAGGTAAATCACAATTAAACAGCCATTATAAATAACACCAAATTTAGATAATACTAAAATAGTATTGAGAAGACCAAAGTGTTTGAAAGCTTTTTATACACTAAAAGGTAAGTCACAACTAAATAGCACTTTTAGATGCTACTTAAAAAAGCAAGAACATATAAAGAACAGATTAGAGAGTACTCTGATATTTTTGAATCAGGTTAAGATGTACAAACACCTGAGGAAGTCTTGGGAAGCCTCAGAGCCCCTTGGGAATTGGTTATCTATGGAAATCTATCGAGGATTAATAACATGCCAGCAAACTGCAGAGGAGTGAAACTGGTGATTATTCTTACACAGGAGAGAAACCCACAGCAGCTGGGAATGCACAGGCCTGACAGCATACTTCATTTATCAAAAAAAAATCCCCCAAAACCAAAAACCAACTGGCACAGCTAATTAAACAATCTATTGGTAAGCACTGAAATGAGCTCCTTGAATCACAGAATCAACCAGGTTGGAAGAGACCTCTAGGATCATTGAATCCAATCTATCACCTAACCCTTCTCATTAACTAACCCATGGCACTGAGTGCCTCATCCAGCCTCCTCTTAAACACCTCCAGGGATGGGGACTCCACCACCTCCCCAGGCAGCCCATTCCAATGCCAATCACTCTTTCCGTGAAGAACTTCTTCCTAACGTCCAGCCTGAATCTGCCCTGGTGGAGTTTGAGACTGTGTCCTCTTGTTCTGTCCCTGGGTGCCTGGGAGTGACAGTCAGGGTGAGCCTACACTTAGGGCAAGTAATGTCAACCTAGCCTAGTGTCCATTTCTGCCCTGCTGTCAGGTCTTGTGGGTATACAGAGAAGCTATCACACAAGGTTTTACTTTAGTAAAGCCTCTCAGTGTTTTCTTGTAATCCCATCAATCAGCCATGGCCAGTCCAAAATGTAATAGGTCAGGCTCAGTGTGTAAATGGAAGCCAGGGTTCTGCAGACAGCAAACAGTCAGGAGAAAGGAAGAATGAGAGCGTTCATTGACGACTGATATGAAGAGAAGGCAACCAAGAAGTTGTAGGGCAAGCTGTAAAGGAGAGGCTGCTTTTCCACAGGGACAAGTGCAAGGTGTTGTGAATACACAAAAGCAGCCTTATGAATGTCAACCAGGGAATTGTGGGCTGGATAAAGGGATGTGGCGGTGTCATCAGGCTGAGCCAGCAGGTCGTCCTCTGGAAGAAGTGAATGTGGCACTGAGGTGGTGGGGTCAGGTGGAATGTGTTACTTCCAGCCTAACCAGGTGGAGCTGACTGCTTAATTTCATAGTGCTGCATCTTAGGAAAGAAGAAGAGCTACTGGAAGTTGGATAAAAACCAGGAGGTAACTTGAACTGTTTAGCCTGCAGATGGGAGAGCAGGAGGTAGGTAGGATACTAAATAAAAGGAAGTTGCAGGAAGGAGAGGAAATCTATTCTCAAGATGTGTGAGTAAGGGGGGTTACATTTCATCACAGAAGACTAAAGAATTAAGAAAATTAAGACAGAAATCCTCATGTTTGGGATAGCAGAAGGCAGGAAATTGTTAGGCTGCAGTGCATTCATCATTGCAGATGTCTAAGAACAAGCAGGACAACATCTGTGAGGACTGTCATAAATATGGGTTTGCTGCTGGAAAAGCAATTACAGGATCTGTTGAGGTCCCCTTTACCCTTGTATTTCTCTGACATTCAACATTTAAACAAAGGGGGAAAAAAAAAACCAAAAAAACCAAGAACCTAAAACTCCCAGTCCTATATATCTCAAGTTAAAGGTGATAGGATTAAAGTCTGTGCCCTCAGAGCTTGTCAGTCCAGTCTAGACAGAGCATGTCTAAAAACTACAAGGAAAGAAAAAGGAGGAAAGAAAAGGGAGGAAACAAAACCCACCAGGACATTTCTCCATAGGACAGTGACATTTTCCTGTTACCCTGGCAAGGCACCACAAGAAGCCTCCAGGAAAATAAAAAGGCTGCATGTCAGCCTCCCACAGTCCTGATGGCAAGGCTGACAGCTTGACTACCTACCTCAATTCTGCTCCAGAACTGTCTTCTCCCAAGACAGGTTTGGTTTTCCTCAACCTCAGTGGCACTATTTTGCTGGCTGCCCATGTTGCTACGTGGCAAACTAAACCATTTTTGTGACTGGTGAGCTAAACCAGGTATTGGCAGTCTCCTTCAGCCACCTTTTAGGACAAACACAGCTGGAAAAGGTGTTTGAAGGCATCTTTCCAGGTACAAATTATTCCACATCAGGGCACTACTGAGGTCTCCAAACTAAGAATAGTGTCCTGGATGGGAAGCAGGCCTCCACCCAGACCACAGGACCAATGCTTTCTAATATCTTTGGGTGAACTAGCTTAGAGAGAAATAATGAAACCCAGCAACAAAACCAAGGCAGAAAAGCAGTCCTGAAAGAGAGAAGACACAAGCAGAGAGCAGGACAGACAAGAACAGGGACCCGAGGCAGGTGAGACAGTAAGGTAAGGCAGAGGGGTAAGTCAATGGGAAGACAAACAATGTGTTTCAACTAAAGCTGTTAATTCACTCTCTGCATCTCCCACTCAAGTCATCCATCACAACATAAACCAAACAGAGCTCCAAGCCCAGCTGCCTGCCTGCCTGCCACTGTAAATGAACCTTCTGTGCATGGAGCACTGCTCCGGCAAGCTGGCGTCCTGGGAGGAAAAAACCTCAGCTGCAAAAATAAACAGATCAGGTACCACAGCCCTCCTCTCTACATTTTTTTTCCCCCCAAAGAATGTGTGCTACTAAATTTTAACCCCTTCTTGCTTCTTAACTGAGCTCAGTGTTTATCCTTAGCTTAAAACACACACAAGCAGAATTGCCCTGAAGCATTTAAATGGTTACTGTGTTTTACTGAACCAAACAAAGCTTCACCGAGCAGCAGATCTGGGCTCATCTTATCTTCTGTATCACACAGGCTACGAAGCAAGCTCCAACAAGCACTGTCAGATCTGCTGAACAAACACCCATGGACATCCTTGGAAAGAAACCTGTCGTTCAGTCCCTCCTGCACTCTTCTGCAGCCCTTTCTTTAGTGATAAAATGATCACAGAATCATAGGATGTCAGAGCTTAGAAGGGACCCAAGGAGGTCATTGAGTCCAACACCCTGCCAGAGTAGCACCATCCAATCTAGCTCAGGCCACACAGGAACACATCCAGACAAGCCTTGAAAAGCTCCAGAGAAGGAGACTCCACAATCTCCCTGGAGAGCCTGTTCCAGTGGTCTATGTTCCTGTGATTTAACCCACTGGAGCACTCATGGGCCAATAGGCTGAGTGGGTTGGGGGTGGTCAGCCTGGAGGAGAGAAGACACCAAGGAGACCTAACAGTGGCCTTCCAGTACTTGAAGTGGCTTACAAGAAGGATGGAGAGGAACTGTTTGCCAAGGCCTGTGGAAGAAAAAGGGAAGCATTTGTGTCAACAGACAAAAAAATCTCCTGTCTCTGTTTCAGCTGCTGCTGCACTAGTGGGAGAGCCTTTGTATGCAGGTATCACAGAGGAGTTGCCATATGCTTTTAGCCACATGCTTTTAGCCACAGAGGGATTTGTCTCTAGAGAAGGACTTATTCCTCAAGCAGAGCTGGGGATTGTGCCCTGGACCCTGCTTGCAAGGGAGGAAGCATTCCTAAGTCCCTGCTTGTAATGCGGCCAGCCCCCCCAGTTTGTTTGGAGCTGCCACTCACAACATCCTTGATTGCAGCTGGCTTCCCAAGTGTCTTGAAAATTACTCAAAATTGAATTAAACTGTAAGGCTTGGATAAAAAATTATGATGTGATCTGCCAAATTAGTCTTTCTAATGAACCAATTAAGTTCCTTACTAGCATGAATTCTTGTAGAGCCAAGAAACTGCTGTTTCCCAAAATAAGCTCAGGAAAAACAATTGGAACTGATCCTGCTTTTTGGAAGTGAACATGGCACATAGGCAGCTAACCAAAGCATTTTCTCCCAGCTGAAATACCAGTGCTTGGTTTGGAATCAATTTCACAACATGCTTGTGAATGAAGACCATACACTGATGTGCCAATGCAGATCATGAATTCATCTCTGTGTGCTGTTGGGGTATAATTTTACATAAAAGGTGTCTACATCTGGTACTGGTCATATGGCTTTCCTCCTTTCCCACTCAAAATAAAAATAGCAACACAGGAAAAAAAAGTTGGGAAGCTTTCAAGGATTGCTGTGAATTACATGAGAAGGAAAGCTTCAGTAAGTCTGGAGATTTGCCATGGACATTTGCATACCGATTCCAGCAAATTTGCTCCAGTGGCATAGCAACTTCCCAACATGTTGCAGACAATGACTGAGAGCCTGCTTTGTTTTCAGGAGCAGCTTCATGGCCTCTTTTATACCCAACGAGGATGAAATCTCCCAGGGACAACTTGGAGATGCTCTCCAAGGGGTATCAAGAGCTGGCTGCTTCCCAAAAGTCCTAGTAAGAGAGGAATTGGTTAAGGACACAAAGAGCAGAGAAGTGGAGAGCCTTTTGCTAAAGTCATTTATCTCTCTCCCAGTGGAGGGCAACACTTGCCTAACAACTGCAAAAGCACACAGTTGCAGAATCACAGAATTTCTTAGATTGGAAAAGACCTTCAGGATCATCAAGTCCAATCATGAGTTTCACACTGACAAGTCCTTGACTAAACCAAAATCCCTCAGCCCAACATCTAATCACTATGAATCGCTATGGTTGAAGAGAAAGACTATCACAAGGAAGACATTTTAATACTGGGTTCTTTATATAGTTTGCAAAAAAATTGCCCTGGGTGTGTAAGAGTGTGAAGGGCAAAACTTACATGGCAGGTTAAAATAAACAGGCTCCTCAAATTTCTGTGTGCACAAACACCTGGAAAAAGTATTAAACACATTTTAGCCAAATTGTCAATCCAGACTTTCTGTTGCATTTACAAAAGGAGGACTCTCCTTTGCCTCTTAAAAAAAAACAAAAAAACATTTCATCTACCTGTATTCCCTTCAAATTAGTGGCATGTCTTCTGAGATGCCTTGGAGAACCCCAGTACTTAGCACTGGCTTGGCACAAAGCCAAACAGCAGCCTTTTCTCCCATTTCTGTTGGTGGGAGTGATATTCCTTTTCCCAACCCACAATTTCACACTCGCTCATCACTGGGGAGCTCTCCAGAAGCAACACTCAGCACAGGAGTTGGGACTGTCCATTCAAAGAGCTGAGTTTTGCAGGACTGTGAGCTTAGCACAAGCCATCCATTTATGCAGGTAGCAGGGGGAAAAAAGGCAGGGGGGAGGAAGGATGGGAAAGTGAAAGCAATATTAATATCAATATGATAGTAGGAACTATCTGTAGCTTAATAGTACATGCAACCTGTATCCCTTTCCTCCCTCCGTTGAAAGGAGGCAGTGACAGCACAGCTTTTCAGAAACTTGAGTTTGACCACTGCAACCATAAAAGAAATGAATCATCCTCACCATTTGTATGCAGGGGCAGACGTTAGCTAAAATATACTGGAGTAACCTCATTGACTTCAAGGTGCTGTGCTTACAGGCTTGTACTTACAAGGTGACCCAGTGTTTAGATGTTTTTCAGCCCACAGAAGCTGCACTGTACAACCTACCAAGCTGCACAATGGAGAGTCTCTTTGCTTTAGTGCACATATCTCCATGTTTCTTCTATTCTGCAAGCTCTCACTAAACAAAAAAAAAAAAAAAGCATCTGACTTCCAAACATTCTCTTGACTTAGTCGAGTTTGTTCCCATTACTTCATTTTTTCTTCTGCACATACATCAACTAATGTTAAACAACGAAGACAAGCAAAGCAGAGAGTTTTGCTCACAGGTTGTTAAATGACCATTTCCCTTTCCCTTTCATTTTGAAGTTCTCCAAACAGCATTGGAATTGGCTTCAGCCTGGACATGACACAGTTAGAAGTGGAGATGTGGAAGCTGAAGCAGAGAGCATGGCTGAGGTGGTAACCAAGATGGTGCAGCAAATGAACGGACACGTTTGCATAACATGATGGCAGCCTCCTGAAAGGCACAACTGTACAACTTGCCAGAGCACCCAGATGGTTACACAGCATGTGAGAATAGATTCCTTTTGCACAAATTCAGCTGAAGGAATGTAAAATAATGAGCTCATAGTTAAAGAACAGATGAGGACTGAAAGGTAAACAATGAACAGGATTATGTGATGAGCCATCTTTAATTTATTTCTCTGGGCCTGATATTTTTGTTACCCAAATAAATGATAAAACTGCCCTTAAAGGTAGGTGGAGGAGCTTTAAAACCATTGTATGAGCCTGCCTGTGCTGTGACAAGCTCCTGGCTGCACCTGCCACCTTGTGCTTTCAAGCATTCGAGCTGCTCTTACAGGATGAGCTCAGTTTGCCAGAAATAAAACTACGGATTTGAAGAAACAGCACGTTCAAAGAGAAGGTGGTGTCATTTTGTACGTCAAAATCAGGTCTAATAATCTTCTAGATGTTAAAAATGAGGGTTTGAGGCACCTATGTGATTTGACAACCCATTCCTCTGCTTCTCTTCATTTGTTTATGCCACACTGCTGCAAGCTGCCAAACAGGAATAGCTGCATTGAAGGGATGCAATGAGCCCACAAACATACACTGGAAAAATCAGGGTGAGACAGAGAAAGCAAGAGGGCAGGTGTTAAGAAAATGAAGAGCAAGAAGGCTTGAAGACCTCAAGTAAAGAAGAATTCATGGCTCCACTGAAAAGTGGTCTCTTCTCCCAGGCAACCAGCAACAGAACAAGGGGGGACAGTCTCAAGCTGTGCTGGGGGAGGTTTAGGCTGGATGTTAGAAAAAAGTTCTTCACAGAGAGAGTGATTGGCACTGGAATGGGCTGCCCAGGGAGGTGGTGGAGTCGCCATCCCTGGAGGTGTTCAAGAAAAGCCTGGATGAGGCACTTAGTGCCACTGGATAGGGCTGGGTGCTAGGTTGGACTGGATTATCTTGAAGGTCTCTTCCAACCTGGCTTATTCTATTCTATTATGGGAGTTTAATAAATTACTCACAGAATCAGTTTGGTAATCATGGCTAAAGTGCACTTGGGTCTTGTCCAGCAAATTCCAGATGAATGTCAGGTGTCATTAGTCCACATGCAGTTAATGAATGATATTTGCTTGAAATGACCTTTGTGCTTGAAATTTATCAGCAAATTGCTTAGATGATGAAATTATAAGCCTCGTTCCTATTAAAAAGAAAGAAAAGAGCAAGTAAATGATTTAGTAATAAATAACATTAATGAAAAATAACAATTGCTTGAGTAATTCACTAGCTATAGCACACTTGAATAGAAAGCTGGCTCAAAAGAATGAATTTTGTGATGAAAACAAATAATTTGCTCCTTCCTTCACTACAGTTTTTGAGGACCATTCCAGGAACAAATTGCTATAATTGAGTAGTCATCTGCTCAAATGATTGCCACAGGATCAAGGAAACCAAAATGAAAAGCTTAACTCTTTTCTACATATGTTTGTGTGGTTCAAGAATAGAAAAGGAACACAGGGGATATGAAAAAAATAATGGAACAAGAGTCAGTGTAGATCAAGGTCACAAAATCTCTTTTAAGTACAGAACACAAAAATTCTCCATATTCCATACAGGAAGTGATTCTGTATGGGGAATGGTCCCGGAAGGTTTGGATATAATCATAAGTTTAATGGTGCACAGCTGCTACTCATATAGATGTTGTGTTTCCCTTCAACTGCATAGCACCTATGGACAATGCACTCCCTCTTTAAATGACCTCCTTACAATGCTCCCTTCAAACACATCCACAAAGACAGCCTTCAGAATCTATAAATCCAATCCCATGGATCACACAATTGTAGAGTGGCTCAGATTTGAAGAGAAATTAGACATCATCTACTCCAACCCTCCTGCCATGGGCAGGGACACCTCTCCACTAGACTCAGCCACTCGAGACCTCATCCATCTGGCCTTGAACACCTCCAGGGAAGAGGCATCCACAGCCTCCCTGGGCAACCCATTCCAGTCTCACCACCCTTGTTCTCAAGAACTTCTTCCTAAGATCCAGGCTAAGCCTACTCTCCCTCAGCTTCAAACCATTCCCCCTTATCCTGTCATAGACACCCTTACAAGAAGTCCCTCTCCAGCCTTCCTGTGGGATCCTTTCAGCTTTTGGAATATACATTCCTTTGGATTTTCCAATAAAGAAGGAACAATTAAAAACCTGAGTGGGAAAGGTTAAAATATTTTCTTTGGAGTGTTTTCCACGGAGCTTTCTCAGCACCTCATGAAGTCTGCTTGAATCCCACTTCTGTGCTCTGTGCCAAACTTCTCCATGGTCTGTGCCTTCCACTGCAACAGGATTTCTGTGATGCAGACTTTGTTGTGTGGCCATTATTTGGCATGAAAAAATTGCCTCTTCCAGTGAACCCAGGCCCAGCGGCAGGAGTGGAATAAGGCACTGTGAAGGTATCATAACAACCGAGATCAACACAGATTAATAAGAAGCAGATTTAGAAGGAAAGGAGTTGGCTTCGGTTAACAAACTGATGTTTTTAGAGCTAGCCTGACAGAAAGTGCTCTCTTCTCAGCTGCAATTTCTTTTCCAGTAGCAGATCCAAAACTCGAGCAAAACAGTTACAAAAACACCTCGCTTCACTTTCCACATGACAACAGAGCAATACCCTCCAGCTCCCACAAAAGGGCGATGATTTTCCCACTTGAAAACTCAGCTTAAGGGCTCCTCCAAGTGCAGAACGAGTCTGACATGAAGCTGTCAGCTTTTGCTGGAGTGGATGAGCAGAGCTGCGGCAGGGTTTAGACAGCAGGCAGAAAAGGCAGAGGGCAGGATGTGGTAGTGGTTATTCAGTAGGTGGCACTTTTCTCCATGAGGTTCTAGCCTGGCAAGAAGCCCTGCTCAGTCGGACCCCAGACAACGACGAAATTGTCCAGAGGCTCAGAAATGGAGAAATATTTGGGGTTTGTTGTGGGTTTTTGTTGTTGGGTTTTTCCTCCCCCTTTTCTCTGATGCTTTTCACTTGCAGAACATAAACATATGGTAAATTTCTGTTGGACTGAAATAGAGAGGCAAAGAGCCCATCTGCACAGAGCTGGCTACAGGACTGACTCTGCCACTGCTGCTTTCCTGTGGACACCGAAAAGAGCCTTGTGGCTCCCTGCAGCTGGATGTGCAGACTGCTGCTGGAGGCTGGGAAATCCGGCAGTGAAGCCTTGTGTTTGTTTGGTGTGTTGAGCCAGTCCAAATCTGCTCAGCCTCACTCTGCCATCCAAAAGCACCTTCAGGCTTTCGTTTGCCTGATATATTCTTCTCTGTGTGCTTCATGGGCACTTCTTCTGTCAACTGCTCTTTCTGTGTGAGTGGCTGCTTTCCAGGAATGGATAAATTGATCTCTGTATGCAATTAAAAGGGAAAGAAAGGAGGAGGCAGGGAAAATCCAACTGAGTTCACGGTTCATCTGACACTGTTATTAGAAACTCAGGGAGGAGGCGGTGCAAAAGCTGTGGCCTCCTGAAAATGGTTAGCCAGGAATTCAACAACACAAAAGTTACCTTGCTCTAAGAGAAATTGCTCCAAAAGGGTTAATTACAGACACAGAAAGAGACTAACAAAACAAAACAAAAAACATGTGGAAGGCATCAGGCCTAAATTTTCAACATGAGCAACACTAATAGACCTTTTCTATAGCCAGGCACAACCCCTGTAATTCTACAAATTAGGCTGAGCCCCTGGGAAGTATGTGCCTGCAGCTGCTACGCAGATGTGCAGATAGAAAATGAAGCAGCTCCTTCCAAATAGCACTGGATGGCTCTGAGGCTGATAACATCACCACTGATCCAGTGCTAACTGACTGCTTTCCTCATTTAAAACTCATATATTTCATCTTCTAGCAAAACACATTCAAGTACCTTCCTGTGGTTGGGCAACAAATTTAATTCCTCTGCCTTCAGAGAGATTCCCATCTTGTGAATATTTATTTATTGTTAATTCTCTCTCTCTCTCTGGAAATAAAGAAAGTTGTCTTTGATATTTGGGAGTAAGAGCCCTTCCTCAGGAAGCAGGTCAGTATCTGTCAAGAAGACAAAAGCACATACTCTTCCTGCAAGCAGGTATCTAACACCTAAATACAAACTTGGTTTCTGCGTGTGCAAGGTGAAGGAACAGCCTCAGCCAACATGTTTGGTTGCCTGACTGTCAAGCTGCCTGTGGTGTCTTCCCACTTTGCTGTCGTGTGACTACATTCTTAACTGCTTCTCATACATTCTTAACTGCTTTTAATACATTCTTAACTGCTTGTCATACAGACTGACCTCTACCAGCAAAGCTTGGATCCACAACCAGCACAGAAGCAGAGGTTCTCAACAGAGCTTGGAGAAACCAGGTAGCCAAATTCAGCCGCATTGCAACAGGCACTGAAAGCAAACTCTCACCTCAGAGATAGTTAGACAACTAAATAGAGCCTCAGAAATCTGGCCTTAACCACTTGCTCTTTGGCACTTTTGAGCAACACAGCTCTAAGAGCTAAAGGATCTGACTGTAGAATGGAGTTCACACAGATCCTACAAAGACCTTGACCAAGATGATTTGGAGAGTCGTATGAGCTCGATCAATTGTGAGCAGCTTGCACATAAGTCACAAATGCTTGGGCACTAAAATGACCTCCAACAAGCTTTACAGGAGCCCTAATTAACAGGAACAGTGACCACACATCAAACACTTCAGGATAGAGTTCCTTCAAGAGAGCAGCCTCATTCAGCATGACCAGAGTGCAAATAGCACTGCATCTGGGGAGGCAGGATCAGAAACACAACATGTGCTGATGCACGGAGAGGCAGAGACAGAAAGTGACAAGAAACAGAGCAACCAGAAAGAAGAAAAGAGGACAAGTACTAAAAAAGGGAGGAAAATGGAAGGAAGCTGAGAGGGGATGTCGCTGAGGTGATGAGTTCACAGGCAGGCAGCAGGGGCAGGAGATCTTTTACCCATTGGAAAACACAGGGAAATGGGCAGGTCAGAAAGGAAGCAGAAGTATCTGACAGGAATTCCTTCAGCAAGCATTTTTCTCTCCCTTTCTCACTTGACTGCAGAATTGAAATTAATTTTAATCAAGAAGTTTTAATATGCTCTTCTTGGAACTTGATCAATGCGTTGCCTCCTTAGTCAATATGTTTCTTAAAGCCCCCAAATGTGCCTAAAAGATTCCCCTTCACTGTTAACTCTAATGGCCTGCAATCCCTTCAAGCTGTGTTCTCCTCAGCTAGGATAAACAATGTTGTGCCAACGTTTGGCTGATGAAAACCTCTAGAAGCATACCAGGAGCTTAAAAGGGAGACATTGTAATTTTGGGGAGGGCACTCCTCCCTGTGAATTACTGTTCTGTTCACATCCCACCATGCCATTAAGAGCCACCACTCCAATAGCAGCAGTAGCTGCCCCACAGCTTGTTTACAAGGCGCATTTGCTAAAGGCATCACCACACCAACACCACTACTCCATTTCTACTCTCCCCCCCGCTACTATAAATCTCTCAGACCTTTGCATTATGCACCACAAAAGTTCCAGAGAGCCCTGGAATCTTCCAAAGAAGTGAGCAGTCCAACAAGAGCATCCTTGCCCAGAACAGACGAACAGACACTGCTAAGTTCTTCCTAGGTGGCTTCCTCAGAGTGCAGGGCATTTTCATCCCCTTCCAGGCCAGAGCTACTCATGCACCACTGTGCTGGTTTGAGGCTAGTTGGAATATTTTAATGAGGAAAAAATAGATTATAGGCTGTGAAAAGAAAACAATGGTGATGTCTACTTCAATCATATGTTTACTGAGATGTATAAAAGCAAGGACACAAACATAGATAAGACAGTGTGGGTCTGTCTGTGGAGTCTGAGCTCTCTCTCCCTGGCTTCTGCTTGGATCTGTGTAACCCAACTAATCAATTCTGCTTCTAACCCCTTTCACCAATCTTTGCAGTTCATGTTGCATGTAAGATGGATTCTGGGATAAGGTTGAGGAGTGAAGAGAAGGTGGAAGGGTGGTTGGGAGTCCCTCCTGGGGACTCTGATTTCTGGGATGGGTATTGTGTTTCCGTATTACTTTTAACTTGTATATCTTTGTATATAGCTGTAAATATTTGTAATATATTGTAAATATCTGCTAGTCTATTGTGCTAAGCTGTGAATATAAAGCTGCATTCCTTAACTTCCAGCTGGCTGAGTCTAGTCTGGGTGAATTCAAACGTGGGGTTGGGGGGCAGGGAACTCCCAAACCTCACACGCCAGCTGACATTTTCCACTCTTAGAGACCAGTGTCTGGAAAGCTTGTCCATAACGCTCTGTTTTTAAAGCTCTTTCCTGGCTCAGTGTGATCATATTTTTAATGGCTGTTTTTCTGTGGCAGTTCAAAACATTACAGACTCTGACACCTACCTCCTGGGAAACGCACTTGCAGCTGACACCCATAGCAGTGCTTAGGGCATCATGACAAGAGATGATCCCATTCCTAGTCCCCACCTTGCAGAAGACCACAGCGCATGGCTGCTTCTGTGCAGAGATGGAGGTCAGGATGAACCTCCTGTCACATGCTAAAGGAAGAGACACTGCCCTGGCTGCTGGTCCCACTTGCGCTCCTTGGGGACCACTCTTGCTAGGGGTTCCTAAGCACCAACACAATGCCAGAGTGTGAGGAGCAGCTGTTACTTCTCCACATCCCATTCATGAAGTGAAGGGAGGTGGCTACAGGTTGACTCGGTGACTTTTGGCACTGGCTTCTTCTTTACACAAGAATAACTGGAGGGCTGGATGGACCAGGGAGTTGGTAATCTGAGATAAAACACTTTAGACAGTGCATATGCTTCTGATCAGGCTTGCTTGGACAGCACTCCGGGGCTGTCATTGTTGCAGAACAAGGCTGCTTTGTGTTTATTTATCGTTGGTAACGTGGAGTCAGCTAATGGTCCCAGCCAAAAGGCAGGACCATACCGCAGCAAGCGCTGCTCTCTAAAACACTAAGCAAAAACATTTGTCCTCCCAAGCTTGTGCAGGAGACAGGCAGTGGAAGGAAGGAAATGATATCTCTGTTTTGCTATGGCAACTGATGGACTGGGATGTTTGTGCAGGGTCACATAGGAAATCTGTAGCAAAGCCAGAATCTGAACCTACATCTTCTGCATGCGATTACAGCACCAGCGCAACAAGTCCTTCCTTCCTCTCAGACATTTGTTATCTGACTTCTAGCTGAGGGCTCGAACCCAAAAACATCAGCATGGAAAACAAGCCTTGAACAGTCACATTGAGAAAGCCTCTCCACCAGCAACAGGCAGCCAAAAATTCCAGCTACACTTCCAGATGAGGAGAGTGTAGCTAGCTGCTCCACCAGCGACAGCAGCTAGACACAACCTAGCTGTGTTTGCAAGGCTCCACATCCCCTGTTCTGGGAGGCATCTTTCTGAGCCTGGAAGCCACCCATGAGGCAAAAAGGCAAAGCTTGTTTTTCTGCTGTATCATTGAGCTATGTAGGTGTGAACACAGAGTCAAAGGAGACCTACCTCTATTGGCAGGAAGAGCTGGATGTAGCTCAGGATGTTGTTCCACATCTCTGCTGCTTCCCTGTTCACTTCTCATGCCATTGCTTTCATCACAGAGGTCTCCAGGCATTACTTGTTCTCTTCTAGAGCACTATGACAGTTGCACTCATTTGGGGGAAGGTTTGCAGACACAGCACTGGCAGAGCCAATGCTGAGCTTGTACAGAGCAGGCTGCCAGTTCGCAGGGCTAGTACACTAACAGAACAGATGAAGGGCAGAAAGGGAAAAATCAAGCAGCCGATCCTGTGAAATTGATGGCCTCAATTTGCTTAGATGTTATGGGAATGGAATATTGAATTTCATTAATTCACAGGTCAGGATGGGAAAAGGTGAGCTGGCTAACAGGGCAAAACCTAACATCATCCATAAACTAGTGTAGCAAATTCTACTCTGAGAATTCAATTAAAGTGCATCTTGCACTGTTTTTACCCAGTTAAGTTTTTGCTACTCGTCTCTGAAATTCAAGACTCGCAATTTGCACCACTTTTTCAAACAAAAACCTGATCAAGTACATGTGTGTGGCAAAGCACCATTTGTTTTGTGAAACAAAATTGTTACTCCACACACAGCTTTGCTGCCTGCTGGCCTAGGAATGCAGATGCTTTAACAATATGGCTCAGTGGTTGTTGGAAGTTTCCAGACCCCCCTCTCCCCATTTCCTTACTGCTTCAGCTGAGTCCTTGGCCTAGCCCAAGACATGGGTTTCTTAAGCTCTTGTCTCCTGGACATCCCTGGAGATGCAGCTTGGGGTGGAAAAGGTGGCCAGAGAAAGCGAATGAGACCAGAGACCATAAGAAACCTTCCTGGCAGGAGGTGTTCCACTGGAGTTGTACTGTTGGTTAAAAAAAAATTTTTTTTAAAAATCCTTCATTCCTTCCAAAATCCATCTCATTCCAAAACGTCACAAAGCCAATAGCAGTCCACACTCTTGTTTTGACAGCAGTGAGTGGGAATCAGCCAAATGACAAAAGGTATTGATCTGATTTGTTGGCCTGCCCCAACACTTCAGATTTCAAATGAAATTTGTCATGCAAAGCAAGCTCCTCAAAACAGATGGGTGAGAGGAATGTGGATTCACTGACTCTCCTGGATGCACTAGCGGAATTTTGTGGCTCATTTTCATGATTGAAAGGTCGCTGAAAGGTTCACAGGAACAAACTATGTGTGCTGCATGAAGCATCATACCAACCTTGCAGCTAGAAACTCAGATGGAACAGAGGATAACATAGTTAACAAAAATCAAAACTAATATCAATGTTAAAACAGGGAGGTGGCAGCCAGGTAGGATTGGTTTCTTCTCCCAGGCAACCAGCAACAGAACGAGGGAACACAGTCTCAAGCAGTGCTGAGGGAGGTATAGGCTGGATGTTAGGAAGAAGTTCTTCACAGAGAGAGTGATTGGCATTGGAATGAGCTGCCCAGGGAGGTGGTTGAGTCACCATCCTTGGAAGTGTTCAAGAAAAGCCTGGATGGGGCACTTAGTGCCATTGGATAGGGCTGGGTGCTAGGTTGGACTGGATGATCTTGGAGGTCTCTTCCAACCTGCTTGATACTATGATTCTATGATATCTTGTGTGCCCACTCAGACAAAGGAAAGTGTGTTTGAGGACAGAAGGACATTTTGACATTACTTGCAACAGTCTTTCTTAACAAACCAGCTCATTTAGGAAGCTTTACTTTTAAAATGCCTTTTCTTCAGCTATTTTGACATGCCTTTTCCATTAGCCATAATTGGGAAGTGCAGGCAAATTAAAATAGTCCCTTTGAGCTATTGTAGAGAATGTTCTTTCCACTTCCACCATTGGCTCAGCTCCACCCACCACAAAACCTGTAGCAGAAGTGGAGTAAAGAAAGCAGCAGTGAACTTGTGCATGCTACAAGCACCTAAACCAGAGCATGCAACAGTCTGCTGCTGGAGGCTGGAGAGCCCAGGGGTGGAATGTTAGCATTCAGAGTCTGACTTACCACCAGCACTTCCAGCGTGATTACCTGGAGGCCAGCCTGGGAAATAAGAGAGGTTTTATGGAGCAAAACAACTGGCAGTCAGAAAGGTGCAGAGGCACCAATCTCTGCATCCCCTGAGCTCCTAAGACATAGGCCAATGTCTGCCCGTACCATAGGTACTCACTGCTTCTGTGCTACCCATGACTTTGAGTCCCAAAATGAGGCTGTTTCATCTTCCTAGTCCACTCGTCCACCAATATTTTGCCACTTTGCAGACAGCAGCTGTTGTAAGAGAAGATACTCTTAGGAGGCAGGTGTTGATGTGCTCACCAGTACAAACAGTCCTGGCAAAGCAAACAGCTCCACCTCCACGCTAAGGCACCAAGACTAAATCTGGGAATGCAAAGCAAAGTCAGTCCCTAAATCTCGAGGGTTAAAACAGAGGGGGAAAGGAAACATAATTTTTCAGTTGCTGTGAGACACTGCTCCTGTGGAACTACTTCTAATCATCATCAGTTAAGGGACTGGTTTAAAATCATTATTAAACAAAGCGTTCAAGGAGTCTACCTTTTGACAGCAGCAGGGCTACTATTAGAACTGAGAAAAGGCTTGTTAAAGCATGGACTTCTGCAACGAGTTCTTTCAAAGTCAGAAAAAACAGCTGGACAGCTATAGATGGACAACACAGTCTAACTAGCAGTAATCCTTAGATCCGGTAAAATTAAGACCTAAACCCGAGGATTTCACCTGAATAATAAGGGAGATTAGGTTTTAATCCTCTGTCCCTGATGTTAATTTGTCACCTTGTATTGCCTGGCAGTAAACAATACAAGGCAAGTCCTGGAAAGCTGATAGGAGCCCAGGGAACTTCATGCCCAGCAAAGATAAGGAAAGTATATTGTTTCCTGTTTAGACTGGACATGAGCTTTATATAATTATCCTACCAGTTGGGATTAACTGGGCAATTATCCTGGCAAACAATGGGACATTGATGACAGCCAAACAAAGGCATCTCAGAGCAGCTCCTTTGTCAGTGCTGCTGCCAGTCGGAGCCCCTCGAACCGCCTGGGTCCTGGCTGCGGTCCCAGCGCTATCAGCCCTCAAACAAGGGCTGCACAGTTACAGGGGCAGCAGCAAGGGAAACAGTTTTCCTAACCTGTCAGTGTTTAAGAACTCTAACATTTTTCCTAACCACAAAAGGAGTTGAGAATTTGGAGGGAAGAAATGCCCACAGACCAAGCATACACAGAAGAACAGGCTGGGTGGAGAGAGCAGCTTTGCTTTCCACGCTTCTGAAATGTTTCCTCCAGATTGTGACCTCCTTCATCTGAGTGAAAACAGCATTTCAACACTGGAATAGGAGAAAATAAAAAGAGAGAGAAAATGTCAGAATGGGAATGTCAAAGGGCCAAAATCCCCTGCAACCAGGCAACTCAGCTTGCTGGATCTTTTAGTGGCAACAATTTCAGTTCAGCGAACTGGCTCATGTCACCATAAAGCTTCTGACCAGCAGCAGCCAGTGGTGCACACAAGACAAAAGGATAGAACAACAGCACCATTCCCATGACTCTATTTCTAGCACTGGGGACTCTGTTCAGGCAGCCACTGTCCTCTGTGGTAGCATTTCTAAGTCCCTTGTCATACCAGACCTAAACAAAGCCCGAGCCACACTTGCTGTAAGCACCAGTTCCCACTTTAGGTGAACCCTTCAAGTCCCCCAGCCTGAGCCCATACACAGCACAACTTCTAGAAACTATATTAATCATTCCAAATTTTAACACCAACTTTGTGCATTTTACAACATATTTCAGAGTCTATCTGAAGATGGCTTTGAAATCACAGATGTCAGGGGCTGGAAGGGACTTTGAAAGATCATCTGCGCCAACCCTCCCTGCCAGAGCAAGATGTTAGGAAGAAGGTCTTCCCAGAGAGAGTGATTGGCATTGTAATGGGCTGCCCAGGGAGGTGGTGGAGTCACCATCCCTGGAAGTGTTCAAGAAAAGCCTGGATGGGGCACTTAGTGCCATTGGATAGGGCTGGGTGCTAGGTTGGACTGGATTATCTTGGAGGTCTTTTCCAACCTGGATTATTCTACTTCTATTCTATTCTATTCTATTCTATTCTATTCTATTCTATTCTATCCCATCCCTATCACCTTGTCATCTTCCCCTAGCTGCCTCTGCCTTCTGTGATTCTAGGATCATTCTGTAGCTTCTCGGGAAGCATTTCAGACATTCACTGAACTCGAAGCACATTGCTATGAGAGATACAAACCAACCACAGGTCTTAGGACTGTAGAATCAAACTTTTGCTGAGTGGTTGGGTTGCAGTCTCAAAGGCTTAAATAAAGCCTGCCACATTCACCAGTCTATCAGGACTTCACATCCACAGTTCCTTATACAATTTGGTGTTATCTGGATTTACGTGCATATAACTCCACTCTTCCTGGCTGCAAGACCTAAGCACACATTCTTTTGGGTCTCCCACGTCCTCTAATGTTTCCACATCAGCAGCCTAGAGCCTCTACCAATCCACAGCTACACAAAATGTCCTTCTTTCACGCTTGGCATTTCATTCTATTTTCAAAAGCATTTTCAGGAATAAGTCGTATGAAGCAGCTCCTGGTTTACAGTCCTACCACAGCATTTCGAGGGCCAGTTTATAAGCCCTGAGGCAAATGTTCAGCACTGAGGCAGCAGACACACACTCCTGCTAAGGCTACTGCTATTTGACCATTTAAACAGCTACATACATCTTGAAACAGAGTCCTTGGAAATTTTCCTCAGCCCCCACCCCCTCTAGGCACTCTTTAAAGAAGGAGTGCCTACATTTGCTGTACAGGTCTTTAGCCAGAAGGTAGGAGGAAGTTTTTACAGTAAAAACCACAGAAACAAGAAATCCACCACTTTCAATGATGAGCCACAGCTGGGGATCAAAGGGTCAGTATTTGCACCAGAAGGGAATCCCTCTTCCCACCCCATGTATTATTTATCAAACTAATTACTGGACTCTGGTTCAACAAGGAGCAGTTTCTCCACTTTTAGCTCTGTTTGCCTCTAAATTTCAACTAATTTAGCAACAACTGTTCTGAACAACACCACTAACAGCCTCGCTTCTCTTTTTGCCTCTCTCCTACTCTACAACCCACACCAAGTTCTGCCCTCTCCACCTACCCATCACTTAGATACACTCTACTTAGATTCAACAGCCACAAGCTGCTCAGCTCCTTTCAACTGCTCCAGTCTAAAAGCCATCCCAGCCCTCAGCCTTGGTGAACTTTACAACTTGCTGGATTTTTTTCTTGAAATGTGCCTATTCTTAAAAGCCAAACCCATGGAAAAACAACTGAAACCAAAGGCCGTGAGCTCAGGGCCAACCATAACACACGAGAGCCCTAAAATAACAGGAGAGATGCTGCGGTAAGGCCTGACCTTCTGAACCAGGCACAGGGCTTGAAGCAAAACAGCCCATAGTCACCTCTTAAATGGGGCATGCTAATGGCTTATTTGTAAGGCAGGAGAACCCAGTTTACAGAGCCATGGTTTTAAAGCTTCAAGGACTTGCTTTAGATGCCAGAAATGACTTCACTTCTGGAATGAGCTTAAGCAAGGTCACAGTTGAAGTTTATTAGCTTATATGGTCAAAATCAGTTCAGCAGGCAGTTTCAATGGCTGCAGACAGTCCTGCTTCCCTCCTATCATGTTTCCACCTCACAAAAAAAAAAAAAAAAA
>VWZI01022230.1:1036291-1060229 GCA_013396835.1 Psilopogon haemacephalus
AAAGGTGAAAATCTACAGATTTTCTGTTGTAAACATCATTGAAGCACGGAATTATTCCAGCTGGCTTGAAACTAGCAGCTCAGAATTTTTTGTTCTGTTTGAAGTATGCAGGCAAGACATACTTCAGCAAGAAGATGAGGAGGAATGGGTTTAAACGGGCAGAGGGGAGAATTCAGTGGGATGTTAGAAGGAAGCTCTTTACAGTGAGGGTGACGAGACATTGGCACATGTTACCCATGGAGGTTGTGGCTGCTCCCTCCCTGGAGGTGTTGGAGGCCAGGCTGGATGAGTCCCTTGAGCGACCTGTTCTAGTGGGAGGTGTCTCTGCCTATGGCACAGGGGGGTTGGAACTGGATGAGCTCTGAGGTTACTTCCAACCTAAACCATCTTATGATTCTATGATTCATTGGGTTCTTACTTTAGTAAAAACTTGGCCATAAGAACCCAGAGAATTGCTCAGTGTGTTTGTCAATAGTGTGGGTCTGGCATTAGGTACTCCTCATTAAGCATACTTATCACTACAGACCATGTGCACCTGAATCCTAATTCAGAAACTGCTGAAGCACAGGGCACAGGATGCCTGAAGCCTCCTTTCTTTTAAAAAGAAACACAGGCTTTCCACAACTTGAATACTGCCTTCAGTTTTGGGCTCTCTTGTATAAGAGGGACAGGGATCTGCTGGAGAAGGTCCAGCAGTGGGCTACGAGGCTGGAGCACTGCATGATGAGGAGTGGCTGAGGGCCCTGGGGCTGCTTAGTCTGGAGAAGATTGAGAGGACATCTAATAAATGTTTATCAATATCTGAGGGCTGGGGGATCAGGGGTGGGGGACAGGCTCTGCTCACTTGCTCCCTGGGACAGGACAAGGAGCAATGGATGGAAGCTGCAGCACAGGGGGTTTCACCTCAACACAAGGAGGAACTTCTTTCCTGTAAGCGTCCCAGAGCACTGGCACAGGCTCCCCAGGGAGGTTGTGGAGTCTCCTTCTCTGGAGCTTTTCAAGGCCTGTCTGGATGTATTCCTGTGTGACCTGAGCTAGATTGTCTGGTCCTGCTCTGGCAGGGGGTTGGACTCGATGAGCAATTTTGGGTCCCTTCCAACCCCTAACATTCTGTGAGCCTGTGAACTGCCATCATTGACATAAATAAGTATGACAAAAACCTGGAATGAATTAATTCCTGAATCAATAAAAAGATCAAGCTAATTATTTTGCCCTATGGGCCTGGCAAATGCAATTCAAGCAATCTACTATCAATGGCTTCAAATACATCAGAATTGCTTCTTGAGGCTCATAAAACAAAGAGCAAGCAAATTAGTCCAGAGAGCAGAACCTCTGACATTCTGCCAGACAACCACATGTGGAAGGATACAGAGGAAAGACACAACACTGACACTTGAATCACATTTGAGAAACAGAAGCACATTCTTTCAAGCTGAAGTTGAATTAAGGAATAGTCATAATACAATAACAGAGGGTTTAAAAGTATATTTTTAATCAGTATATTGCAGCAGGGTCACTATAAATTGCCAGAGTTGGCAATGATGAGGGGAGCTCAGATTCCTTGAAACTAAGAAGTTAGGTCAGGTTCTCTTTTTGGTCTTTTTGGTCAATTCCTTTTAAAATTACTATTTGTTATTAAGCTAAGAAATCTGCTTTCACCTTTAACACAATAAATAACCACATCTATATTTGTTCCCCTATGTATATAAAAAAAAGGAGCAGTAGGGCAGGATTTGTCATTTTTCCCCTTCAAGAACTTGATTTTGAAAAAGAAGTCTTTTCCAATCAGACTATTCCAAACCCTGCTCCAGTTGAGACTATCACAGTAGAGCAGGAAGGTCTCAGAGGGAATTTCTCTCTGCTAGAACCCCTCGAGAACAGGTCCCTCATACTCTTAGATTCTGTGCAGCTGAGACAGAGAGAGATCTTGCATTAGCCATTGGCTGGCCTTTTTGCTGGGTCAGACAGCCTTGACCTACTAAACTGCTTAGGTTTTAATTGCTTGCTTTAATTGCTTACATTTGACCTGGTATTTTCAGAATTTTTTGGTATGTGAACTTTGCTTTTTGTGATAGTGTGAGAAAGTTTTGGCTTGATAGAAAAAGGAATCCCATACCTCCCAAAACCAGTCCATGAGATGAAACCAAAGCCAAGCAACCTGTGCTTTCCCTCTTTCTCCAGAGATACATGTGAGGAAAGGGCAAGTCTGATTTAACTCAGCGAGTGACTTCTCAAAACCCATCCACTTTGAGGCATTATCAAAATGTAATGAAAAGGCAGAACTTGAAAGCAGACAGAGCTGTGACCAATTCTTGATGCTGCAAATCAAGTTGCATTTGGAACCCATGACAGAGACTTTCACCCCTCCCCTCCCTTCTCCAGCAACAGGAAGAACTTGTCTTTCCAAAAAGCTGGATTCTAAACTACGCCTCAGGCTGCAGTGAGTCAAGGTTTCACATGGGATTGGTTGAGCAGTTCTTTCCTTTTGCTTTGTGGTTTTTTGGTTTTGGATTTTTTTTTCCTTCCCCTAAAAAACTACCAAAGGCATTTGAGACAGGCTTAAAGTGTAGGAAAGTTACCATATTTTCTAACTGGTAAAAGAGAGGAAAACATTTACTAAGTAATAACTCCTCTGCACAGAGTATTTATTTGTGCAGAATTGGACATTACAATTGGTTCAAATTTCCTTTATTGGCAAAGTGCGGGAGTCTTTTTTTTTCTCCTTCATTTTCTTGTTTTCCTTTCTTTTTTTTTCTCCCTCCCTTTTATTTTTTCTCTTAATTTTGTTTTCATTTTCTTTCCCTTTTTTTCCCCCCTAATTTTCTTGTTTCATTTTCTTTTTCTTCTCCCTCCCTTTCATTTTCCCCCTTAGTTTTCTTGTTTTCCTTTTTTTCCTTCCCCTGTTTTTCCCCCCTTAATTTTCTTGTTTTCCTTTTTTCCCCTTCTCCCTCCCTTTTATTTTTTCCCCCTTAATTCTCCTGTTTTCATTTTTTTTTCCCCCTTTTATTTTTGGTTTGGTTTTTTTTCTCTGAAAGAACAAACACTTCTGGCTTAATAATGTTAATTCCAGGCATTCTTTGAGCTGGGTTTATGCTCTACCAGCAAGCTTTCATTACATTTTTCAGCCTTTCAAAAAGTTCCCATTGCCAAAGTGCACTTAGTTGCCTAGCAGAGGACGCTTTTAACTCACAGTCAAGAACAACAGCATGGCAGTAAAAACAGAAACAAAATTAAAATATGTAGTGATCTGGCTTCTAGATAACATTTAATTACCTCTGTTTGAGCCAGTGTCTCTTAGAGCAATGGGTCATCAGTGCAGTTAAAGCAGTACTGTATGGGCCAGGCACTACAACAAAGCCAGGCAGCTGACAGTCTCCCTTATCACTTGGCTCTACAGTGTCACTGAGCCTCCTATACCCTGTTTCCTAGGTGTGTTTTCACCTGGCAATCAGAAGTACTTATTTATGAAAGGTAGCAGCTTTCAGACATGCTCTGACTTTGACAGAGAGAAGCTACTTACCTTGTCCCAGATGTAACAGAGTCAGTGGCAGATACCTAACTTGGGAGTTTTAGGTCAAGCTCTTTGATTTTCTCACATGGCAGCGTTCTTTGCCCCACTATATATTGTCTCGAGGTTAATTAAAGAGCATACTGTGTAATTCCACAAAGTGTACACAGCTAGACAGGTTATTTTTCGAGATCACGATTCAAAAGCTTATGATTATTCATCTTCCTTCCCTTTTGTGTTAAGGAAGCAAAGCAACACCAACACTCGGCCAGGTGTTTTTCACATACATCAAAATGCACACTTACTTGGACTTGATGATCTTGGAGGTCTTTTCCAACTGAAACAATTCTGTGATTCTACTATGACTCCAAGAGAAGTGCATTTGCAATCTCTATGCAGATAAAAATCTGATTTCATACACATTTCTATTCCTGACAAAGTCCTGTGATAAAACAGAAGAACATTGCTTTGTGGTGTCAGAAGGAAGAAGAAAACAAACAAAACCCTGGATAAACTTTGCAGGTTGCAAAGACACCTTGTGAGGTGTCTTTTCTGTTTACCAGTGATTTTTGTCTAGAACATCTAGGCTGCAAACTCTTTTTATATAGGACACAAACATAAATTGTGATTGAATATGTGCAATATGAAAAGGAAACAGTAGCACTGCAATATCTGCATTACAAAGAAAGTAAGAAAGTCAAAATGCTCATTAAGCCTCTTTCTTTTCCTACCTATCCTCTCTGGTGACCACAGAGAGGGAAAAACTAACACGGTGCACAAATATCAGCCACCACCCATGTATTTGTATCCTGCCAACCTGAGCCTCCTTTGGTGTGCAGCTAAACCTTAACTGTAATTTAGATGCTAAAGAATGTAGTTGTAAAAATAATTAGGGTTTTAGCATGAGCAGAGGAACTACATTATTCCACCTCAATCCTTTCCCCAAAATATCATTCAAACTGCATCCAAACCTAAGCTAAATCTGTCCTTACCAAAATCTAAAGGCTAAGATATTGTCCACTCGGGATTCCACCCTTAGCCTAAACCCATTTTTATTTGTTACTATAAGTGAAAAGTTAAAACAGATTTTTTTTTTTTCACAAAACTTCTAATAAAAATAGAAGTCAGTGCTTAAAAAAAATTATTTCCATGCATTTTTCCCATGGGTATTGAGGTGACTGACCCAGTGGCCAAATGAAAAGATATTACCTGGGGATGTTTAATCTCTTCTGCTGGAAGTATTTTACTTTGTAAATAGAAGTAAATGTTGAAGGTTCAGAGACTGTAAACGGACACTTTCTAGGCTAGTGGCTGTGGAATCATTCTTTTTATTCCATAAAACACAGAGAAGCTTCAACAACACTGTCTGAGGGGGCAAGGCCAGCAAATTAATGATAAATCCCAATTCAAAACACTGAACTAGGCATGAAGCTGATTAAATATTTTAAGTGACTACCACATGTTTGAACTGCCTTACAAGTAGATTATGCTTTAAAAGTATCAAAGGCTTAAGGGTAAGTTGGAAGGTGCCATGCCACTGTTCAATGGTTTGAAAAGGCATCATGTTGAAGCTTAGTTGCTTTACTCCTGTTTAAGCATTTTAATCCTGAAATATTATACCTCTGAAGCAGCCTTAGAAGAACCCTAACCATTTTATGTATGAGTAACACACCCAAGACCACCTGAAATAACAACAAAAACAAAAAAAAAAGGGAGGTTTTTTTCCCCCAAAGATTTGTTTCTGTTGGAATCTCATGAAACATGACCAGCACCATCCACTACATTCAGGAGATTACATAAAAATGGAAAATAGTTCCACGGTCAGCACTTAAGCATGGACTTTATAAATAGCTCAAAAACAACTTCAGCCTAAAAAAACAAGAAAAAGGAAACAGAATTACCCACAAAACACAAAAAAAAAGGAAGAAAAAAGAAAGCCAAAAATCAGCAGCACCTGGATCCCAAAATTTCTTCCAGTTACAGTTCCTGTAACTTTTTGCATTATTAGCAGATGAAGTCAGCATGAGAAATCCTCCCTTGCTAAATTAATTTGGGTCATATTACCCCTACACCAAGAATCTTGGTAGAGTTAAGTGCTTTCCCTCCCCTTTTTCTTCCTGAGAAGTACAAGAATTTGGATATGAAATAGCACTAAGCTCTGGAAAGCCATTTGAGGTCAAAATGCACGCACAGAAACAAGGAGATTGCATCCAGTTTATGCCAGTTGCAATAGCCTGGAACATCATGAACGAGTGCTAGCCAAAATCTTTAATGTTTAACTCTGCATCAGTGCAGAAGCTTTGATACTCAGATTAACAAACACCACACTGTCTCTATGCTACAGATGAAGATACTTCCAGCTGCTGTCATTACACCTAGCTTGGGATAATTTTGCTCCAAACTGTGCATAGCATGGCATAGAAAAGTGCTAGAGGAGCAGAACAACTCACTTGTTCCAGTTCAACACTGCCTACATTTCTGTGCCACGTGAAATAAACCATGCACCACAAGGTACCATGTTCTGCTCATTCACAGCTGCAGCCTCAGTTGCCATCTGCCTTCCATTTTCGTTTCCTGCATCCTCGGCAGTTCCATCCGGCATGGAAATTGTTTTTGCAGATTTTCCATGTCCTTTTGTACATTTGTCACTGGCTAACTTGGCACATCGTGAGCTGTGCTCAACTGGAACAGACATCCTAACAGAAATCCCTTCTGAACAGTGGAAATCAGCCCATTGGGCTTAGCCCTTTAAACTTGTGCACTCACTTAGCAAGAACACAGGAATTCCTGGGACCCATCCTCTATGACTTGATCAGAGTTTTGTTAGTGAGGGCTTTGGTGTGGATTTGTCTCGGTATCTTTGAAGGGCTCTTGGAACTCAGGCATACCACAGTCACCTCACTTTCCTCTTGGGTCCTGATAAATACTCTGCATAGCTTTCAGCAACTGTTAGTTAAAGATGGATGCACACATGTCAGTGCCAAGGGGAAACTGAAGAGCCTTCTTCTGACCCTGCTCAACATCTTAATGAAAAGGATCCACACGCTGTGGATTTCACACCTGTACAGCCATATATAGAACCAAAGAATCAGTCAGGATTGGAAGGGACAACAAGGATCATCCAGTTCCCACCTCCCTGCCATGGGCAGGGACACCCTACCCCAGATCAGGCTGGCCAGAGTCTATATGGTGGCACTGTGTAATAAAACATGTAGGGATGGCTTGGTTTCAGTCAGACTCAAGTTACAGAGAAAATATTCCAGCATCTGTTAAGATTTTGGCATTGCTGAGTTACTTATTAAAAACTTATTGCCATTGTTTGAAAGAATTACCTGTGTAAGCCATAGACCTGTTCTCCACATAAATGTTGAAATTTAGCTGGGTTAACCACTTATTGTGTAGTGTTAATAATCATAGAATCATCAAGGTTGGAAAAGACCTTGAAGATAGAGTCCAACCATAACTGACCACTGAACTATATCCTGAACTGCCACATCTACAGCTTCTTGAACACCTCCAGGAATGGTGACTCCACCACCACCCTGGGCAGCATGTTCTGATGCCTCATCACTCTCTCAAGCCAGGAATAATACTGAGATCATTTCAGCTGTGACATCAGTAAAAGAAACCTGCGTCCTTTGTAGCAACATCAGTGAATCCCCCCCTTACCTCCAGCATTCCATACTTCAAAAGAGCTTTTAAATCACCCTGCAAATTCAAACTTGCCTGTTTATTAAATATTTGCAGGCTCTGCCCAAGTCACTAAAGTAGACCATGCAAACATTTCAGACCATATATTAAGGAGAAGTCCTCACATTTTGCAAAAATTTACTCCTGCCTAACTATAAGTAATTGTCTAGTAGGTCATTATAGAATGAGATACAGGTGTGAAAACACAGACATAACCCATGGAGGCCATGCTAACTGAATAGGCTTTAGGTCCTAGGCTTTAAATCCAGGAAAGCATAACCCAGGGCTTTAGCCTTGCTTTATCAATCATCCCCCTAGCACATCTCAAGTTAATCAAGTGTTTATACACTTTACAAGATCAGGGTGCTCAGATTTCCTTTTCATTACCGAGTTTAAACATAGCTCTCAGCGCTGCCCAGGGGACAGCAGCCTGGATCACACTCACCTTCTCACCACAGCAAGGAAGTCTGACATCTTCCATATTTACTCACTGAAATTTCTCAGTGAAATAACTACAACAGAACTACTGACTGCTCTTCATCTGGTTTTTAAAAACATAATTTTAAAAATTACCTTTACAATTAAACATTACACCAACAAGGACGTTATTAGGATCTGATGCAATTAGTGAGTTCAGGTGAAACTTTGGCTCCACATCACAACCAGAAACAAAACTTCCATCAGGGAAGTAGCCTCACGTTACATTAGCCAGACTAATTCTTAAGAATGCAAGGCTGCCTGCAACACTGCTGACCCCAGCATATGCTCCTCTATGACTTCTTTTGATCCACTTCGCTGTTCGTAGACTTTCAACCCCGAAACACGTGTGAAAATCCACTGTCAATTACTGAAAGACCATGCTACTTTGCAGAGCACCTACACAGTAGTTTGCAAAGCCACTAAAAGCTCACAGGAGATGTGAGATGTGACCCTGGGAGGCTGAATATGACACTCTGCTTATGACGGATGAAGAGGAGGAGACTTTGTGAATCTCAGCAGCAGACAGGATTTTGAAGGGGTCTTTGAATTCTTACAACCAGAAGGTCTACAAAATCAAAGGGAAGAAAATAAGCTGAGGTTGAGTATTGTATCATTTTAGCAGCACAGACCTCAAGATGCAAGATCCGAGATTGTTTTGAGGGAGGAATTCACGATACAGCAACTTGATCTACTGTGAAATTTCATGAGCAGAGCAATCCAGGAGAGAACTTAATAAGGGACTACAGAATGCTGGTTAAGCTACAACAAAGTGTTAAGATTTTATCTTACTAACATCTGAGAAAGAATGGCATAAATGAATTATCTGCCACAACAGCATGAAATTAGTTTTCTGTAGCATACAATCCTACATTATGCTACATGGCCAAGGCACTTTTGTGGAGTTGATATCTTGTTGGAAAAAATCCAAACAATATTTCTCTCCTTTGCTCAGCAAAACCATTATGCTGCTTGGAGCCAGTATGTGCCCTCATGAGCTATCTTGCCTTAACCTTACTTGTAATTTAGTTAGGACAGACTTGCATTTACATTGCTACAGATAAGCTTCAGTAAGGGCCTCATCTTGAATCTTTTATTTTAGGTGTAGTAAGTCCACTTAAAGCTGCCTGTCTCCTAATGAAACCTCGTCCTGATTTTGAAGACAGAAGAAACCCTTCCACAAGAAAATTTGGTGGAGGAAAACGAGCACCATCTTTGACTGAGAGGAAAAAAGAACAACATCTTTAGATATTTTCTAAGATCTCTAAACCAGAATTCCAGCAAGTACTCAGTTCAATTATTCTGGCTCAGGCATCTGACCCCAACATTTGCTGGTACAATCCCATTCTTGAACCAAGTAGAGAATCACAGAATATATTTGGCTGAAACAGACCTCAAAGATCAGCACAGTTAAGATGTATTCAGCCCTTCAGCCCGAGCGCAGACAGGATTGTCCTTCAGGGTTGCACATTTGGGTTAGCATAGGAACTCCTATTAAACTGTCACTTATCACTGTTCAAGCCAACAAAAATCCTGTCAGTGATGTGTTACAGCAGAACCAAGCCATAGATTCTTTCATACTCTGTTAATATAAGTGCTGTCAATGCCTGTCTCATGTGACAGGCTATTTTATGCTACTACAAGCAAGTAACTGCTAAAACACCACCTTGCTGGTGCCCACAGGCTAGTTCAGGAAAACTGTGAGAGAAAACACTAACATGATGGTATGTAGGCATTCAGCTGGATCTGTGTCCCCAAAAGCCTCTGAAAACTAATCCAAAGTTACTCATTTCCATTACAGAAAAATGCTTCCCTTTATCTAAACACCAAATTAGCTTCTAGTAGCTTACACAACAGTCCAAATTCTGACTCTCATAAGACATCTCCACAAGGCAAGGTCAGATGGAAAGATTAACAACTAATCCATCAATCCACTAGTTTCATACCAATCCAGTGTGGTGGTCCTTATGAAAAACAAACAAACAAAACTTGATATAGAGCTCTGCATCCTGAGTATCATGTAGAAGCTTCTGTGAAGCCCATGTCCTCCTGCTTACCAGAAACACAGCTGACACCACGTGGTGCGCAGATTTCTAAGTATGCATAGTAAAATTAATATAAGCACACAAAAGAATGCATGAGCCATTACAATTAATCTCTGCCTTTTACCTACTTTAGAATATGGAAATAGCCTATGAACAGCACTAAGAACATTCCAGTAAGCCATTAGAAGAGCTGGTGAAGGGCCTTGAACACAAGCTGTGTGAGGAACACCTGAGGCAACTGGGGCTGTATAGCCCTCAGAAGGGGAAGCTGAAGTGAGACTTTATCACCCTCTGCAACTACCTAAATGGAGGCTGGAGTGAGGTGGAGCTTGATCTCTTCTCACATGCAACAAGACAGACAAGAGAAAATGGCTTCAAGTTGTGCCAAAAGAGGCTCAGGTTGGATATTAGGAAAATTTCTTCACAGAAAGGGTTATCAGGCATTGGAACAGGCTGCTCAGGGAGGTGATGGAGTAACCATCCCTGAGGTGGTTTTAAAAATCCGTGGATGTGGTGCTGAGGGGTGCAGTTTAGTGGGAATAGCAGTGGGATCATGAGGTCTAGACAAGCAGTTTGAATTGGTGATCTCAAAGGTCTCTTCCAACCTCAACAGTTCTATGGTAGTGGCCTTGCTGTGTTTTTTGTAAGAGTTGCATTAGGTGTCTTTCTTTTATTTCTGTATTAGAATCAACAGGAAAAAACTATTAATTAAATACCACATTACAAGTCAGCAGTTTGTACTCCATATGCCCCAGGACATTATTCTAGAATACCTTTACCCAAAAGAATCATCACACACCCAAAAGAGCTCCTTCAACAATGTAGAGGAAAGCAAAAAATAGTTCTGTGAGTTTTATTGGTATTGAGGTACAGTCCCATTACAAATGGCTAAATTTCTTTATTACTAAAATACAACACATAAAGAAAAATATTAAAAAGGCAATTGCTGAGTGAGCTCTAAAAAAAAAAAGGGGGCAGCCTGTTTTGGACACAAAACTACATATAAATTGATATTTATGACCCAGTTCAGTCAGGATTGTAAAAATAGATTTGTTTTCTGTACTACAGCTGCTTTCTGCACAAAGATCCAACGCAAGAGTTGATCTTGGGCTTATAAATTACTATAGGCAAAGAAGAATGTGACTGACAAGACACAGGTCTCTTACTCTTCTTTGTGGCAAGAACACTGTCTTCCTTTGGAGGAGGCACAAGTACAGGTTTCCAAGGAATGGGGTTATAATATGCTGGAACAGGATACCAATTCCCATCACCACGCCCTAAAACACATAGAAAATACACATAACTAAGCAAGAGTATTTAAACCGCCAGCTTTACAATGCAAACAGGTATAATAATCATCTGCCCTAACCAATAACAGCAGGGACTTTGGAGGAAGAGGGCACAGACATCACATCATTTACATGCCTCAAAGTAATAAATCTTCCATCTGGAAAAGGACAAAAATTAAGTGGGGCTCGCGAAACACCAATCAACAGCATTCTCCAACACTTTCCTTTAAAACAAAGCAGGATTACAGAAGACAAGAAGGTGTGATGCAGGAGCAGAGCAAAATGGAAAGGAAACCTTAGCTCAGAACACAGGTCAATTTCCACAGCTCCTTTTTGTGTCAGCCTCTTATTAATCTTTTGTGTCTTAAAACTCCACCTCTTTTCTAAGTGGGATTCAGGTGTGATAAGGTGGCACACACCTTCTGTAACATGAACTTTACAAGCATGCTAAGAGAACTGATTCACTTCACAGGAACCAGTAATTGCCTTTAGTGATCCCTATGCCTGACAAAGAAAATGAGATCAAAGTCAGTTACAATTTGATATGCCACTTTATTATCTCAAACGATAGATTTTTTTCTCCCAAGTAATGTGAAGGGCTATAAAAATAAACAAAGGGTCTCAGAGTAAAAGCTTCTCTGACTCACACCATACAAAATATTCATTCTGATATGCTAAAACTAGATACATCTTAAACAGGCTCCATTTTACATTAAAAGAGGAGAAGGAAGGAATCACAAAACCAAGTCACTATATATGTGCAGCAGAAGTACAAACCTGGAGAATTCCCGTGTGAGAAGCCATAGCCGTTTAAAGCAGGGCGTGGTTTATTCCTAGCATTATGAAGCCATTCCTTAAAGACCTTCTCTGACCTTGCTTTCTTCTCCTGCAGCTCAGCTTCCCTTTCTTTTTCTTTTTCCTAAAAATAAAAACCATCTAAGATACTTACAGACAATTGCCCTGTACAATATACACAAGCTGGGAAAGAAATCTTTTGTAGGTTCCCATTTTAAGTGTTTTCCAGCACAAATACATTTTTTTTTTATGACAACAGAAAAACTGAAAATAAAATTAAAAACAGCAACCTCCACAATCATTCAGTGTTTCACTGAGCAAAAGCTCTGGAAGACTACACATAGAAGAAATTGTGAATATAGTGGGGAAATGAGCAAGGCCTGTTGTGCTGCCATTAACCTAAAGAGTTTATTGCACCTGGGGCAGCCATTCGCCCTTCTCATTCACCCCCAGTCACACAGCCCTCCATCAGCCCTGACTGGGATGCCTCCAACCCTGCAGTAGGCTTGGAAAAACCACTCATCAGAAGTAAAAGCTGTAGGTATAGGCATGGCATCTGGATTTAAACCAAGTTTAATTGATACTGTGAATATGGCTTTTAAAGAACATACAAATGAAGAATGCATGTGGTTTAAATCTGTCTGATGACTTCCCTTGTCTTGGGTTTCAAGGTCCTTGTGCTGTGCATTTCAAAGGCTCGGCAGAGACAGAGAATCAGTTTGTTAAGCAAGAAATAAACACCATCAGAACATTTAAGTGTGTTTTAATTATATGGGAAATTGTGAAACGTTGCAAAATTAAGGTCATTAAGGCCTGCAAATTGATCTTATATAGCTTAAGCTATTTTAAAGTTAGGCCAAAGAAATTACTGTATGTACTTGTGAAATCCTTAAAAGTGTGTTCTGCACTTTAAGAACAACTGCTGTAATTACAGGGGGAATCAAGACAAACTCTTCTCTCTTCAATCATCCTCCACACTCAGATACAACCACAGTAGTAGTTCTATAATATTACACATTCTACTGAAAAATTACCCTGCAGTTTTGAATAAATTAAAATACAACCAACCAGCTTCACAGATAAGACTGTAAGATCTGGTCATACATTTCATAACCATTACCAATACGTGATGTTTCAGAGGAATTGTGGATGATTGGTGTAAAGGTGGCCTTGTGAGAGCATTTGTTCCAGTGAAATAAATCCTCTCCCTCTACTCTGCCCTGGTGAGACCCCACCTGAAGTACTGTGTCCAGTTCTGGAGCCCCTATTACAAGAGGGATGTGGACATGCTGGAACATGTCCAGAGAAGGGCCACAAGAATGCTCAGAGGGCTGCAGCACCTCTCCTATGAAGAGAGACTGAAAGGGTTGGGCCTGGTCAGTTTGGAAAAGAGGAGGCTCTGAGGTGACCTTATTGTGACCTTCCAGTATCTGAAGGGAGCCTAGAGAAAAGCTGGGGAGGGACTTTTTAGGCTATCAGGTAGTGACAGGACTAGCGGGAATGGAGGTGGGGAGATTCAGATTGGATGTGAGGTGGAAGTTCTTCACCAGGAGAGAAGTGAGGCCCTGGAACAGGTTGCCCAGAGGGGTGGTTGGGGCCACCTCCCTAGAGGTATTTAAGGCCAGGCTGGATGAGGCTCTGTCCAGCCTAATCTAGGGTAAGGTGTCCCTGGGCATGGCAGGGGGGTTGGAAGTAGATGATCCTTGTGGTCCCTTCCAACCCTGACTGCTTCTATGATTCTAAGACCTCAAAGCCAGTGTTTTAGGAAGCTGACAATAAGAGGACTTCTGAAGCATACCATAAAAATAGTTAAGTGAGTGATTCATTTGAAATAACATTAAAATTAGAACTCCTAGCATCAGATATGAAGCAAAATGCTTTTAATCAGAAATATGTGCAACAGAGGAGCTGGGAGAAAAACTTGCATAATAATGACTGCTCTCTGTCTGGGTCAGCCTGCAATGGACTGAGGAACAAAGGCACACTCTGTGCCTTGAGTTTCTCTTTCCCTTATCATGATTGCAGTGGGTTTGCAAAGACTGTTAACAACAATCCATTAACGTGCATCTTGCTTTGCTGACCACATCTCAACGTCCTCAAGTTTTCAACTTTTTTTCACATTTAACAGTGCCACTTGACAAATTCTAATCAGAGTAAGCAACTAATGTATTTGACACATAGCAAGTAATCCCACCCAAATAAATTACTCATTGATTAATACCTTCTCTTTCTTCTTCTTTTCTGCTTCTTCAGCTCTCTTCTTCTTCAACCATTCTTTATACTTTACTTCTGCCTTTTCTTGTAACTGCATTTTTTCTAGTTCCCTTGTGGCTTTTTCTGCCATTTCTCTGCTCAGCTTTCGTTCCTTTTCCTTTCTTTCCTAAATGAAACAGACCAAAGAAACAGAAGAGAAACTTTTCAGCATATTTCCACGAGCAATTATTATGAGGAACACAGTTCATTCGATGACACAATTACAAATAAATTATCATATCTTTCTTCATCTAGAGTTAGAGAATGGTTGGACTCAATGATCTTGAAGGCTTTCTCCAGCAGAAAGTACTCCACAATTCTGTGATTTTGTATTGATCATTTTTTTTTTACTCAGAGCTGTTCCTCTGTCCCTTCATTACTAAACATTTCCCACACACATCTCTCAACAACTCCTGTTTCCAGGCAGTGGCAGTTTGAAACACAAAAAAAGCATTCGTGTAGATGAGAACTATATGCTAAATTAGTGAGTTAAAACCACTCACAGAGGCTTTTAAATCTTTGTTTGCTGGCTTATCTCAATGGTACATGAAAGCAAGCTACAAAAAGGTCCCTAAGGATCTTTCAAAGCTACATTCCTTAGCTAAGACCCTTATCATACAAAAAGCAGGAAAATAAATACAGGAGAAAAGTGACAAAATGCCATCCCTCCCAGAAATAGCCTGAAAACCTTTCTGAAGACTGTCATTAAATGGCAGGGAAGCTTCTCCAATTATAGACCTTTAATCACAATACTTCAGGTGAGTTCACTTACTATCTAGGCTGACCCGAAGTTAAATGTATAGGTCCTGTGTAAGCAATGATCTGTCATGCATACTACCATGAAAGCCTGAAAAACTGCTGTGCTTTCTTTGCAGTGAGACATGCTTAAGATAGGGAGACTCCCTGCACAACTGCAGACTTTGCAGCTGCCTAGAAATTATTCTGCAGACAAATCAGAAGCTCTTCCTCTTTCTCTCATGCACAGAGCAGCTTTTCCTCCATAAAGTTACTGTACACCACATTCCCAGCTGCTTTAATAACCTGTTCCATGTCAAGTTCCTGTCACCCTGGCTTTCCCAGCTTCCCCCTATTCTCATTATTTTCCCTTATATAAGCCCATCAAAAATGCTAGGAATGTGCATATTAATGTAGATGTTTTTCAACTCTCCCTTCACTCTCCTTCCATGTATACATGGGGGGAGGGGAACAATATGATTTGTTTCTGCTTGCTCTTGTCAGATTGGGTTTTTAACATTCTCTTTCATCTTGTGTTCAAAACAGACACCATCTATTCACTAAACCACTAGTAAATTCACACACGCTTTAAAATATGATTACAGGTATTACATAAATTAAGATATTGATTGTAAACCATCCAATTACTCATTGCAAGAAAGGCTTGTTCTTCTGCCACCCCACCCAAGCACATTATTAAGGGGAAAGGATACAAATCTGCCCTGCAGCTTGACTGCTCTAGGCTGTGATCCTATCAAGCTTTGGAACCTAATGAAGCCTGAGCTAGGTCAGTACTTGAAAATCTCCCACCCAAACCAAATCCATCTGACCCACAAAGATGGTGACTCAGTAGGCAATGTGTCTGAGTCTGTACCAAACTGATATCCCATGGGCAAAAGAAGAAAATGCAGACTTATCTACACATGGAGAACTATCAAAGGAGTTTAAAATTTCAAGAAGCATTCTGCTTTCTCCCTGAGAGAAGGAAAGAAATATTAGTTGGAACTAGATGATCTTTAAGGTGCTTTCTAACCCAAACCATTCTATGAATCTACAAATTAGAAAAGTGAAACTGTCGGTGATCAAAAATAGTGCTTGAGCTTTGCTTCCTGACCTGATCCCTAAAGGATGAAATTTAACAGTCAGAACATCATAACTGACATGACCATGCACCAAAATGCAAAAAAACTGGTTTGGCACGCAGAAAACCAGCAGAATTCTTTCATGAGCTTACAAACATCCTATTTTTGACACAAATTTATCTCACTTGCACAGCATGAAGATTCTTCCATCAGTGTCTCCTGGTTCTGGATGCTTACTATCAAGGCAAAGGTTTCACATAGGCTCAAGCATCCCTTCCACCACTATAGTATTCAGTAATGACAAAAGGATACAGACATAAGATCACAGAGGTAACACCCCCCAAAAGTACTATCTGCTGCCACACAAAGCATTTCTGCAGTCTATACACAGGGCTCACAGTCAGCAACTGGTTAGTGTTTAATGCCTATTTCACAGAATCACAGAAACATCCAGGTTGGAAAAGACCCTCAGGATCACCAAGTCCAACCTATAACCCTACTCTACAAGATTCACCTTAAACCACAGTCCTAAGCACCACATCCTAAACCAACCTTAAACACATTTCACTGAGGAATACAGGGAGTTTCATCTCAAGGAGCATATTTTGATGCTTCCACCATGAAATTGAGTTAGTTTTCCCAAATAGAAGATATATACACACTCCTCAAGAAAACCATAGCAACCACCAGTGCTCATGTGAAAACTCCTTCAAACACCTTCTTGGCCATTGACCTGCCATATATATCCTTCAGTCTCTGTCCTGATCCACAGGTAATCTTGTGAACACTTGAAGTGGCAAGGCCTGGGCGGCACAAATGTTAACATCCTAAGGCAGTTTAGCTTTTCAGTTCAGTTTGTTCTTGATTTGAGTGTGGTTTACAGAAAAGACTAACCAATGAATCATCTGATTTAAATGAAAATCAGATTGCTTTTGGTAAAAGCTTGGGACGCGGCCTAAGGATGACCTTATCCTTCCAAAATATAATTTGACAAAGTTGAGACATGGATATATTTTTTTCTCCTGCCCTCTGGGTTGATACAATTACCATAAAAAAGACCTCCTACTGCTACTGACAAGAGAAAAGCAGCAGTAAATCCACAAACACAAAGGTCTTTGGAAAACCCAAACAGGTAGAAGTGGTGGCAGGCAGGGGAGAACAAGAACTTGCACTGTTTTGAACTGTAAACAATTTTAACAGGCAGCCTAAACTCTTTCAAGCCAATGAATAGTTCCAGACACCTATAATTTAATTTCCATTTCAGAAGAGGGAAATGGCATTGTTTGTACTGAATAATGAATCTGCTTTTTGCTGTGTGTTTTAGTAAGGGAGGACCCTTACTATACCATAATAAATGCTTAGAGCAAGGTTGGTTTGGGGGGTGGGTTTATGCCAATCACCCAGTCAGAACTGACTAAGAGCGGGTAGGTTAGATCCAAACACAGCTTCCTCTAGTGGTCCTAGATGAAGATAAAGCAGTTCTGAAATCACACAGACAAACACACGAGGTCTGGCTATCTAGTCCAGCTGGCGTTATTGTGATATTTTAAATTCATTTTCATCTGATTTTATTCAGATCCAGAAGTACAGTATGCAACTGGTATTGCTACAGACTGTAAGACAACAAATGCACATGTCCACAAACCACCAGAGGCTGAAGAAGCCCAAGCCTCTCAAATATTCCCATTTTGGCCACTCAGTATACGTCTGCTTTGTGCGACATGGAGCTGTACAGTGCCCCAATGAGGTCAGGATTCTGTCTGCTTCTGAGCCTGGACTTATGCATCCATCTCAAGAGCACTTAAAACATTTCGACCCTGCTCAGAAATGACTTTCTGGATGAAGGAATTCCCAGTTGCTAACTGCGGTCTACTGAGAATTTCCTGAATGTGGCCTCACACCTCAATTATCCCTCTAAGCTTTACCACAGCATTTGCCGGTCCACAGTAGTACTTAACTAAATCCTCCTTCTGGCTCTCATTGGTCCACAAGATGTTGCAGACAGCAAAGACACTTTACCCAAAATGCTTGGGCACTGAACCTAGGAAGTCATAGAGCAGGGGCTACAGAAGACCAGAACCCCAGCTATAATCAGCAGAAGGCTACTCCACAAGATGTAAACCAATTGTCAGTTATCTGACTACTCAAAAAACAAATCCCTTTATTCTTTATGAAAAAAAGAATAAATCAGCCTTGAACAATGTATAACTGGGTTGGAGTGAAAATTTTCAATTAAAATATTCACTGGTTCTGCAAACTACAACACTGGTTGTCCAAACAGTGTAAGTATATTTTACACAGGTTTATTAAATGTGGTATGGCTACCTGCAGCCAAAGCAATACTTACCTCTTCTCTTTTTTTTTGGGCCCATTCTTTGTGCTTCTCTTCAGCTATTCTTTTCCTCCTTTCACATTCTTGCTTTTGCTTCATCTTGTCAAGCTGTATGTTAATTTCCTAATTCAAGAGAAAGCATACAGCCTAAATCTTGTAGTAACTGCCTACACCAATACCCTCGACACTGGAAACAGTGATGTAGTTAGAACAGTGGAAGCACCGGATTTGGAAATGATCCTTTCATTAACATTTTAAAAAAGATGGATGACAGTGAGCACAGAAGTATTATAAAATACAATCAATGGAAATGTGTCACTTGTAGAATATGAACTGGAAATGTGTGTCTTAATTAGGCTTTAGAAGCAATTCAACATAACAAATTACTCTTCAGCTTAATGAATCAGTGTCATATTCCTCAAGCTTAAAAAAAAAACTATCTTGGTGTTATGCTGACCTCTAAAAGACTGCTCCAGAACCTTCCAGTGGTGAGTACATGAACTACATGAGGCAGTCCACATAAAACAGGTCTGTCTTACACTGTATTCACTTTATCTGTAAAGTGAATCACAAAAAAGTTAGGACGTGCTCAAGGTGAAATAATAAATCAGTAACTAAAGTGAGAAATGATCTAACTTTGATGCAATTGTTCTAACCACTATCCAACAGTCTCAATTTGATTTTAAACAACAGTATCATTTTATCAACTGCAACTACAAACATACTAATCAAGATAAGATTAAGCTCTCTAGATTCTTCCCTAGCCCTAGTATTCAGCAACTGTTCATTAGCAAGGGGGGGAAACAGACAGAAGGGGGGGTGAATTCTGTGAGAGGGAAGCCTACCCTGGGAAAGAGCACTAAACAGCTGTATAACTACACACTAAGTGGGTAACAACACTGTGCCTTACATCTAACCAGCAGCTTGGCACACTTACACCCAGCACACGCCCTGTTGTGTTTTACTCCCTACGTGCAGGCATATGCAGCCATGATGAAAATCAAGGTACTAATTATATAAATATATTTTAATCCTTTAAACTCAAAACCATTACCTGACAGCTGGACAGACAGAGTACTGTACAGCACCACTTCAATGAAGCATAACATTTAGCAAAAGAGAATGCATGTAGCATGAATCATGTCAGTAGTGTCATGAGGCCATGGAGACCCAAGATGCTAAAAAATAATGAACGGAGCAGAAGCAAAGAGATAATCCTGTGCTTGCTATCTGTTACTAGACTTAACACCAGCCCAGCTGGATGGATTCACCTCTGCAGCTCTAGCTTGTAAGCGGGCACGTAGTTCCTTCTCTTTGCCAATGAACCATTCTTCCCATGGTGAAAGATCAGCTTTCAAAGGTGACTCCTCTTCCCTTGCTGATACTTCAGAATCTTCAGCCTTTCTGAATTAAAAACAAGAAATATAAGAGTATTATCTGTGCTACTGATGTTTCCTTTATGGTATATTGTGACAATGACATAATTTTTCTCCTTGCTTAATAGATAAATGGCATTTATAGCACACCTCTGAGTAACCCCCTTTTGTTCTACTTATTGAACTCTAGCTTGTTGGTGGGTTCTTTTTTTCCCTCTGTTACAAATTGCAGAAGAGATTCAAGGCTTATTTTGTTTGAACTGAAGAAAAAGGTAAGACCAGAAACATTAGTATGACCTTCCTTCTAACATATGAAACCCAAGGGAAAACAGAGATTTAACATTAACATTCTATCCTTGGTCACAGAGAAGCTCCATGGATGAAGTGGCCTTCAGCACAAAAACCTAATCATCGAGAATACTTTTCTTGGTTCAAGTCCTACAGAATTGGATTCACAATGCAAAGCAAGCTCTGCATTAAGAATCCGTTCACTCTACCAGGTAAAGTCTTTCATCCTAAAAAGCTTTCACAGAAAACATACCTAAGAAATATGGCTTGCATGCAATACTTGGTGATATTACAAAAGGTCCTATTAAGACTTTTAATAGGATACCTTGCATAACTGACTCATAACTTCTTTACTCATGAATAACACAGCAATCCTAGCTCCAGGCCAGATATATCTTTTATAGTATTATATAGATGCACTATATCACATAAGACAACCAAAACTGAAAACATGCCAATAAAATTCTTTGTAAGATTTTCCTACCTTAAATGATTTTTTTCTTAACAACAAAACAGTTGAAACTTGACTTCACTTTAGGATTTAACAGGGACATTAGGGCTCTGAAAATACCTATTTATATACACACTTCACTACAGTAGGTTATTCTGTTTGCTGAATTGAGGCTACAGAAGATGCATCCAAACACATATGTTTCATGCTCCTGAAATAAATATTTTCAGCTTATCTGTTTTTCATCAGCATAGACATATTACATTTTCACACCAACATTTGCTCTGTTGCAAAATGTTTCACATCCCAGTAACGTTTTCAGAATGCACTTCTGTGACACAAAGCATTTGGGGACAATGTCAGTGCTAAGGAGTTTGGTCCTGTTCTTCTCCATTACTGCCACCCACTTACACAAGGAAAAAATAACAGCAGTCCTGTGGAGAGGGACCTGGGAGTGCTGGTGGACAACAAGTTAACCATGGGACAGCAATGTGCCTTCCACAAATGGGATCCTGGGATGTATTAAGAAGAGTGTGTCCAGCAGATCAAGGGAGGTTCTCAACCCCCTCTACTCTGCCCTGATGAAACCCCATCTTGAATACTGCCTTCAGTTTTGGGCTCCCCCATTTAAGTGGGACAGGGATCTGCTGGAGAGGGTCCAGCGGAGGGCTACGAGGATGATGAGGGGGCTGCAGGGCATGCCTTATGAAGAGAGGCTGAGGGACCTGGAACTTTTTAGTCTGGAAAAGAGAAGACTGAGAGGGGACTTAATCAATGTTTATAAATATCTCAGGGCTGGTCAGGAGCGAGGCAGCGAAAGGCTCTGCTCACTTGCTCCCTGTGACAGGACAAGGAACAATGGGTGTAAGTTGCAGCATAGGAGATTCCACCTCAACACAAAGGGGAACTTCTTTACTGGAAGGGTCCCAGAGCACTGGCACAGGCTTCCCAGAGAGGCTGTGGAGTCTCCTTCTCTGGAGACTTTCAAGGCCTGTATGGATGTGTTCCTCTGTGATCTGTGCTAGATTGTATGGTCCTGCTCAGGTAGGGGGCTTGGACTCAATCTCCTTGGGTCCCTTCCAACCCCTAACATCCTGTGAAAGTGACATTTAAACAGAGAAAAAAACCCAACACATGAAAAATGGTAAGGAGAAATATTTCTTCTCTTTTGTAGTACTGATTGCACAGAAAGGAACCCAATCCTTTCCCGTGTGCATTCCAGCCTCCAGCTGCACCCTTCCTGGCACAATGATTCTGTATTTGGAGCCACACACATCCCAAATTTCATGGGACCATCTTCAGAAACACTGGCTTCTTCACAGCTATGACCCTCCTCTGAATAATTACAATAGCAGCCTTCTTCTGCTACCACATTCTCAAAGTGCACATCTATGTTTAAGTATCTTAAACCAAATGAGGCACATTTGGCATCAGAACTGAAGATTTAGACTGGAGATTAGCAACTGTTCAGTCTGAAGAGGAGGCTCTCAGGCGACCATATTGTGGCCTTCCAGTATCTGAAGGGGGCCTACAGGAAAGCTGAGGAGGGACTTTTTAGGATGTCAGGTAGTTGTAAGACTGGAGCGAATGGAACAAAGCTAGAAATGGGTAGATTTAGAATGGATGTTAGGAAGAAGTTCTTCAGCATGAGGGTGGTGAGACCCTGGAGGCTGGATCTACTGTGAGGTATCCCTGCCCATGGCGGGGGGGCGGTTGGACTGGATGATCCTTGTGGTTCCTTCCAACCCTGACTGATTTTATGATTCTAAGTCTGACAAAAACACCACAATTATAATTTACCACATGCTCACTTCAGTCACGCCTTCAAACCTAACACTGCTCCAAAACAACAGTATGAAAATGCCTAACACCATTTCACAAGGCCTTGTTTGCAGCCTTTCTCTTTTGCAGATTTTGCTTTTTCCCACATTCAAATGTCTGCCTCCGGCTCATTTTTGTGTAGCTTTAAGAGGACAACAACAACAACAAAAAGACTCTTTGAGGGAGCATGTGTATAGGTGGAGGGGTAGTGGCTGTGTAAGATGTGCTTCTTATACTTTTGAGAACTTGGCAGCCACACACGGAAGCTGTTACAGAAGCATTTGGTAGATGCTTATTACAAGACAGCAGCAGTATTATTCAGATACAGTGTCTGCATGAGCTAAGTATATATCATGCCCACAAAGTTTAATGAGATTGTTCCAGCTCAGGCCCTAACAAAGGTCGTCTCTGGTTGTACCTTACTGCTGCCAGGGATATTGCAGCAACAGGCCTGAACACTGACAGCTGTTTCAAGTGGCATCTCAGGCTGCAAAGAAACTACATAGTCTGAACTGAGTGCTGCTGAACTTCAGGGTGAGTAAACAAAAATTGCTTTTTGCTAAGAAGGAAAGAGAAGTAACGGAAAATGTGAAGTAGAAGAGGCCCTAACTGGCTAATACATTTTTCTCTCTGAAGTTTCTATTTCTGACCACAAGTGAATACCTTCCCTGGACTTCTAGCACCTTTTTCAATTTAGTCCATGGTTTTTTTTTTTAATTAAAAAGTTTGCAGCTCTCTAGATAAAGTCTAAGAACCATAGTAGAAGCCTGCAGGCCAGTGAAATGCAGCTGTCCCTCCCTTAGCCCTCTGGCCCTTCTATCTCATTTGAGCTAGCTACAGGCCCCATCAATTATTGCACAGATCTGCTAAGTTCCCAATGCAAAGGCTGCATTCCAGAATGAGACAGGCACTCCCTGCTCCTCCCTCTTCTGTTTTAAAGGGAAGAACAAGGCTTATTTATGCTCCTGTCAAGCCGAGATCCCCAGGGAAAAAAAAAAACAAAAACATATTTAAGTTTGCATATAATGAAAACGGAATTAAATTAAGCCACATAAAGTGAAGAACTGTGCAACGCTTACACACAGAACTGGCTCGGGATATAGCTATACACACTAACCAGTCTCAAAGAACACTTAAAAGGATGGCAGGAATGGTTTTACCCTTTTAACTTTAAAAGATGCAATACTCAGGTCAACAGCTTAGAGGTATTTTACAGAAACTTGAAAACACTCAACTGCCCACTGAAAAGGGAGCTGTAACTTCCCAAGGCATCCCAACAAGGGGAGGAGGTGCCTGAAGCGTTTATCTATGCAATCAAATCTCTATGCGAAACCATCTTCTGTCCCCAACAAAGGCCTCAAGCGGAGTGAGGCGGCCCCGAACTCCCTGCTCGACTCTGGGCCCAGACGCAGGGGTTACCTATCGCCTCGCCGGCTCCGGGAGGCCGCCGCCCGCTCCTCCTCCTCGCCACTCGGAGAGCTGGGGCGGGACGCAGAGGAGAGCGGGTAGCAGCCGGAGAGGCTGAGGGGATCCTCGGAGCTGGAGGAAGTCGACGGGTTGAAGCCGGCGGCCCTCCTCCTGCCGCGGCTCCCGGCACCGCTGCTCATGCTGGCGGGTGGCACCTGAGGGAGTGAGCACGCATCGGCGGACACCCACGGCCCCGCCACAGTGCGGCCCCGGCAGGCACCGCCGGCCCGGCCCGGCCCGGCCCGCACTCCCGGCGGCCCCCGCGGCTCCCTGCAACCGTTGCCGCCATGGCAACGAGAACGCCGAGCCGCCAATCGCCTCCGTCGCCC
>VWZI01022230.1:1060296-1136482 GCA_013396835.1 Psilopogon haemacephalus
ATCGCCTCCACCGCCCCGCCGAGCTGCCAATCACCCCCACCGCCCCGCCCAGCCGCCAATCGCCTCCGCCGCTCATCGCCTCTGCCGCCCGCCGAGCGCCCGCCTACCTGAGAGCCCGCGCCCGCCGCAGGGCCGAGCGAGCGCTGCTGGCCCCGCGGCCAGGCCTCGCCTAGAGCCATGGGGACAGGCAGGGGCAGGCGCGCATAAAGTGAAGGGTAACATAAAATCATTTCTTAGTCCTCCTCTTACCAACGCGCCAAGCCAGCTCCCCGGACACTGTGACTTAGTTAATACAGGCGAGATAAGAGCCCAAGCCATGTCATGTTGTAAATTACTGAAGAGAGACGCAACTGCAGGTTCACGGTTCACAACTCCTGCGACTACGGAAAGGCTGACAAAAACGGACCAATGGCTCGTTACAAGGACACGCTTCGTGGAGAAACCTTAATTCTGTCAATTTGGTGCCATAATGAGAAAACGTCTCTGAAAAGCATTTGCCCTGGCGAGAATTGAGCACCAGCACTGCTAAAGCCGACAGGCAAAATCGAACCGCCGCAGGGAAGCACGAAAACCGCTGCAAACAACTCAGGGCGGTGAATAAACGCACATACACCCCATGGCTGAAAAATCATCCCAATAAATACACATGCACCCCCAGGGCTGAAAAAAATATCAACCCAAGAAATGCACATACACCCCCATGGATGAAAAATCAACCCAAGAAATACACAGACACCCCCATGGATGAAAACTCAACCCAAGAAATACACAGACACCCCCATGGATGAAAAATCAACTCAATAAATGCACATACACACCCATGGATGAAAAATCAACCCCATTTCTCAACAAAGAAACAACAACACTGCACTCAGCCCTGCAGTGCTAACTGAACCAACACCATCACAGGCTATGGAGTAAGAAATTACAGCACCAGGGGGTTAACATCAGAGCAAAGTGATGATATATTCAGTGATGATGTCTGTTCAGTCATGCCAGTCAGCGTGTCTGAACATCCCATTGCTCCTGACAAATTGCTCACAAGTAATCCCTAATTGCCATACACGGTAGTTGGAAACCCATTTTACACAGAAAAGGATGTAAAGAAAGCAATTTTACAGGTAGCAAACGTAGGAATTAATCTAATTCTAGGCATAAATCAACTACCCTGAATCGCTAACTGCCTTGATTTGTCAGGTCTATGGAACATTTGAGTTTGCCAGCTCTTCTTTATGAAATAGTTGAATTTTAGAAATACAGCTGTAACCTGACCAGGTCAGTCTCCAAAAATGTAAAAACCATCAGAAGGAAACCACTCAGAGAATCACAGAACATTAGGGGCCAGAAGCGACCTCGCACTGCATCCAACCTCCCCTGTCAGAGCAAGATCACCGAGAGCAAGTAACACCGCAACACATCTAGGCAGGTTTTGAATGTTTCCAGAGAAGGAGACTCCACAACCACTCTGGGCAGCCTGCCAAAGGGCTGTGTCACCCTCACAGAGAAAAAGCTTTTCCTTCTGTTCGCATGGAATCACCTCTGCTCCAGCTTGCACCCATTGCCCCTTGTCCTGTCGTCAGAGACCACTGAGCAGAGCCTGGCCCTGTTCTCCCTGCACATCATCATCAACGTGAATGAGATCACCCCTTAGGCTCCTCCAAGCTAAAGGGACTCCGCTCCCTCAGCCTTTCCTCACAAAGGAGATGTTCCACTTCATCTTTGTGGCTCTGTGCTGAACTGCTCAGTTCGCCTTGTTTAACAGTAACCAAATTTAATGAATCAGCTAAAATTACTTTCAGTTGTGAGGTCTAGTTCCACACTTGCATTCAAAAACACAGGAAAAAGCATGAAAATAATCCTACTGAAAAAAAAAACCCTTACTAAATTTAGAAAAGAAAAAAAGACTTAAGACAACATGCCTTAAGCTTGAAGAATATACATCTTACTTGCAATCTGGGGGAAAAAAGGAATTAATTCATAAAAGTAAATAGAATATTTAAATCAAACATGGTCAAATTTAATTAAGTCTGAGACTTTAGATTTGCAAGTATGGGGAAAGTTGGTGCAGCAGGTAGAGGAGTGAGGATGAGAGCTCCTCGGCTCCACACTCGGTGTCAGAGCTGACCAACCACAGCCTATACTTGTCCACTGGGCTATTTTTGTGCCTGATTTTGTAGTTGTGCTCAGCTGGAGGCTGTGCAATCTGAGAGGTGCCAGATTGCACAGCCTCCAGATTGAACTCGTCTGCTCTGAGTTCAGGCTCTGTGGCTGGCAAACCCACCTGCTACTGCCAAGGAGTGCAGCCTTGAGAAGATGAGAATTTCTCCTTTGGTTAGGGCAAAGTACAAGAATGTATAAAACACCTTTGCACTGAAACCCAAACTTTTTGAACCACTAGCAGGAGCCCCAGTCAGCTTAGGTGGTTTCTGTTAGGTGGTTTTCTTACAAAATCACAAAATTATTGTTATTCTTACAAAATTAATTTCTAAGTAATTTCCCTCTAGTAAAGGCCACAGTGAGCATTAACTAATATTTCTCAGGTAAAAGCTAAAGGATGATATTTTATTAGTAGTGTAGTGCCGGGAATGCAACATACAAAGTGTGTCCATTTGCCTTCCATGCTCTTACAAGGGTAAACAAAACAGTCACCAGTGATGTGTGATCCCACTTCAGATTTAATTAATTTCCTTATTTACTGAATTATCTTCAACTAAGAGCAAATCGGCCAGATCCTCCTGCACCATATGCAAAAGGCAGTATTAAAAAAAAAAAACCAACAAACAAAAACAAACCACTCCTGCTAAAAATAAACTTGTTATGCTAGCAGTGAAAGATCAAAAGCACCTATGTAATTAAAAAGTTATTAAATTGAGAGTACATCTGAAATGAGCTCTGCATTGCGCTTTTAATTAAAAATATTACCCTGTAAATTAAAACTGAAGGCTTAAAAATAGTAATAGATGTCCAAAGAATTCTTGAAGTGTCTTTGTGCAACTTTGAAACTTTGAGTGAAGTGATGATTAAACCCAGGAAATTTTACTCATCTGCAAAAGAGATTAAATAAATCCATACTCAAGAACATTGTCTGAAATCGAGAGCTGGAATTTCTTCCCTCCCAACATTTATTGTCCTTTTAGAGAAGTATTTATGCTAGAGGTATTCTGCTTACCTGTGCCTTGTTGGCCAACAGAGGGAGCGCAGAACAGAGTGGGACTCTAAAATGGCAAAAAATCCCCCACAGCCCTCAGTTTGGAAATAGTCCCCACACCAAAATCATCACCTGTATGATTTCCCAAGGCACACTGAAAACGCTTCAACTCAAATGCAATATGTAACAAGGTCTTTAATAAAGAGATTGCTTTTTAAGAGGGCAGATGCTCCTCTCAAGTTTGTAACTGTTTGCATGCCAAGAGTCAGATCACAAATCCACTTGTAAACTGGAGGCTTTGTTACCTTGCTGGCAGTTCTTCCCCAAAACTCTGAGAGCAGGGGACGCGTTATTTACTCTCAATAATTTTACATGTGCACCATCTTCAGTCTTTTGAGGAACAGAGATGAAATAACAATCAATATTCAGGTACCCTTTATTCGCTTTCAGTGTAACATTCCATGCTAATTGCAGATGTAATATTCATGAGTGTAAATAGAAGAATTAATGACTCTGGGTTGGTTTTCTTCTCCTTTTGTTTTTACATGTGAAGGTTTTGGCTTACAAAAATTAACAGCGTACAGTAAATAATCCTCCCATACTTTGTACAAACTACGTAATTTTGATATACAAGGATTCTAGGTTTATTACAGTGACAATATACAACCATGTCTATTTACAATGCAAAAAGTATATAAACCACTTTTTAAAAACATTCTGCTACTGGCAGCCACTATTGTTTAGGAGGTAGCTTTAATTAACAAAATGAACTGAAGCCACATTTCCCATCATGTGTTCTATCAAATAATTTACAATACAAAGATAAAAATTCATTGTATGAACAGTATATACAGTTTAATTCTCAAAACAGCAATCTAGCTTTAAATCTTAACCAGAATGTCTCCAGAGGAACTGGGGTGGCAGTGGATTTGCTCTTGATTTAGTGTATTGTTCAAGAAACAGACATCGTTGCTTAATCATGGCATTCATGGTGATCAGATTTCAGACGAGATATAGGTGAATGGATCTCTGATTGTACTTAAAACATTTGGGTCTCAGGATTTGACTGGATTAAAGATACTGCACTGATTGACATGAAAATCAGTGGCTATGCAGAGTGTACTTCACTCTCCAGTAACTGGAAAGATGCTTTCCTTTATTGCAAAATTGCTTTCTGGTTTCCCTCCATTTGCTAAAAATCTCAGTTTATTCCTAGGTATTATTGGGGTGCTGTAACATTCAACAGACTGCAGAGTGTTAAGCAATCTTTCTGGAAAGATTTGAGCTGTAAGCACTGGCAGCACTGCCAATGCCCCTTGATGCACTGATACTCCTTCCAGCAGTGTGACCCAACTGCATAATACTGAAGAATCTTGCTGTGGTTCACCTGAAGTAATGCATCATCACTGGAAAAGAGATGTGTTCAACCCTATTATTCCTGACAGCTGGTAATAGGCTTATTTCATAGTCTGCAGATACTGTGGATTATGATTGCTTTGTTGTAACAAAACCTTTAAGTTGAAATACAAAACAAACATGGTATTCCTGTATTGCTGTCACAGTTATGTATGGGAGAATTAATCCCTTTTTTTGGCCCTGCAGTAAAAATTTCATCCTGAGATTCAATGCTGAATACACTACACAAAGCTAGCAAGAGAGGTTTTTTTTTTTTGCTTATAGAAAAGTCACATTTAAAAATAATTTCTTTGATATGAAACAGCTGTCCTTTATATTGTGCTTTGGCAAAGGAGAAAAAAAATAAAGAAGGGAGGAAAAAAAACCCCAAACCAACAGAACTTACCTTGCCAACAGCAGAAGCAAAGTACAACTGGAGTACAATGTGGAACCACACCATTACCATGTAAAAAACTGTATAAAAGAAACCACCATTGCGTGGAGAGAGCACAAATATCGGGTAACAAATCTGGTGTACCAATTAATTACAGTCAGGGCAATTGATTTATTCGTTGAATTCTTTTTCAGACGTATGGCTCAAGAAGTTCCTGCCTGCTTCCCTTTACCAGTGACACTATGAGACGATTACAAAAGTGCTTCCTGCTCCAAAGGTCGAAACAGGCAAGGGTCCGCGAAGCACTGCAGCTCTTTATTGGAGCAGCTGATGGCCAAAGACCTTCAGTCTTTAATCCTGGGTATGTTGTAGGCATAGCGAACCAAAGGGAATCCCCGGCTTTGGTAGAAGCAGGCGCGGCCGCAGGCCTGCACCTGGTCCGAGCTGTCCGACACGAAGGAGTCGTCCTCGTCCGCGTAGTCGGAGTGAGCCGACTGGGTGCCGCAGTCCGACCAGTAGCCGTCCGGCCTTTGGCAAGGCACCACCGCCAGCGCAGGGCAGCTGTGCGATTTGATTAAATGTTTACAGGGCACGGGCTTGGACAAGAGCAGCGACTCGCAGCACTCGCACACGGCGATGTTCCCCTGCAGGTGGCTGTAGACGCCGCAGTCGTAGTAGAAATCCTGCGGCACGCAGCCCCCCTGAGCGTTGACGGCGATTGCGACCGCTCCGCTCTTCCTGCTCATGTGGCGCCTCAGCAGCTTCCAGTCTTCCTTGAACTTTGGGTTGAAGAATACGTACAGAACTGGATTCAGGCAAGCAGGTAATGGGAAAAAGATCAAAGTAACGGACTTCATGATTTCAGGGCTGATAGAAATGGCGGTGATCAGCGGTGCAAAGGAGAAGAATGCCACGGGGCAGAAGAAGATGCAGTTGGTGAAGATGAGCCAAGCCACGTGCTTAATCATGCTGGACTGCGAGTTTTCAGAGAGGTCCTCTTTTTCCAGGTTGCAATACAGCTTAGTGTAGATCACGGCCATCAGCAAAAACGCTAATGAGTTGAGGAGCACCAGAGTTACTGTGAAACCTAAGGAAGGTGTTTCTCCCGTGGGGAAGGGCAAGCAAAGGGGCGATGCTGAGTACTCCGCTTTGTAAAACAGTGGCAAGCATCCAGCTACCACGGCGCACAGGAAGGCAAACACTGCTGCCACTTGAAATTGTTTGTGGCGATTGCTTTTCCCCTTCTTGATGATCTCCTTTGCAGAGAAGCTCCGTTCAACAGCTGCCAGCATCAGGAAAAAAATAGCACTTTCTGACGAGAAGACTGCAAGAAAGCCAGCAACTCTGCAACCACTGCCAGTCTCCCACCATATGCCAAATTCAGCAAATCTTCCCCAAGAGACAGCATCCAAGAAAGTTAAAATACCAGTGTAGACTCCCATAAATAAGTTAGAGACAGAAATCAGGCCTATGAACAGTTTGGAAGATGGCAGCGGAGTACAGGATGCAAATATCGTTAACATCACAAGCAGGTTGAAGAGCAAAGCAACCAAAAAAATAAACCAGACAGTCAGTCGAATCATCCAGCTGCCCAATAAATATTCACAAGGCTTAAAAGCACCTAGAAGAAAACAAAACAGAAGGACAACAAGTTTAGGGGGGGGAAATTATGCCTTAATAAGCAAGATTTTCCAAAGGTATTATAAGAGCACTCCTCATTAATTCCTGAATAGAGCACATAGAGCACACAGCTGAACTGCTAAATAGGTCAGTCGAAAGTAAACTATTCTGGCTCAAACTATTTACTAATTAATTATGCCTGAAATAATAATTACTGTGATGAATGGTCACTTGAGAATTCTTTGTGTAAACAAGCTAGCTAAACAAACTTAATTACCTTTCAGCTGCTCGAAATAGCTTTTATGAGTGCCAGCTAAATACTTTTATTTTCTTCATATTTCATACTCTGTTAAAAACCAGTAACAAAGCAGATGCAAATGTTCACAACTGACTTCTAAGGGCAAAGAATTTTTCAGAGGTAACGTTCTCTCAAAAACCAAGTCACAAATGCCTTCTGGAGTAACTTTTGGTCACAAGGAAACATCTGTAAAACAGCTGACAAATTCAATTTAATCAGCTTTAATAGGGACAGGAATTCACTACAAGCTCTCTCTCCCACCCTCAGCACTGAAAGGCACCGTGGGCTTGGAAAGTCAGATAGAGAAAAGGATTTTTTTTTTTCCTTCTTTTGCCACTTATAAAAGCTTAAATAATAAAAAAAAGTCCAAGAAGCAAAATCATATGGGATGAGACAAGGAAAAAAGGTCACCACTACTGCTTACCCTTCTAATCACTATTTATTCCAAAGGGAAACCCTACTGATTTTAAGCAACAATTAGAAGAGTTTAACCTTTCCTACACCCCCATTAGGCAGGGCTAATTGTCCCAAGCATAATAGCTGGGGATCCCTGCCTGCAGTCAGGCACTCTGGGAGATGAAGGCAGAACAGAAAAATGCCAAACTAATGCTGCTACTTCAGGCTGGAGCTTCTGAGCCGGGTTCAGCCCACAGCTCCTGGCTCTGTGCAGCTCGTTGCCCTCTCTTTTAGGCAGGTGAAACGCAACTACAACCCATTCCTATCATGGGTTGGAACAGCAACTGCAGAGAATCATTAAATATCATCTCAAAAATCTCCCAAAGGCCTAAAGCAACTTCCAGAAATGACTGAACTGACAAGTTAAAAAGAGGTCCTTTTGTTTAAGCAAGCAAGCTTCATTCCTGGAAATGGTGATGCTAAGCAGATTATCAGAACACTAAAATCAGCAGTAAAAACTCTTCTTTTGCATGTATTGCTAAGGAAGACATCCTTCCCAGAGTAGTTATTTTTACTACATTCACACAACATGACAATACCTGCTAAGATAAAAACAACTTCCTACTTAGGAAATTTTAAAGTATCAATTCTGTGCTTCCAAAATCAAATTGCAGTCTGTTTCTTAGTAGCTGTGCAGTAAAGTATCTTTAGACAAGCAAGTATCTTTAGACACTTTGCTGTCCTTCTCCCAAGGTCTAGCTGTCCTCAGAGTTAAAAATTGACCTCTCTTGGTAATATCCCTGGCCCTTGGAGGGAATTCCATGCTCAAAGGATATCTCACAGCTTTCAGCACTACACTACTTGAGCAGCACTGTTCAGCAATCCATCCTTGCCATTAGGCAAAGTGGGAAGTGGATTTACAAGATGAGCAGTGATTCAGAACTTACAGGGTGGGTGGAGTGTCCTACTTATGACCAGACGACAGCATGGCATAGAAAACAAGTTGTTAGTTTGGGAGGGACTGGTGAAAAACAAGGCAAATTGTGAACTTGTAAAACAAGCTCTTCATTCTTTTTACAGCTAACAGCATCTCTGGCATGGGCAGAAAGAGCTAAAGGCTTTAAAATCTAACTCTTGTAACACACCATCTGAATTGACATTCTGTGAACAGGAGGTTAAAAGTAAATAAGCAGCATTGGTCAAATTAGTTCTCACAGATCATGCAGAGTTACATTAATAATTGATTTGACGTTCTGACCACTTTTTTTTTTTTTAGGACTTTGATCAAGAAATCTTTGTGATGTTCTGTACACTAAAGCTGGAGTTAGGCCAAAAGACCAAGAGTGACAAGATTTTCATAATTGATTTAAAATGCCAGTTTAGGAGAAGAGAACCAAACAAGACTTGGACAAACCCCTGCTCATCCAGAAGTAACCCTACTGGAATCATACTGTTCCCCCGCCGATATGCTCCTGTTTATGCAAACAGGAGCTACAAGATATAGAAAAGGAAGCCTCTGGAGAGCCTGTGGCAAAGTCAAGAAAGTAGCAGGCACCACAGCAAGAACTTTAGGACCTAAGTGGAAAAGTGTGTGGAAATTTGGAGTTTGAGGAAGAAAAGCAGAAGGGCAGCAGTGAAGCTGCCTGGAATGGAAATAATCATTTGCAAGACTGAAGACCTTCTGCAGTCCTGGACTGTTCAAGCCTGAATTGGAGTAGTTCTGATATACCAGCATGACTCTTACTGAGCAAACATTTGCAGCAGTTTAAGGTAATACTGCCTGCTCCAGCTACTTGCAACAGCTCTCTGCTGTCAGTTAATGCAGGGATAGCAGGGCTGGGTAACAGATCACATGAGTGTTTCTAGTCCTCTCCTGCAAAAGCAACCAGCTCAGTTAAACCTACCAATGACAGCAGTTTGAGTTCATCTTTTAAAGCACAGGCTGACTTCTGACAGAGAGATGAGCATTCTTACAGTCTGCTCCACAGGCAATGCTCTGGCAAGGCTAACACAGAATTAGGGAGCAGCCCCTTAAACATGGCAGGCTCCAAATAGCACTGCTGCAGTCCTGATTGTTCTGCTTATGGAAACAAACTTCTGTTGGTTTTTTTTTCCTGAGCATAGTTCTCCAATATAGTCCTATGTGTCTAAAGCCCAGCCAAAACCTTGTGATTGCTCATCAAAAACAACACTGACATCAAATGAAGTTTCACCCAAGCATCGTAGAATTTAATCTGCTGTGTACAGAATGACTATGAGGAATGAAACTTGTAATCTGCAGACAGCTATTTGCATAACACCATGCCTGAAGTTCACAATGTGGCTAGAACACATTACAAGATTTACCTGTTGCTGGTGTACAGTGAATAATAGTCTGTCCCAGTTCCTCGTTTTCCTCATTTCTTAGAACATCTGTGTCAGCTGTATCCAAATGAAAATGAAAAACAGGTTACTTGTAGGAAGGGGAAAAAAAAAAAAGTGAAATGCAGTGAAGCTGCCTAGGATGGAAGCAGTCCTTTGAAAGATCAAAGACCTGACACTTCAGCAGCATTCAAGCCTTTAAAAAGTGGAGCTGATCTGGTTTGCCACAGAAGGTCACTCGGTGCAGAAATCACTGGAACAAGTCGAGTTGCTACTGTCTGTCCCAGCTTCTCGCAACACTTGGAAACAAAGCAGCAACATCTTTCATCACTGGGGAAAGATCTCTGAGCCTTGGAGAAGACAATGGAACAAACCCTTTCTGAACAGGAAGGTCAAAATACCATAAAACAGTTTCTGCTCCGATTGAAAATGACAGAAGCAGTACTGGCAGTTTAGAATAAAAATAAAGAAAGAAAAAAAAATATTTTAAATATTTTTTTCTAGGAAACCCAAACCAACAGATAAATCTTAGAGAATCATCACAGGATGGCTTAGATTGGAAGGGACCTTACAGATCATCTACTCCAACATAGGCAGGGACATCTCTCAACTAGGCTCAAAGCCTCATCCAACCTGGCCTTGGACACCTTCAGAAAGGAGGCATCCACAGCCTCCCTGGGCAACCTATTCCAGAGTCCCATTACTCTCATACTGAAGAGCTTCTTCCTTATCTGACAGTATAAATTCATTTCACACACTTAGAAGAAACACAGCACTGCCAATCTCTAAGTAACTGCTAAATCCTTTCAGAGACAGTGTTTGTATCTCTTTAAAGATTTACATTTTCCACCTTCCCTTATTCAAAGACAATACACAACCTAGTCTGGCCCAAAAGAATGCTGTCAGTTTGGTACGATGAAACACTCACCCTTCTCACGATCCACCAAGGCACCTTGATCTTGGTGACTGGAGTCCTCAGCATTAGAGTTTAAATAAGAATCACAACCCCAAAATGCACAGCACTGGTAAGCATATGGTACAGAGAGGGACCTGAAAAACAGGCAGAAGAACAAAGAGTGTTACTCACCAAACTTAAGATTACCATCTATTAAAATGATTTCAGTGGCACTCTTCAGTGCTAAAATCAAAGCTTGTTTGTTGGTTTTTTTTTGCCACGGTTGCTAGTAACTTGTTCCTAACATCCAGTCTAAATCTACTCTAATCTCAAACCACTGCCCTCGTCCTATCATTGCAGCCCTTTGCAAACAGTCCCTCTGCAGCCTTCTTGTAGGTCCCCTTCAGGTACTGGCAGGCTGCCTTTAGGTCAGCCTGGAGAAGAGAAGGCTCCAGGGAGAACAACCACAGCTCCCTCAGCCTGTCCTCTTGCAGAGGTATTCCAGCCTCCTGATCATTTTCGTGCCCCTCCTCTGGGCCACCTCAATGAGGTCTGTGTCCTTGCTGTGTTGAGGGCTCCAGAGCTGGATGCAGTACTTCAGGCAAGGTCTCAGCAGAGCAGAATAACGTGGCAGGATCACCTCTTGTGACATAACCATTATTATAATGAGATAATAGCAGGTCAGAAGCCTTTTTTTTTTTTTCTCCTGACTCTAGGCTAGAGTACTGACTATTGTTAATATTATCTACAACGTAGATTACCAACTGTTGACCATTGTTCCTGCCTTCTGCTCTTGTAAACACGTAAGAGGCACATCTGTCTAAAGGAGCCCACCATGCATTAGTTCTCATACACAGATCAAAACTTAAACCCCAGTCACTTAAACCCCAGTCTGTTTCTGCAAGACTGTAACAGTGACACAGATTCCTGGCTTTAGATGAGTCAATAGGATCTTCATCTCCTTTTTCATCATCGGACAGTATGGGAAACAATTTTTAGTTGCTTCTTAACGTGCAGAAAGATCTTTGAAAATGCAAAGCAGGTAATCACTATCTGATCAGTACCAGCTTTCCATGTGAATGATTACTGTTACTCTTATCATGTGCCTCCAAGAATAAACAGCATATGTATAAAGCACGGCAGTTATGGAAGCAGACACCTGTGCCTCTGCTCCTGTTTTCCACGCTCGGGAAGACAGATGTACTCAGCTCAGTAACAAATGGAATCCACCCAAACCACCACTCCAAAGTCAGATCATATCTGCCTGAAAAGTGGTGGGGGGAAAACATAAAAGGTTCCAAGAAAGTTGCCTGCTTATGGCTCCTATACCAGCACAGTCAGACAGATGCCCTTTCATATATGCCAACATTAAGGCACCACAGGACTCCATAGGCGTGACCATTTGTCACCAGTATTACCTACTCTGCCTGCATTTATTGTCACATTACTCACTACTGCCAAAATAGGAGAGGCTCTCTGTGGTGTTATCTACCAACATACCGGAGCTTTGCAAAGTTCTTTGCTGCCAAAGCTTCTTTCAACTCAGAATTGCCTGCAAGTTTAAGCTGGTTCAGTCCACTCAATCCTTCGCTTGGAACTGAAGTGAGTTCATTGAAACTGAGGTCTCTGAAATGAGAATGTTATGACAGTTGACAAGAAGGAAATTTGAAGATCCTAAAGCGTACATCTCCTTTCTGAAGTCTGATGCTGAGGCTGTGCTCTGGCAAATGCCTGTCAACGCAGCAGGCACTTAACATATATTAAGCTAGCAAGAGGCTTCTTGACTTAGAGATGAAACACAAGATAGGCACATATTAATTTTAAGCTAAAAATATTTACTGTCTCAGCAGTTGAATGATAGAGAGAAGAGGCTGCTGCACAAAGTAACCTACTTACAGGTTAACAATAGCTCCAACAGTGGTGAAAGCTTCCTTGTGGATCTGATGGATCCGATTTCTACTGAGGTCGCTGCAGGGAACATGAATGTGATTATTTTAACTCTGCAACAGTACTGAGAATCAGGCTAAGGTGGGTAATACCTTATGCCTTTCTCAGAACAGCTGAACAACCCTCCCATTTCCCCTTTCTCCCCAGTCAGGCAGCTGAAGTAGCAGCCAGATCCCTTGGTAAACAGCTGTATATGCTGCTTCACCTCATGCCCACAGAAGAATCCATCTCCCATTTCTGCACCTCCTTCCTGGTACCAGCAGCTCAACCTGTGCTCCAAGGCAGAGGCTGGCACCATCCATTCCCAGGCTGGAAGTGCTGGGGGGATCCCTTCAGTGACAATCACACCTGCAGCAGGGCAATTTGGCACGGGTTGGGGAAAGCAGTGAAAGGGCAAGCAGAAGACATCTGCTTTGTTGGCCTTCAAAATCCAGAACCGGCTCCTGCTGGACCACTGTGACTTATATTATGAAATTCCTTCTAAAACACTTGACAATTTGTGAACTTCTCTGAACACTTCTCTGAACATTTGTGAACACTTCAGTGTTCCTACATAATCTTCATACTGCTTTAGACAATGTATCGTGCAAAATAGTTCACTATGCAAAAATGTCTCTTCTTTCTTTATAGGTCAGAAAAACAAAATGAGAGATAGAAAGCAAAGGACTGAAACTTCCTGCTGCTCCTATCTCTTGCACATGGTTTGCTTCTCCTTAGGATCCAGCATAGCTGGCCTCCTGCCATCAGTTAGATTTAACATCAGTTTACATGGGAATCAAGAACATTATCTTGCTTTACTCAAAATGTATGTTATATGTACTCACAGGATACGAAGGGCAGACAGTCCTTGAAAGGTATCCTCTGTGATTTCATGGATTTGATTATGCTGTAATGAACTGCAAAGTGAAGAAGCAGAAACACAACTTCATTGTCTAACTGGTTTGCTTTTAAACTAAGGGGTAGCTCACTGCCTGCTAGTACACAGATATAACATTACCAGTGGCAAACATTCCTCTTAAACCAGGACACCCCTGCAGGCAAACTGTTTAAGTACTTTGTATTAGCCATGTTAATACACCCATGAAGCTCTTTCCTGGCACCTCTGCCCAATCCCAATTCACAACAAATTTAATTTAGAAGAGACTGCTAAGTGTAGACTAAATTATTTTCAAGCTAAAAGTAACACTTTGTGAACTTTGAAGAGTCAGATTTAAAACCAATCTACTTCATTCTGCAGGGAACCTTTAGGCATATTCTAACCCTGGGTGCACTCTTGTTTCTAAAATACTGATTTATGAAAAGAAAATATTGGGAAACACCTCAAAAGCTAATGGGAGAACTATCCTGTCAGTTCACTAGTCCCTTGGCAATGAATCATGCGTATAAGAGCCCAAAGATACCAAGAGTGTAACAGCAAAGAATAACCAAACATGAGAAGTCAATCAGCCCCATTCTGTTTAAAGGCGAAAGAAGTTTGAGTACAGTGGAGGCAGGAGGAGGAGGAGGAGGGACACATGCAGGAGGAATAATTGTGCACTGTGTAGAAATGAAGCTTAAGAAGCTTTGAAGCAATGAAGCAAGGGAAAGCAAAGATGGGTTTTGAATGTGTCTTACTGAGAAAAACATTTCACACAAGCATAGGCTGATGGCTGGGTGTGTTGGTCCAAGTTGGACCATTGTCACTGGGTGGGAACTGAAGAAGAATTGTGAAGAGCTAAGAGGTAAGATGGAAAACAAATGCTTATTCCATTTATGTGTATAGCAGCAATACTGTGAAACACTACTATCAAAGGATCCCAGTGTCCTTCATTCTTTCTTTGTGCCATAGCTAATAGAGGAAAACATAAATAGTTGAATTCTCTCCAGCATATGCCCCACGTGAGATGGTCATATTATCTCTGTCCTAAAACTGACAAATTTATCATCGAGTTTCTAGAGACTTTGGCTCTGCAAACCAAGGAAGTAGAGAAGGTAACAAATACATATTTCTACTTACATTTCTTCCAAAGAGTGGCAGCCTTTAAAACTTGGGAGGTCTTTTATACTGTTATAAGACAAGTCCCTTCAAAACAGAAAATGGGAGAAAGGTGATTAATTCGACTCTTTTGTACTTGAAGAATCCAATCACTGGTAGTGATGAAATGGATGAGGCCTGGAGCAGCAAAGTCTAGCTGAGAGGTGCCCATGCCCATGGTAGGGAGGTGATCTCTGAGGTCCCTTCCAACCTAAGCCGTTCTGATTCTTCTTTTCTGTCTTGCTTTTGTATTACTGTCCTCTTTCTAACCCTCAACTCCATTGTTCTGGGTTGCTGATGCTCTCTCCTGCACTCCCAAACACCAGTCAAAGCACTATAACAAACTCTTCCTTAACCTCTGAACATGGATGATCACTGCTGTGTTAAGGAGTGGTGGCAGAGTGAATTTGGAGAACTTGCAGCAGCACCTTACATCCTTTATATAACACAGAACAGAAATTCAGTGCATCCCACTGAAGGAATATAAGGCATTACATCAACTCTGCTGTGAGACTTGAAGAATCAAGAAACAAGAATGAGATTTCCACTCTGAACTATTAGGATGAGCAGTTCTAAGCGATGCTTTTGCTTTAAATTAGATTTCAGTTTCACCTGCATTTTGACGTGGGTAAAAATAGGAGCACAATGTGGATACTCACAGGGTTCGTAGCACCTTTTGCTCTTGACACAAATTACCAGGAATGCTGCTTATCTTGGTCCCCGTGAGAGTTCTGTGAAAAAGAAACACACACATAGAAATGTTTGCCTCGTTGATGGGCCATGGCACCACAGGCACATGGGAAAGAACAATAAGGATGGTGTCTCAGCTATCTGGCTGCTGAAGTCACCCATCCAAATTATTTCTGGTTTGGGTTTGTTGGTTGGTTGTTTTGGTTTTGGAAGAGGCCACATTTTCTGGCTTTCAATTCTGCAAAAGGGAGATTAGCATCAATAGCATTTTCATAAACTGTTCTCAGCTTCTCCTATTAAAACAAAACAAAAAAAAAAAACAAAACCAAAAGGCACCAAGGAAAGCTATATAATGGCATATAGTGACAGGAAGAGAAGCTCTCCAGATCAACTAGTTATATTTCAATCATTTCAGAGAAGGCAAACCCAAGAAAGTACTGGAAATGGTTTCTATAGATGATACTTACAAGCTCTCCAGATTAACAGTTCCTGTCAAATTAGGAAACCACTGCACCATGCTGGCACCCCGAATGACCCTAAAAAGAAACAAACCACCAAGCAAAGAGGAAAATGAGCTGTAAATTATTATGCAAATGAATTGTGACATTCAATCCTGCTATCAGGTAGGTATTTTCACTGAGGAGACATTCTAACTGAGCAACGTCATTTGCTTAATAAATTATTCCTCCAGAAGCAAAGAAAGAACTGGCACTCATCAAGCTAGGAAGAGTCACATCAGAAAAGGGCATAAAATCAGAGGTAATTTGTAGCTCAGAGTTTGAAGTCTCGCTCCATTTTGCTCACTCATCACCCCCAGAACTGGTATCTTTTGAGAGCATGCATGCACTAACCTGCAAAACATTCTCACTATGTACATCCCTGTTGAAAAACCTCTTAGGACATATTGCAGTTTAAGTGAGAACCTGAGCATTTGGCCTGAGGTTATGAGTCTTATGCAAGGTAATGAACATCAGAAAAAAAAAAAAAACAAACTTGTAGCACATATTTACTGGAGCTTCTTAAGAAACTGGATATTCACAACAACACTTATTAACACCCACTGAAAAAAAATAGAAGGTAAGGCCATCAGAAATCTTATTTTGAGTTCTTTGCTCTTACTCATTTATTTTACTATGTAGCTGAGAGGATACTTACAGGGAATGCAGATCTGACAGATTCTGAAATGCTGAGTTCCCCACAAAAGACAAAGGATTATCATACAAATGTCTGGGAAATGAAAAAAAAAAAAAAAGTTTCAATGGTTGCTCTTACAGTCACTCTCTGCTGAAAACTAAAAATAGATGCATGAAAATTACTTACATCGTTCTTAGAAGGGGGTTCCCTGCAAATGCACCATCAGGAATTATGGAAATGTAGTTACTGTGAAATCCCCTAAAGATATTAGCAAAGAAGAAAACCAACATTTAAAAACATACTGCCAGCAGATTCAACTAATAATCCTTCTCCTCACACCTACTCAATTCCCAAACCTGCCAAAATTGGACTGCAGTGACACAGGAACGCGTCCAACTGTAGGAATAACTTCAAAAGTATAATTTCTATCTACTGCACATCAGCCTAACTGAAAATATTTCTGCCCCAAACATCATCCTGTGCTGCTCCTCCTCATCTCTCAAGGAGGGGACAAGGGAAACTTGTGTGATCAGCCAACACTTCATTCTGCTACTGGAGGCCAAACCTAGCTCATGATTAAGATCTACACTAATAGTTCTCCTGAATAAATTGCTTGCTTATATAACTCCAAAATCATCTTCAGTAGGTTCCCTTCTCTAGCTGATGATTACATTTTCCTTTAATTACAGCTTCACTTAGCAGAAGTTAATCTGATTTAGATCACTGCATAATGAGATAAGCTTTCATAAATTCAGGAATTTGTTTTTTTTTTAATTTATGGAAAGGAGAAAAAAAAACCCAACTGCTAAAAAGGCAGAATAAGAATACTCACAACTCCTTTAGATTTGGGAGTGCTTTTATGGCTTCAGGGAACTCTACCATGTTATTATAGTTTAAATCCCTAGAAGAAACAAAGCAAGGGAATTATAAAACTCTTAATAATGCTCACAAACTGTCAAAATATTTTAAAGAACAATTCAATGAAAGCAAAAAGTTCTCAGAGCATCTTTAACTAGGTCACAGAACCACTCTGACTTAAATGTACTCCTCTGATACTTCACATGCTTTACAACCAACTAATAACTTAGACAATGTATTTAATATTATCCAGAGGATTATTCATATTAAGTCAAATTAAATTTTCTTATAGCAAAGCTCAGTATTTTTCAGCACCTCACAGGTTTGTTTCTTCAACAGAATCTACATGGAAGTGAATTAAAACTTCCAAGTTTTTCAAATAGGAGCGACCTCTTTACTTGCTGAGAACACTTTTCTTTCAGGTTTTATAAAACAAACAGTAAATAAGCCATTACATAATAGCAAAGTCAATTACAAATACTAAACAGAAGCAGAGGGAAACCTCATCACACCAAACCAGTACACAGTGGTGATAGGGATCTGCTAAAAATCTCAGTTAGCCTGTCACCATCCCAGCAGGAACATCAGGACCTAATACAGCCCTTTTTTATCTGCAAAAAGGACTCCTTATGAGCAGCAAAACCATTTGGCCTTTCTTACATCAGTTGTGCATATTTGCAGAGCATCCAATTACTACTTGAGGTTCTAAGGGAACGACAAGATAGTTGCAGTGAGCAGTGCTCCTGAACTCATCCAAACTCATGTTAACAGAGGTTGTTGCTGGCTTGCCCTTGCCTTTGCCCTTGTCCTCGCCCTCCTCTTGTTTTAGCAATTCAGCATTCTCTTGAGCATAACAAAAGGTACCACGAAAGGAGATACTACTTATTAGGCATTCACTGAGTGAGCTAGAGAATGAGGAATTGAAGGAAATAAGGAATGGAATCCAAGTGGCTGAAAGCCATTCCTTGCCAGTGAGGCACTCTGGAAGGTGACTGCAGAGCCAGGACCTGATGACTGCAGCTCAGCCAGTTCTGAGGTCAGTATAAATTGTCAGTCAGGACAACAGGTGAGGGGAAGGTGATACTTCCTGACCCCATCCCATGTTTCTGTCCAGAGGAGCACAAGGTTGACTGTTTCATATAAACTAGTCCATCTCATCTTAGTATTGCCAGTAGTTGAAGTGAAGTCAGGTGAGAGGCTGGGAACCAGGAGTTGGGCTGTCTTCCCCTAGCCTGAAGAGCATCGATTCAGCAGCTGCTGGGATGCATGAGCAAGTCTCCTTGGCTGCAGTAGTGCCCATCCAGCAAGGGAGGAGCAGCGGAGAAACAGCCCACCAGAGCAATCTGAGAAACCTCTCATTGTCACACAACAGTTTCGGCAGTGTATTAATCCTACAGCAAATCTGAGAAATATTTGTCCCTTATCACCCAGAGGGCCATTCAACCACTTCTGATATATCCACCTGACTCAGGGGTGTGCTATGCAAAGATACCCCAGCCAGATCAGGGCGAAGAACATTAAGAGCCACATCCTCCAGCGTGACATTTCACCCAGGCTAATATTTACCTGCTTCTCAACATAGTTAATTAGTTTTGGTGGAGCACTGCAGTGATAACCAGCCTTCAGCCCTGAAACCTGAGCTGCACTGAAATATCAGTGGCAAGCATTGCGCAGCCCAAAATCTTCACCAGACCAGAAAGGTAACCTTGAGTAAGCTGGGAAATTAGACAGACACTTAACAATAAATTACTTGAAGAATCATACTCACAAGGTTTCAAGGTTGTCCAGGCCATCAAAACAGTGCTTTCCTATAGTTTTTATTTTATTGTTGTGAAGATGTCTAAAAAGCAAAACCAAAACCAAGCATGAAAACAAGTGAAAGATTTCAGGTAGTCTGCCACATCAGAAGACAATTCTATGAAGTCAAGATGGTTAAGTGGCTCAGAAAAAGCATTGCACAGGGTGGATTACGCAGAAGAATGTCTTCCACTTCTACCCAGAAATATTTCTGCCTTGTAGGGAAATAGAATAGATTGCCTGCCATTAAGACAACCTGTTTTAAACCTATCTAGGAATCTGAGAAAACACACTTTAAATACAGAAATCAAACATTTTTTTTTTAGTATATTAATCCTTGGAGATATTCAAGACTACATAAAAACAGGTCTGTAGACAAGACTCCAGGAAGACCGTAAAGCTGCCTTCCAATACCTGCAGGGACCCTACAGGAAGGCTGGAAAGGGACTTTCCATAAGGGTGTCTAGTGACAGGGCAAGGGGGAATGGTTGTAAGCTAAGAGTAGGTTTAACTTGGATCTTAGGAAGAAGTTCTTCCGTACGATGGTGATGAGACTCTGGAATAGGTTGCCCAGGGAGGTTGTGGATGCCTCCTCCTCCCTGGGGTGCTCAATACCAGGTTGGATGGGGCCTTGAGCAGCCTGTGAAGAATCCCTGTAAGTAGTGGGGAGGTTAGGTGATCTCTCTGGTCTCTACCAACCTAAGCCATTCTATGCCTTTGTCCTTTTAACATCTCTGAAAGCTTTCTCTGACAACCACTAATTTGAAATATTTATGAGCAGAATGAGAAATCAAGAAAACATACATTAATCTCACTACATATAACCTACTTCCTGTTTAAAAGAGCCTTTGGCAGGTAATACAGAGGATATCAAATGGTGGTGGTGGTATAGGCTGTTGCTAGACAACTGGGATAAAACCTAACAAAAGCCCAGGTGCAGCAGCACGCTGCGTTAATCAGAACGGAGAAGAGAATCCAAGTGACCTGTGAAACATGGTCACAGATACTCACAGAACAACCAGGCTGGAAAGGTTGGTAAATGCATAGTCAGGAATGTGTGTTATTTTGTTGAGAGCCAGCGTTAAGGCCTGCAGAGAGGGCAGGTTGCTTAGAGGGTAGATGGGCACTTCTGTCAGGCTGTTGTCATCCAACCAGAGGTGACGCAACTGCACCAGACCCTCGAAACTGTCTTCTGGTATGGCGGTGATGTGGTTAGCATCTAAACGCCTACATTAAAACAGGGAGAATACCCACAGTAAGCTTGCAAGCGCCAGCGAGGGACAAGAAATAAAACCAACTGCACAGCAATTAAACATATCACTCCTGACTAATTTATTCTTTAGCTTAAATAGGCTTTATCAAAATAATGTCACATTGGACAGTTTGACGGTTCACCAAAGGATGCATGAATTAAGTGGCCTCCCCTACACAACCCCCTCTGCCCCAGCTGCTAATACTGGAAGTAGTCTTTACGTTGGTGGCTTGATAGCCAAGACTGCAGAGGCATTTACACTTTGTTTTGTGGTACTGCTACACACCTGCTTTAGAGAATAAGATTATTAAGAGCAGTTCTCGGAGCAAGTCCGAGCTATGAATCATCCTGACACACACAATGTTACATCACCAACTAAAACTGACAGATCTCTTTCACTCTTGCACCTGATCTTATCCACATGCTTGAATTCAAAGGGAGAAGACAAGCTTCATCAAGCACTGCTGCACTCCATCTACCTCTGCAAGAGCTACTGTGACGCACGTGGTTTACATATTTCCAATTATTAGCACAGAGACTCAGCAGCTGAACTTCCATGTGACAGGAAGTCAAGAAACACATCAAATTAAGCAACAAATACATGAGTGCAAGTGGGAAGTTACTAAAGTGTCTGCAGTCAAAGGCTGAGCTGCCTATAACTCCACAGGTACACATCAAAAGATCTAATTCCTACGGACCACATACTGGCATCCCCTTATCTGCCCCATGGTCTGACAGATGTGCACGGTGCTCTCTGAATGCTTTCAGGCTGCACTGAGACTGCAACCTTTCAGAGAAATCGTCTGATGATAATAAAGAAAAAGTGAGGGATGGGGAGGGGAAGGGAGAGGGAGAAAGCCTGAGGCTCTGTTTCAGAAAAAAACCCAACTAGAAATTACCTGTCTTTCTTCTCTCTTGAATTCACACACCTCCCTGAAGATCAAAAGAATTATTTTCCAGTGGAATAAACATATCCGAGTCTTCTCCAACTAATCTCCCTGCCTCCTCCCCCATCCCTCCCTGGTTTGCTTTAAGAGAGACAGCATACTGCAGAGGCAGCCTCTGTCCCTCTGACTGCTCTCCTGCACCCATACCTGGACTTTCACTGTCCTCCTTGTTAAATTCCATTTAGCCTAGCAGACTGGAACACAAAACCACAATGAAGCCCCAAGCCCTGCTCCTGCTGTCTCACCATTTAAGCATAAGATGAACAGAGGAAGGATGGACACGTGCAACAGCAGAGTCAAACACTCAGGCAGGGAAAGCAAAGAAGGTCATGAAGAAGATGTGTGACTTTCATCCCCTGCTTATTTTGCCAAGATCTGTCCCCAAGTGCAGGCAGATCAAGTACCCAATTAATTCTGCATATTAACCTGATGGCAGCCCACAGCCATCCAAGTCTGTTGTGTTCATCTCCTGCTCATGGCAGTGAAAGGGAGGAGGGCAGCAAGATCACTGACAACCATTGCCCTTGAGCAAGGAGGTTTAGAAGGTGAAAGAGGACACTTCCTTGGCTCTGCCACTTCTTTGAAATTTTTGGCATCATCTTAACAAATGTGGTGTCTGAATAGAGCTGAAAGCAATTAGCAATGCCAAATCATAAAGGCAAAGGCAAGCAGAAAGACAGGACATCGTGCTGTGATTATTTGTGTCTCTTACTCTCATTTACATAGCCACTTCCTGATCTCTGTGTCTATAATACACATAATGGAGTATTTTGTGAAAGAACTGAAAAAACAACCCTAATATATTTGACAGCTTCCACAAAATATCACAAGTGAGGACCACACCTTTTCTTTAAGAAAAGGCCTGGGGTGATAGGAGGAGAAGCAATGGGTTGAAATTAAAGAAGAGGAGATTTAGGTTGGATGTTAGGAACAAGTTCTACACCATGAGGGTGGTAGAACACTACAATGGGTTGCCCAGGGAGGGAGTTGAGGTCACATTCCTGGAAATAATCAAGGTCAGGGTCTAAGCAGCCTGATCTAGTGGAGGGTGTCCTTGCTGACTGCAGGGAGGTTGGACTAGATGACCTTTGGAAGTCCTTTCTGACCCAAACCATTCTGTGAGTGTATGATTCACTAGCTCCAAGAACCAGTACAATTAATATCTGTGCTTGAAGGGAACTTTTATAAAGAACTGTGCCTTGCCATTAAAGTGTTAAAGATGATGTTATTCAGATCAGAGCTTGCAGCATGTACATTCCTTAATCTTTCAGAAGCTACTCCAATTCTAGCTTCCCTATAGGCATTGACTTGTGACAGACCTTTACATTTCAGTCTATAAATTCATAGTTCACTTGTGGAGCTGTCATCTTCACTTTTATTACCTCTCAGGTTCCCTCCTCACACAAACTCCAGCTCCACAAGAAGGAAGGGTGGGAGTCTGATAGAAACCTCTATATTCATCAGCTCCTACTGAAGTATTTGACATATTGTTAAAACAGCAACTTAAAGGTCTTCAAACAATCAACTCAGCTTTAAGAAAACTGTAAAACTAATGTGAACTCTAGACAGTTCAAAGCCTAACACACAGAGATGATTTTGCAATACTTGTATAAGAATACAAAGAAAAATAGCATTCAGACTCCAACATATTTCAAATTTTCATAAAGCTTTTCAACACAGAGAAAAAAGCAGGAAAAAACATTGACGATTTTGTTAATTTCTGGGGCATTGGGAGCTTAAGCAAAAAAAAAAAAAAAAAAAAAAAAAAAAAAAAANGCCAGGTCCTTCTCTCTGGTGTCAGAAGCAGTCTTGCACCACACCACACAAGCAGGGTCACCTCACAGCCAGGCTGTGAAAGCTGCACTTTGGTATGATCCCAACTGATCTTGAGAAATCAGGAATATGATGGGGAGAGCTGGGCATGAAGATCAGTACTGGGAGGGGAAAAGGCCAGATTGTGTTTTGGACTCATCCCATAGTCTCTCCAGGCATGTTGTGGTCAATTCACGTTCTCCTGGGAAAAAGCACCAACAGCATGCCTGGGGTCATCACTGCAGATGCTCCCCAAGGAGCTTGGACATATTACTCACCATGAAGCCCACCCAGATGTTGTGGATGTGAGATGCATCTCATAAATGTCATCTTGGTAATAATACCCATTATGAATGTACTGCCACAGTATTTGCCTGGGAAGTGGACTGCAGCTTTGCTATCCAAGCCTTGGTAGCTCTCATCTGTGACCACTCTCAGCCTTCTAGGCTTCAGCAACTGGAAAATTTTAATAGCCTTGAACTAGCAGCAGCAGTTTAACATTGATGTTAATAAAAGGGGAAGGGAAAAAAAAAAATCACTCCCAACTCTTGTGTTAAATCACTTCTGCTCAATAGCAATCATTAAAGAACTTTGCTCTTTAAAGTGCTCCTTCAAAAACCACAATGAAATCACTCAAACAACACTGGAGTAGCTTTTTTTAGGTTTTGAAGTTGAGTACTGATAAGCCTGGTACCTTGGAAATTCACTACAATGCAAGGCAACAACCCTCCCCCCGCCCGTGTTAACAGAGATACTTTACATACTCAGCACCTTTGCTCTCTGCACCTCGGCTGTTGAGAACATCAATGCAAGGACTTGCTTTATTCAAAGACATATTTACAGCAGCTCTCAGGAACTAATCATATGTGCCAAAGCTCTTTCAGACACCAAAACTGATGTACCAGTACATCTATTCTTCCATTGAAACCTTTAAGATGGTACCAGTCTGAGGCCATACAAAGTTCGTTGCAAGTTACCCACAGAGGATTCAGCTGATCTTTGCCTACATGCTGGGTAACTTCTGCACAAGTTTCTGATCATTCTGGTTTTAAGTATTTCCCTGTTTTGTTTTGGGGGTTTTTTCGGGGTTTGTTTTTTTTTTTTAAATCTTAAACATTACCAATTCCTTAAGCAAGCCCAAGCAGTTAAAGTTAAAAAAAAAAAAGGCTAAAAAAATCTCAGAGATTCCTGAAGCTCACAAGAACTACTCATACCTCACTTTCAAGGAAACCAAAAGATCTTCTTAAAGGTGTACATGGCATAAAAAAAAATTACTCTTGTCACTCAGCAAGTAAAGTTCATGAGCTGCATGTTTAAAGCTTTTTCAGCACAGACATGCTCAGGACAGCTCTTGCACATTCTTTAAGAAAATGCAAGGGAGAAAAGCATATTCGGCATATTTATATTGGTTTTGCAGGCTGAAAAGTAAACCTGTGTGAATGTTTGTCTTTCACATTTGGCTGCCTACAGTTGAATCCTGCAGTTTAACACTTGAGAGCTGGTCCCCTTCAATAACAGGCAACTGAAAAAGAAAACCAACTTTGAAGACAACCCATTAAAAGTTGATGAGTTGAATCAGAGAACCATCAAGGTTAGAAAAGACCTTTAAGATCGAGTCCAACTGTAATGCAGCTACCATGACCACTGAACTATATTCTGAAGCACCAAATCTACGCACTTCTTCTACACCTCCAGAGATGGCAACTCCATCACATCCCCACACAGCCTCTTTCAATGCCTGACCACTCTCTCAGTGAAGCAGCTTTTCCTAAACCTCCTCTGGCATAGCTTAAATCCATTTCCTCTCTTTCTATGACTTGGGAAAAGATATTAACACCAGCCTCACTCCAAACTCATTTCAAGGAGCTGGAGAGAGCAGTAAGATTTCTCAGCCTTCTCTTCTCCAGCCTAAACAAGCCCAACTCCCTCAGCCACTTCTTGCACGCCATGCCCTTCAAAGCCCTTGCCAGTCTTGCTGCTCTTCTCTAGATTTGATTTGGGTATTGGTTATTTTTTATAAATATAGAAGTAACTTGATTGATCTGTACAGGCAATCTTTCCTGAAGAACAACAAAGCTGGAAATGCAAGGTTGCAGCAGGCAACGTGCTGCAGCAAACATTTCAGATGTGTCCTGACTGACTGACAATGTCTTCATCCTCTCTTTACATCTCAATCCTGCAAAGCAGGATCTTGCTCTCATTTCTTTCAACCCCACATTCTGGGATTCAGTTGGGGTCCATTAGGAGCCTTCACTGCCTGGGCTAATCTGATTGCCTCACCCAGAAAATATAACCACATCCCAGGGAGGCAGGAGCTATCACAGTCGAGTACCACACTGACATGATCCCAACACCCACAACTTGGGAATCTGGCATAACAACGTTGTGCAGTGCTTTGAACTACCGCTGCAGAGCAATCTGTCACTGCCTGCATGTGGGCATGTGTGCACATGTGCAGGGACAGTAACTCAGCAATTACAGTAAACTGCCTCTGATACATGAACAGCTATTGACAAGCTTTCCAAAAATATCTCCTGGATTTGATGGCCAATGCCTGCTAAAATTTGGAGCAACGAGGGTGTTTTGAGTTTAAATGGAACACAGTTCTCCTTTCCAAAGCACATGAAAGGCTCTGTTCGAATAACATAGTTCCAGCACTTGCTACACGCTGAGGGTTGTACTAGAATATTCTGTGCTGTGACTTAAACTTCACATGTAGCTGTGTTTCTGGGGTGACTCAGAGCAACTCTAGAAGCTGCTGTGGTTTACAGAACCCTTTTAGTTATACAGAATCAAAGCTCAGGAAAACAAAGTCACCACAGTCACTTTGTGTTCAAGCACCTCAGGAAAGAGCTTGGTGGTCCTGGCAGGCCCTGCAGAGGCTGCTGGAGCAGCACACCACTTTACATCCTCCAGCTCTCCCTGCCGCCTTTGGATCAATAAACTTCACCACCACCATTGCCAGATCTAAAGCACAAAGTACACCACTTTGTTACCTTGTGCTAAGCAAAACAGACCGCTGATGATGTGCGGTAATTAAAACACATCCAGACTATCGATGACATTTGTGAAGCTCCTTATTTGTTACATTTTCTGCTACCAAAAGCCACAGGCACAAGCTGGGCAGGTTGTGCCTTCTGTCTCAGCAGTGCAGTCCCACAGTCCTTGACACCACAGCTCCTGCAATGCCAGACAAACTTCTCCAAGGTGCTAGACAGCAAATTTCCATCCGTAGGAGTCATTCATTTTGCTAAATTTCACCTCCATAAACAAGGACTCCGTTCTAACTCCCTTTCAAGGGGCCAGGGCTGGGAAAATATCCAACACAAACAGAAAACGAAGAGCTGCCCTTTAGTGTTCGGAACCAGGCTGGCTATTTCCCAGCTAGAAGATAAACACTGGAGATCATGAAGCTCCTGCAACCGTCATCTTTATTTCCACCCAGGTATGTTTACTGGGCTTGTTAATATGTACAGTGTGGCAAGCACCTTCCTACGCAGCCAGAAACTGGAGCACATCAAGAGAGAGATCTGATCGTTCTACAGGAGCTGCAAACCAAACGATCATCAATACACTATCAAGTTTTATGAGCAAGTAATTTGTGTTTTTAAGGGGGGGAAAAAAAAATTCCCCCTAAAGCCTACTTTGGAGCAAACTGGGAACCTGCCAAAAGAGAGTCAATTAGGCAATGCTTAAACTTGCAGGTTTTGGATGGAGATAATATATTCAGGAGGCAGAAGGAGGTTTTCTAACATGTATTCTGCACAGAGTTGTTTGTTTTAGAGGAAGGTCGTAGCAGCTCAGGAGCTCTCAATCAGTTTTTGACATAAATTCCTTTGGGAAAAGAACACAAAAACACACAAAACTCCCCCAACAAACCCACAACGCAACCAAACATCTTTTCCCATTAAATGAATTAAGGAGCAGGCTGACACTTAAGTTTCCACGCTCAAACACAAAATTCACATTAGTCCTACAGTTCTTTGCAGAAGGTGCTCCTTTAATTAGGGATATGCACAAGGACACTGTCATTTGATGAGTGATCCCAGAAACTGAAAGCTTTTCTGAACTGCATTAAGATGCATTCTAATGAAGCAGACACAGCATAGGAGAATTGCTTCCTATTTCTCACTACACTTGTCTCAAACCCCCACTTATTCTGAAATTGCTGTCAAATCTAACAAATGATGGGGATCTTGCAATGAAGACAGATATCCTTCTTGGGAAGAGAGGGGGAGATCCCAAAGTCTGAGCCACATAAATAAAAAACAACGTTCTGAGGTTCTGGAGCTGATGACTGCCAGGACTGGATTTGCCCACTTTGTTTCCAACAGCTATTAAGAAGTCTCTATTTGGTTTCCACCAGAAAAAGAAGCCGCAGCTTGCTACTTATTAACCCCATTTCTTCCTTTTCCCACTTCCTAAAATTGATACAGTTTAGCATTTGCCTATATTAGGGGTCCCTTCCAACCCCTAACGTTCTGTGATATTTGTGTGCCCCCAAGTTTGCCATCACACCCACAGGAGATGCTCACTGCTAAGCAGCCCAGCAGAAGCAGTTCCTTGGCTACCCTGAGAGGTGACCCACATCTGTACTGTCCAGGTTCTCGCTTCCCAGCGGCATAATCTGCAGCCAATCTTCTGCTGCCCTGGGCTGCTTACTGAGCTCTTTTCAGATGGAGAAGGTGGGAACATTGGAGCCACTGTGAGAAGGTAGTGGCCAGGATCCAAGTCTAGGGAATGCAGAAAGCACCTCTGCACGAGTTGCACAACAGTTTGCAGAGCTGTTTTGCCAAACTAATTTTTTATGGGTGTTTTTCTTGTTGTTGGTTAGGTTTTTTTTTTTCAAAACCATCATCTGATTCAACACTGAAAGAAACAGGATCTTGGGCCAGAAACCTTGATTTTGGCACAGAGGGAATAGATAATCTGCCCTCTCTCTCTGAAGATAAGCAGAGAAGAGGGAAATTTTTGAGGCCCTTCCTCCCTCCCCCTCCCATCAGTGATAAGCATCTACCACCTAGAGAGCTGCAACTACCTATTAAGGTCTGATTAAGATGCTTTATAAAACATAATAAGCCATGAGATAGTATAAGCACATATGAAATATCTTATAAGCAGCTAGCAATAATGGCTGAGGTGTTCCTAACTGTCTGTGTGATTTCAACACCTTCCAGTAAAACCAATACTATGCATGTCTCAGGCAATGCTTCTTCCCAGAATCTCCTTTTCCTCCTCCAGATACAAAAGACTTGGGCATGATTCTTTTTTTTTTTTTTTGCACAACGTTTCAAAATTGCTTAAACACCTTAGGACATGCAAGAAGGATGATATATGTTTAACTTCACCACCACAGCATTTATAACAGCAATCTTCTACCTGTGTTTGGGTTTTGAAAGAGTTTGGATTTGTGTCACCCCACCAAGGATGACACAATTCCTTAAGAACCTTTACTTGGGAAAGCTTCTTCCAGTTGAAACTGCAGTATCAGAAAGTCCAGGTACTAATGTGCATACACATGATTACACTTTCAATCTCTGTAGAACGAGGCAAAGGTGTACAAAGTGACTGAAAGTGAAACCTGAGGAACACTAACAGCAAAGTAAGGAAACTTACAAAGACTGCAAACCGCTTAATCCTCTGATGGCCTCATTAGGTACAGTCTTCAGCTGATTGTTCTGTAGGGTTCTGTAAAAATCCACTGTGTCAGTAAAGCAGAATTTGACAATAATCTTTATGAACAGCAGAGGTAACAGGTCTTATTATGGCTTCACAAATTTCTAGTGCTCATAAAAACATGCAGGATTATCGAGAGCAGATACCCAAAGGCAAGGATGAAACCAGAAAATGGGCTACTCTGGGTTTATTTACAACTCATTAATTAACAGCATCCATTTGCAGAGACATAATAGGCTGAAATTCCCCTGGGAACTCCCTGAAGACGTCGAATAACTTCACACCAGTACAAATCTGCTACAACGAACGATGTTTGATTCTGTTTCTTGTGAAATCATCCCATACGTGCTACAAAATACACAAACCTCTCATTTTCCCTAAAGCCGCATCAATGCGCCCTGCATCCACAATGCCATTCACCAAGGGTGTTCACAACAACCTTCCTCGGGGCACAACATTGAAAAGGCACAGAATGAAATTAAGCCAAGCTGATTTAAGTTGCACTGGCTTTGGGTTTCCCTCCCCCACCCCAAGAGCTTCTCTCATGGGGCAACTCATTATTGCGTGATGAGGAGAATGAACCTAACAGAGGCTTCACACGCTAGAAAATCTGACTAGATTGTGGTGCTCGCTGAGGTAAAATCCAAGTGGATGAGAAAGTAAACTATTAATTGATATCCAAGGCCCAATTTTTGCAAGAACTGCTAGAATTTCAGGCACCTCCAATGCTTAGCACCCCAGTGGAGGTACCTTCAAGAGACTTGATGCTCTTCATTAACTTTACAACAGCATCATGCGAAGCAGTATTGCAGGTGGGCAAGTGTCTCTCAGCTGTTCCTTGCTTATGCCGTCTATGCTTTGTTTGTTTAGGTGTTTGTTTTTGCAATTCCAGAGTCTTTTTCCACTATGAACATAACTAACTAAATCTGTTTAATTAACTGTCTATTACCCTATAACAATTGGAAAAATATTTACATGAGCATAAATGCTACAATTTCTGGATACAGTTTTTTAAAAGCCCTAGTGGCAGAAAGCTCTTTTTAATCTTAGCTATGGAGAAAAATAACAGCTGAAAAGAATCTTCTTATTTCAGAAATTAAAACAGGATATGGGAAACAGGGCACACAATTCTGATGTGGGTTTTTTTTATTTATGACTTTATTTCCTAATAGTAAGCCATTTTTGCCTAGAGAAGCACCAAATTTCAGATTATTTCCATCACCAGAAAAGGACCATTTAAAATCTTTCTAAGTATTAGTGCTACCTGATAATGTCAGGGTAGTAAATAAACTGAGGGAGTGAAGAAAGCAAAAAGTTTTACATGTCCTTTTAAGGAGTTTTCCTAATAGTAAGACATTTTTGCCTAGAGAAGCCCCAAATTTCTAATTATTTCCATCACTAGAAAGGGACAATTTTAAATCTTTCTAAGTATCAGTGCTACCTGATAATGTCAGGGTAGTAAATAAACTGAGGGAGTGGAAATAGCAAAAACCTTTACATGTCCTTTTAAGGAGTTTTCCTTCCTAGGATTCCTCTGCTCCAAGATACACTTCAGAAGTGTTCTAACTAAATGCAGTAATTACAGTCTAGTAAAGTTCTCCACTGATCATCATCATCACTTACAGAAGGCTTTGTAAAAAAACATAATTTTAAAAGACCTATCATTTGGGGGGGATGGGATGGGAGGGGGAAACATTTCCTCCAGCCTAGTAGTGAACAGGCTGCCTGTGAAGTGAGACAGCTAGGAAGTTCTAAAACCAGATTACTTACAGAACTTTGAGTTCTTTCAACCCAGACAAGGCCTTGGGATGGATAAAAGAAAGGTCATTGCCAGCCAGCCGCCTGGAAAAAAATTGCAATAATAATTTCAGTCACAAAATACAGTACACATTTACAGCCATCTAACAAGGAAAAAAATCACTTTGCCATATTCATAATCTTCCAAGTGTGCAACAGTTATTTGAGTCACTGCACAGTGAGAACACAGCCTCATGAATGTACTTTTGCAAGCAAGCTAGGGAAAAAAAAAAGCTCCATAGAATGCTGCAGCTTCTGCTTATGGTACTAGGCTTGAAAAGTGAATCTACCTACTATTAACACCATCCTCCAGCTTGCAGCATTGCTCAGCTGAAATGCATGCTCTGGTATCCATGTGGTTTTAATCTACACAGCAGTTTCTACAGAAACTAGCCTGTCAAGTCCAAATGGCTAGATGCTACCACAAGCAGGGAAAAGTTTCTATGCAAATCCTGAACTTGAAGGCAATATTCCCAAGGAGAGGAGATGTTCATAGTGCTGACAACTGATAGGATGCCTGCTGACATTACTGAGACAATCTCAGGAAAATTCCACTTTTTTGCCCAGCTATTTGGACAAACTTTTCAGGAAAGAAAACTGTTTTGGTAGAGGAAGAAAGGAAATAAGATCCTCAGGTGCACTCCCTCAGTCTCAAGATGTGGGCAGTTTCAGGTTTGGACTGCTAGACACTAACACAAAGAAAGTGATGAAAACTGCCATGATAGTAGAAGTAATAAATACAAGAAGAGATACTGCAGAACAAAGCCAGAAAGGAGAAACAGGGGCCAAAACAGCTGCTTCCAAATAGCTCGTTCCCCCTTCCCCTACTCCTTTTTTACTTCAGCCTTTTTCCCCACTCTATCCTGACCAGCAGCTACTGTGTGGTCCCACCTTTGTTGCTCTGCTAATAGTTGTGACAGGAGATATTTTGTGAAGGTGGAAGACAGTGTGCCGGTTTGAGGCTCATTGGTTCATTTTAGTAAGAGAAACTACATTATAGCTTGAGAAAGGAAAAAAATGATGATGTTTCCTTCACTCATAGGTTTGCTGACCAATACAAAAGTAAGAACCCAACCATAGATAAGACAGAGCTGCTCAGACCAGAGCTCTGGGCTGTTGGTCTCTCCCTTTCCTTGCCTTCCAGCTAGATCTGTGTAACCCAAATAATCAATTCCTGGTTCTAACCCCCCCTGGCCTATCTTCCCTGTTTTCCTGGCACATAAGACAGATACTGGGATAAGACATTGATAACTAATTAATTCCTGGTTCTAAGCCCCCGAACGTTCTTCCCTGTTGACCTGGCACGTAAGACAAATACTGGGATAAGACTGGGTGGGGGGGGGAAGGTGGAAGGGTGGTTGGGAACCCCTCTTGGGGGCTCTGATCTCTAGGAGGGGTGTGGTGTTTCTGTATTACCTTTTTACTGCATAGATCTGTAAATATTTCTAATATATTGTAAACATCTGAAACCAGAAGAAAATTAAAAAGGATCAGTGTATACTTAGCCTTGAAACCCTTTGTCTGCAAACAACTTCGGGATTTCAGAGCTGTGATATGATTTTTTTCCAAATACTTCTAATTTTTTACATGAATGAAAAATTCCAGATGGCAACCAACGTTCCCCTAAAGTTGATTTTTCAGTCGCTGCCCAAATCAGCTCGTATTAACTTGAGGGGGATGTCCATGTGGAGGGAGGTTTGCAGTATTTCATTGCTTGTGTTCATCAATTTCCTAAGAAGCTCTCTATAAACAGAAACACTGATGAAAGATGCTGGTCTTTATACCAGAGAGCAAGTCATCTGCTAAACGTGTCTTTCTTTTGAGAAGTGTTTAAAACGTCAGAAGAGAAATCTTTAAACCAAGCAAAATTAAACTTAGGCTACAGCACCACATGGTTTTGGCACTCAAGCACTGCTGTTGATGGCCTGGTACATGTGTGCCAGGCAGCTCTGGCTGCAGCTCTGCCAAGGTTCCCCATTCATCAGGCTGGTGTGTGGCTCCTCAGGCATCTGCTCTAACTTCTACCTCCCCCTGAAGAGGCTAGAGATTAGGGTTAGTTTTTAAAAAGCTAAACTAAATCCAGTTGAAGAGCCTCCCCCAACCTCACTGAGTGTCACTAACACAACTTACAGAGCACTGGAAACAAACTACAGCCGAGCCAGAGCAGGACTTGCGTGACTTCCAATAGCAAGACTTCTCCTACCTCAAGGCAACTCCTGTTTATTCAGCAACCGACCAACAGAAAAAAACAAAAAACCAACAACTTTGCAATTCATTACATTTCCGTTTCTCCTCCACCTGGCAACCTTCCAGGAAACAGGATACAACTAGCCAAGTGTGCAAAGGCTTTACTAATCAGATTGCCAAACATACATTTATCATTCCTGTCCCAGCCTTGGGGAATGAGGCTGCTGCTGCTGCTGCTTAGCAGGCTTCAACTGCAGCTCTCCAGCAAGCAAAGACCAATGTATTACACATCACTCTCCACACGCTTCCCTCTGCTGCAGCGTGAAACACTTGGGAGGGTAAGATGACTTCTCTTTACAGAACAAGTTTAATTTTAAAGAGAAGAACGAAAAATAAAGAGCATCTAACACAGTGCATGTACAATGTGTAAATTAACACATCACTGAAACAGCCCAGTTACATTTCCCGTGTTATTTCCTTTCAGCATGTCTCTTACACAGTCACGTTCATATAGAATGTTTAAAACAATCAACAGTTTCAAAGCACTCTCTTTCTGTCTCTCTCAAGCATGGTAACAGAGCTAAGAAAAACTACAGCTTTGCTGAGCCCCAAACTCCGGCGCAACAGAAAGCGAAGCTTCATCTTGCAACAAGATTTAGCAACTTGCTTGGAGTCATCCCATGGTGGGACAACTCCACACTGCTACAAAGCCACCAGAAGGCAGCCCCTATGGCTCAGTACACATCTTTCCCTTCAGTTTGAGTGAAAACAGCCTCAGAGACCTGGCTTGAATGTCTTTCTGCAGTTACTGAGTCAAGGTGCATCACCATTAGTTACAGCTCTTTCTCCAAAAGGCAGAGGACTGTTAAACAGATTCATCCACTGGCACAGTAAAGACTTAATTTAATAGGCCATTGTAAAGCTCCCTGCTATGCTCCAGGCCACACAAAACTTAATTTGCTCTCCTTTTCTTCTCAGGGTACACAGACACAGTAGGAGGCACCGTCTGAAGTAGGGTGTAAATGTGTATCACACTGGTCCAGAGTTTCCCTGCTAACTGAGTCACAAGTTCACTTTGTTAGGAAACTCTGCCCAGGGCTGCAGGTACCCTCCACCAACCCAGCCAGCTTCCAGCAGAATGGCAGTATTAATAGAATCATTTCATACAATCAGTCAGAGTTGGAATGGACCACAAGGATCATCTAGTTCCAACCCCCCTGCCATGGGCAGGGACACCCTACCCTAGATCAGGCTGCCCACAGCCTCAGCCAGCCTGGCTGCAAACACCTCCAGGGATGGGGCCTCAACCACCTCCCTGGGTGACCCATTCCAGGGTCTCACCACTCTCATGCTGAAGAACTTCCTCCTCATATCCAGTCTGAATCTCCCCACTTCCAGCTTTGCTCCATTCCCCCTAGTCCTGTCACTCCCTGATAGCCTAACATACGACCACATTAAGATATATTTCTTCTAGGCTGGCAAACTCCTTGTAGGTGCTTTGTACTAAGCATTGTTGTTCTCTGTTTTTACTTAAAAAAAAAAAAAAAAAATTCACTGTTTCAATGGGGTGAAATTTCTGCAGATTTGGATAAAATTAATTTCAGCACAGCAGAATAATAGAGTAGGGCATATGGAGGACAAAATATTTCTCCTACCCTGTTATATGTAGGTGAGCAATAACCTCTAATCACTATTTCAAGTGACAGAGGAAATGATCTCCAGATGTAGAAGACACCTTGTTGTTATTACAGAAATCAGGATACAATCTGGCTGGGGAATAATCTGCCATAGTTCCTCATTCCTAAAGTACACAGCAAACGCAGCTTCCTGCACTCAAACTCTTCTGAAAACAGCAAAAACTGTTTTCTCTCTTCTGGGAAATTAAAACTTCTGCAATTATGAATTTGGCAACCTGCACGTTAACCATGCCAAGTTAATCACTACTGTCACTCCAAAATCAAGGAGGGTGTCCCAGGGATACATTTTTTGTCTGCAACAATTAAAACCATCACTCTGGCTTTGACAGGAAGCAACACAATATTCTTGGAAACCTCTCTGCCTGCCTTGCATCCCAGATGGTGGTGAACCTCAGGTTACTTGAGCAAAGGATGAGGTCTCCTTTTATTCTGCTCAAGATTCCGTGCACCAAGTGGTGTTACTGTGGGGTTTGGTTTGTTTTCCTCTTGGTTGCATTCTGGGATCCTCCTAACCTAACCTGTCCCATCTTGTCTATTGATAATAACACATTGGCTACTTTTTCCATCTATTATCTGTAAACTTTATTCCTCACTGAAAATTCTAATAGTGACAGAGCCTGCAATCCTGCCAGGTCACCATAAATCACCTGCTTTACTCCTTTTATTTTTATATTAGTTGCTTTTTCCTGGTAAAACACAGGACTCCTAATTCAAGACCTAGTGAAGGCTGAACCTTCCACATCCCTTGCAGACCATTCATCATTGTCTCCACCCACTCAACATCTCCTTTTAGCTCTCCCAACTTTTACCTACCTATTTTCATGCCATTTGAAAATATTCCATTCCTTCCCCACTTGCACTTTGGCAATGTCTTTACTTTTTTGCTCTCTTATATCAAACTATCCTGCTGCCCCTACATGCCTGACCCTAACTTCAGCTTTTTCAGCATTCTTTGTGCTTCCCATAGAAACCTTAATGTTGGTTCATGTTCTCCTGCAACAGAAGGAACCTTTGAAAAGCCCTACAGACAACTGCTCACTGTCATGGGTTACGTTTTCTCATACTTAAGAAAAAAGTTTCATGTTCCACTCATTGCAGAAAGGCAGTCACACTTTGAAAGAGAATTCTATTTTCTGAACAGGGAGAGTTGTGTGCTGCAATTCACTGACAGAGGTTTGAAGCTTTACACAAGAGGTAGAGGTGTTTGGAGGAACACGGCAGGGGCATGCTTCTTCCCCAGAGCAAAGCCCTCCTGCCTGGCAAGGGCCCAGGCCTGTGCACAGAGCTCCAACCCATGCAGGGCATCTGTAGAAGTGGAGAGCTAGTAAAAAGGAAGCCAGAAGCAAAGCCAAGTTCAGTCCTGCTCTATCTCTGACCAGCAAACAGCCCCTCTGGGGCTTTCAGCTGCAGCCTGCTGCAGGGCTGGGAAGCCAATCGATAACCTACAGAGCACTCCCAATTCTTCCACACCGCTTTAGCATGACTAAAGGAATATTTTCTTTCGCTGCTGCTAACGGAAAATGTGTTTGTTCCCTTCTCTTCTCACAACAGTTTCAGCATTATACAACCTCAACTGCTATTTATAAATTCTTATGTAAGCCAAGACATACCAGGGCTGCGAAAGCAAGCCTGGAACTACAACCAGCACTGAACGCACCCACTCCATCCAGCCCAGCAGACACTTCCCAGCCTCAGCCTTGCCCTTCCAGCCGCTGCAGCTTTCTCAAACTTAAGGAAACAGCTTGTTTTCAAAAGGTATTCCTAGTCTAAACTGATTGACTAAACGAAGTCTGAAGCCTCTCCTTAAGTTCTACTGTTGAATTGTCAGCAAGAGTCACCAGCACGCACTGCGAGACAAAATATGACTCTAAGATACTGTTTCCCATGGACACTCAAAGAATACTTCCAGTTGTGTTGTTTTCTTGTTAACAAGGCAAAAAAATGATGAAGGATTTTAAAGAAAGCAAGCATTCCCATCCAGGAAAAATATGCTCCATCATTCAATTTACAAACAGGATCTGCACTGGGGCAAGGCCTCCTGGAAGTAGAGCCTGTAAGTTCCAACACATATGCATGGAAGTAAACGAGGTGGAAACTGACTGAATTGATGTATAGCTGGCAACTAATTACCAGTTTTCTAATCACTTTGGATACATGATGACATAAGACATCATATATCAAGACACAGGTTTTTGAGACAACTCCACAGAGAATGACCTCAGAGAAGTGGGAGTAGTTCTCTATACAACTCAGTGTTTATCAGAATCACCTAGAATTTCAATTCTATAAAGGAAGGGCAGGAAAACAAATTTTATGTGAGTACTGTTTACTACTTTTGTGGCAGGATATGATTTGCTGATGCTAATGAGGCAAGAGTATCTTAATACAAAAAAAAAAAAAAAAAGGATACAAAAATACAACCACCCAAGAAGAGGGGAGGAAAGGAGGTAAAAATTACTTCATTCCAATACCTGAAGGGATCCTTTAGGAAGGCTGGAGAGGGAATTTTCATAGCAATAGGACAAAGAGGAATGTTTTTAAGTTGAGGGAGAGTAGGTTTCTGCTGAATCTTAGGAAGAAGCTCTTCAGTATGAGGATGTGGCTCTCCGAAATAGGTTGCCCAAGGAGGTTGTGGATGCCTCCTTGTTCAAGGTCAGGTTGAATCAGGCTTTGAGTCTGGTTGGGAGATGTCACTGCTCATGACTGAGAGGTTGGAATAGATGATCTCCGAGGTCCCTTCCAACTTAAGCCACTCTAGGACTCTGTGATTAACTCCTCACCATGGGTTCTTATGGTAACAAGCACTGTCATACCATGACACTGATGACAGAGCATACTCAGCTCACACTCAAGAGTATGGAGATCATGCATTTATCACTGACACACAGGATTTGGTTCTTCTGCTTTTTTTGTCTGACTATCTAAGGTTTTTGCAGAGCTACATGTGACTCTTCTCAAGATTTGAGCCTGCAACTTGTTACCTGTTCCCTTCCACACCTACAGTCCAGTTCCTAAAGCCAAAAAAGAGGTGGTGGACTGCACTGTGCAAGTACTTTTTGGGGGACTCTATCTGGAGAGACGCAAGCCTGAGAACTTCTCAGGTTACCACTCAGCCTCCAGAAGTTTCTTATCTGGTTTATAGTTCAGATAGCCCCAACCCAGCAGCTCAGGTAGCATAACAAATTCAGGCTTGTAAGACAGGTCTTGAAGCGTAACACCACAAAGTTCAGCCTCCAGGCCATTGAGCTGAGCCAGCTCCCGTGTGCATGCTCAAGTGAAAATAATGCTGAGCACTGAAACTCAAAGACAAGAGATAAGGCAAAAGTTTTCTTTCCCTCTAAGAGTACTTGCAGCAGAACAACCAGTCTTGAGTTCCTTATGCACAACCATGCCAATTTTGGAAATTAACATGTGGAAACAGAAACTGGAAAGAAACTTCCTGGTTTTCTAAAAACAATGGAATTCACTCAACCTACTAGCATTTGCCCCCAAAACCAGGGAAAACACACAACTGTTAAGCACAGCAAGAACCTTCCAAGCTACAGAAATATTATTCTTGTACCAGCAGCATTGAAACCCAGCCAGAATCAAACTGATTTAGCACTCGCATAGATAAGAAAACATTAATTAAACACAGGTTGGCCAACATGTTTTTAAACACCATTTAGATTCTAGTGCAGACCAAGATGATGTTTAAAAGTATCTTAGCTGACTGTGGTTAGTTCTACTTGGGAGTCTTTGCCTAAAGGTTTGGCTTGACTCGAGTTTGAAGGTGCATGTTTCGACATGCCAGCAGACTTTGTAAAGCTCCAGCACACATAAGGCAGCAAACATTTGTAATGTATGCTAGCTGGTCAAGACAGAGCTTAGGCTCTCAACTTGCTGCCACATGTGAAACCTACACCTTGCATTTTCTTCATTAGACCTTCACCTCTTGGAATTCAAGCTGGAGCAACTGAGGAAATTACCTCCTCCAGCTGTTCAAATAATGGGAGCTGGCCGATGAAGAGCACTCATCGGCTTCCTACCCAGCGTCAGCTGGCTCTATCTGAAATACCAACAGAAGAGCTCTACACTGTCTTTATAACAAAGCTCTTGGTTCATTCCTCAGTCTCTGCAGGTGGCACTGAATGGACAGATGCTGCGTGATAACATCCCAAATCATATCAGCTAGTTTCACACAAGGATGTTTACAGCCTCAGTTACCACACGCCAGGTAACTTAAGGCAACAGGACAGCTTTTCTCACAAAGATTCATCCTTACCTTTTCTACCCAAGAGAAGCCTTTTGGATCCAGCTCCTCACTACAAATCCTAGGACTACTCATGTTTATGAAAGGGACAGGAATTGCACACACCACCTTGAAAACACTACTTTAGAAGACCTAGCACTGAAGAACAAAAAACTTCCTTCCGCCAAATGGACCATAGCCAGGTGAGGAAAGACTCAAACTAACAGCTCACCCCTGGTGGCCTTGGCCGAGCTCCAGGACATGTCTTATTCATAAAATTGAAGTAATAAAATAGATAGACACGCCCCCTCCTTCCCCAAGGATAATACAATTGGGGCTGATGCAGAAATCAGAAGGAAGGAGCCCATCTAAATTACACACTGAAATAGACACTGCAAGAGCTAGCAGCTGTGCCATTTCAGCCAGGTGGTCATCTTCAGCTGCAGTCAAAAGGAAAAATAACTCTTGAGATGTTCCCCTTGCAGATACTTCCTGATTACAACCTTATGGCAAAGCCACCTCATTTTCACTGGCAGTATGCATTTTAATTAATCCTTATGTTTTTGAAATATCCTTTGGTAATTAAAAGCCATGCTCAGAAACTGGCTGAGGAGGGGAGAGAAGGTTTGGCGATACTTAAGCAGTACATCCTAGCGCTGCAATCAGCACGGACACAATTAAACAGCCAAGCAAATTCTCAGCTGTATCTTTTCCTGTCTCTCTTGCTGACTATTTATTAATCTGTCAAAAAGCAGATTAGCACTGTCTTTCAGAGAAAAAAAAAAAATAAAGCTTCTATTGATCTAAATATATTTTTTACCACTTTATTTCCCTAGCCATTTTCACCAGCCATTAAATAAAAACCTTAATGAAGTTTTACCCTTGACTAATAAAAAACATATAAATATGTATATATTTATTTTTTTTTACACACACATGAAGGCAGTGTCACAGAAGAGAGACTGTTAAACATCATAAATGAACAAAACCCAGAAGAACAACAGATCTTGGCATCAGCATACATCTGGAAGGTAATCCAGCCCTGCTCTGCTCTCTCTTGGTGCTTTCAGGAGGGATTCTTTTCCTTGCAGTATTACAGGGTGTGATATGGTCTTCCAAACCACAACAGAGAGCAGAGAACATCTTCCCTGATCACTGTTGCAGGATGCCAGAGGTCTGCCCTAAAGCTGACTGGGTGGGCAATGACTGTTCCTCTTTGGCAGCCCACAGACACATCAGGACAACTTTGCTGTCCTCTGCCTCCCTGCCACCTCTCACATGGACTGCCTGCCAGTCAGCACCTTAGCACCTAAATCATACCCAGGGCTGCAGGGCCATTAAGATGACAACATTTGAAAGGGTTGAGTGGAAATCAAAACAAGGTTAGAAGGTCATTAAGTCAAGGAGACTTTTACTTTATTCAAGTTCCTGAAGCCAGACTGGAAAATTGGCCAAGAATAAAAACCATTTTGATTTGCTTTCCTTGCTGAGCGACCCTTCTGAATTAATCTAGCAGATCATCCACAGATATGGAAACCATACAGCTAAAATCCTTCACCCTACTTCAGATAACTTTAAATACTGGAAAGCACTGCAACCTTTTGTAAGAACGTCAAAACACAACATAGCCTGGCTCTTCCAGTTAAAAATTCACACTGCTTCCTAAAAACACTGCATTATCTAACTGTATTTCCCTCTTCTATAAATACTTGAAGGTGTGGTTAGAAAACCGTGGCCAAGTTCTTCAAGGATTTTTTTTAGTTTCCATATCATGTTCAGGGCTGCAGCATATTTACATTAACATTTTCTGGAGAATACACTTCATTAACTGCTGTGGCAAAACCCTTGGTGGTCTGCTCCTTGCTGACTCCGGCAATTGCCATTTCAATCATTCGCAATTACTTCCAGATGGGTATCAGTTACACAGGGATGGAGAATTTTTATAACATTTATAAATAGTGCAGGAATCCTACGGACATATGATAAGTGTGCTAGGCAGTGACACACACGACGAGGCTGTGGACAGGGGCATGTAGAGCACATAACCCACCAGGCAGACACTGCCCACAGACAAGCCGGAACCCCTTCGCTTGTACCCACCCAGAGTAGTACCTCAAAAGGTATGAACCTGCAAATTTGATACAATGCAAGGGACTTAGCTCCCTAAATGCTGCCATTCAGTGTTGTTTCAGCTGCCTCTTCCACCTGGTCCCAAGTGCCACTGCAGACAGCCACTGGGCTCCTGCCTGCGTCAGCCCCGCTGGCCTCGCCTGGGTGTCTCGGGTAACCCAGCACAGGCTGCAGAGTTGGAAGCACCCAGGTCACCTCCTTTCTGGGGACAGAGAATCATAGAATGGTTTAGGTTGGAAGGGAGCTCAAAGCTCAGCCAGTTCCAACCCCCCCTGTGCCACAGGCAGGGATACTTCCCACTTCCAACCTGGCCTTGAACATCTCCAAGGAGGGAGCAGCCACAACCTCCCTGGCCAGTGTCTTACCACCCTCACTGCAAACAACTTCCTCCTAACATCCAGTTTCAATCTCCCCTCTGCCAGTTCAAACCCATTCCTCCTCATCCTGTCATAACAAGACCTTGTGAATAGTCCCTCCCCAGCCTTCCTGTAGGCCCCCTTAAGATACTGGAAGGCTACTCCAAGGTCTCCTGGAAGCCTTCTCCTCTCCAGGCTGCAGAGCCCCAACTCTCAGCCTGTCCTCATAGCAGAGCTGCTGCAGCCCTCTGAGCATCTTTTGTGGCCTCCTCTGGACTGGCTCAAACAGTTCCATGTCCTTCTTGTGTTGAGGGCTCCAGAGCTGCACAGAGTGCTGCAGGTAAGGTCTGAGGATAGTAAAGGGGCAGAATCTCCTCCCTTGCCCTGCTGCCCACAGCTGCTCTTGCTGCAGCCCAGCACACAGTTGCTGTCTGGGCTGCACTCACACTGCAGCCCCATCTTGAGCTTTTCATCAACCCGGACTCCCAAGTCCTGTTCCTCAGGGCTGCTCTCAGCCATTCCCCACCCACTTGGAGTCGTGCTTGGGATTGCAAAGGCTCAGAGGCAGGACCTTACACTTGGCCTTGTTGAATTTCGTGAGGCTAGCCTGGCCCACCTCTCCAGCCTGTCCAGGTCCCTCTGGATGGCATCCCTGCCCTCTAGCCATTCAACTGTGCCACACAGCTTGGTGTCAAGGCACCTTGTAACCCGGCAGCCAGCTTTCTCAGTCAGGTACACTGCTTCTTGCACTTGGAAATTCACTAGTGTTCATTTTAGGATTCAGAAAATTATCCTCTGAAGTCTCCCCAGACTCTTAAATAATTCACTGCAGTAAGGAAATGCCAAGCCCCATTCTATCCAGCTCCCACTGCATTTATTTAATCCCAGCCTCTTCATAGCTGTGCAAGACTCAGTTGCCTACATAACACATCTAATTGCCTCCCATTTACATGCAATTAAATTCTGTGATACTGTTTTGCAATATTAATTAACTCTGTCAGTGACTAATCTCCTTGAGCATTTGAGAAATGCCAGGGCTAAAGTATGGTATAAAGGGTACTGGGGCTGTCTCCTAGATGAAGAACTGTCAGGGTCCATGGTGGTGCTCCGTTCCCATCAGTTTGTGGGATCTTCATTTGCTTTAGACATGCAATTCTTGGGAAAAGTCCTAGATGGAAAAGTCATTTCTAGCACAGATGCCAACACCATTTGGCTTGTCTCTTTTTCTTTGGCAGGGAGGCTCACACCCAGATTTCTCTGCTGAAAAAGCAACTTTGGTAGAGCCTAGCAGTCAGAATTTGTATTTGTCCAACTATAAATAAAAGCCAGCCAGGAACAAAGTTTGAAAATCATTTTAGGGTGGAGAGGAAAAATTGTGGTTGTAGAGGGGGAAGGAAGTACAACCCTTTGGCTTTTTTAATGTCCACCAACTGCAAAAATTAAGACTCAAAATTTTCTGTACCCTGTCCCACTGAGAAAAAGGAATTTGCAGAGAGAAGGAAAAATGCCTCCTGTCCCATGCTGGTCATTTCTATAGAGGAGTGAAACTGCTTGTGTTTGATTCTACTTTCATAGAATCATAGAATCAGTCAGGGTTGGAAGGGACCACAAGGATCATCTAGTTCCAAACCCCCTGCCATGGGCAGGGACACCCTACCCTAGATCAGGCTGCCCAGAGTCTCATCCAGCCTGGCCTTAAATAACTCCAGGGATGTGGCCTGGGCAACCCACTCCAGGCTCTCACTACTCTCAACATCCAGTCTGAATCTCCCCACCTCCGGCACTGCTCCTAGTCCTGTTGCTACCTGAGAGCCTAAAAAGTCCCTCCCTAGCTTTTTTGTAGGCCCCCTTCAGATACTGGAAGGCCACAATAAGGTCACCTCAGAGCCTACTCTTCTCCAGACTGAACAGCCCCAACTCCTTCAGTCTGTCCTCATAGGAGAGGTGCTCCAGCCCTCTGAGCATCCTCATGGCCCTACTTTATACCACTATATTCCCTCTAGGAAGAACGTGACCTGAAGCAAGGGAACCTGGAGATGACTTGTGCACAGATAACCATAATCACATCTTTAAGGAAAAGAAAAACCTTCCTCATTTTACTGCTGGTGGGCACAGCCACAACTTCTGCAAAGAGGCTTCAAATTGAAAGCAGGCAGCTGCTGTGAACCACTGCTAACAACTCACAGGTCTGGCTTAGTGGTTTGCAACTCAGAGTACTGTACACAGACATCGCCTACCTATGGCTCTGTTTTCCTGTCTTTCTGCAGCATGACAGCTGTTGAATTGGAGAGAACTGTCCTTTATCATCCTTCTGGAGATTCTCCTACCACTGCAACTTGAGTGTAAAACAAAAATTGTATTTTTTTTTTTTTAGTTAGGAATTATGATTGACCTGAATATGTTCAAATATGTGGCACCATTACTGTAAAGATGTTGGGTTTGGGTGCTTGAGTTTTGGTATTTTGTGGGTTTTTTGGTTTTTTTTTGTTTTTTTTTTTCCCCAGAAGTTTTGTTAACATATTAAGTAAACATGCTGCGAAGACTTAAAGGTTCTGAACATAAAATTCTGAGCTTAATACTAGCCTATTTTTTTTTTTTTTTTTTTTTTAGAAACTGAAATGCTGGAATTTAGGGGGACAATGAGGGATGTGTAGCAAAATGGCTCTTAGGCAATAAGCACAACAGTTGATGGCTGAAGGCTCTGCCTTTTCTCTTTACCTCCTGACACACCCCAGGGTTTATGGAAGTTACACAATATGCACACCCACCAGTTAGGTTTTATTGTTTAATTACTTATAGGGGGGGGGAAATGAAGTCTCCCACAGCTATCTGAAGTTGGGAAAACAGAATTGTTTGCATTTCTTTTTGAGTTTTGGTCCAAATACAACTATAAGGAATTTGAGGGGGACGTGGACTACAAATACAGTCTAACAAAATATATAAAGTATATAGAAGGATCTTGATAGGCTTGAGAAGTGGGCCAGTGACAACTGCATGAGGTTCAAAAAGTCAAAGTGCAAGGTTCTGCATCTGGGTCGTGCCAGTCCCAGGCACGAATGCAGGCTGAGTGCAGAGTGGGTTGAGAGTAGCTCTGAAAAGAGAGACCTAGGTGTATTGACTGATGAGAGGCTCACCACAAGCTGGCAGTGCCTTCATGCAGCACAGAAGGTAAATCGTGTCCTGGCCTGCAACAAGAGGAGTGTGGCCAGCAGGGGAGAGAGGGGATTCTACCCCTTGACTCCGCTCTGCTGAGTCCCCACCTCAAATACTGTCTCCAGTTCTGCTGTCCCCATCATAAGAAGGATACAGAGCTGTTGGAGCAAGTCCAAAATGAGGCTACAAAGATGATCCAAGGGCTGGAGTGCCTCTGCTATGAGGGCAAGGTGAGGGAGCTGGAGTTGTTCAGCCTGGAGAAGAGAAGACTCCAGGGGACCTTAGAGCTGCCTTCCAATACCTGCAGGGACCCTACAGAAAGACTGGAGAGGGACTTTCCATAAGGGTATCTAGCAATAGGACAAGAGGGAATGGTTTGAAGCTGAAGGAGAGGAGGTTTAGACTGGATCTTAGGAAGAAGCTCTTCAGTATGAGGGTGGTGAGACTCTGGAATAGGCTGCCCAATGGGGTTGTGGTCCTGCCTGAGAGTGTTCAAGGCCAGGTTGAATGAGGCCTTAAGCACCAAAATCTAGTTGAGAGGCATCCCTGCCCATGGTGGGGAGGTAGGGGTAGATATCTCTAAGATCCCTTCCAACTTAAGCCATTTTATGACACGGGGGTATTGGCTTATATATATTCTGAGGCAAGCAACAGCTCCAAGGCTTCTACTTTTTAATTTTATTTTTCAAACTGACTAGTTATGACATAGAGCCTTTCCTAAACTGTGTCTATTACACACATGCACAATCTGAAATCCTGGTAAACCTCTCTTCCTTCATGAGATATTCTCAACTATATTGCAGTACTGAAAACCAGTGGGGATAAAGCAGACACTGTTAAGCATGAAAGAGGATATCACACTCGATTCATTTGACATAAATAAGCTCAACTGTGCTTCAGAATTGTACTGAACTGAGTCAAAACTACTTAAGAACCAGGGAAAATGGAGCTGCTGAAGTGTATTAGTAATGGCAGATGCTGCATTATCAGGATATAAGGAAGACCAAAATTTTAAGGAGAGGTAGACGACCTTATTAAAGCAAGCAGTGCTGCTGAGGTGTGAGAAGGAAAACCAGAGCAGCTTTCAGGAATGCAAGCCCTTCTTCAGGAGCAAGTGATCCATCTCTTATCAGTTCCTCAATAGCTTTGTTCCAGTGAGCTATAGTGATCATGCCAGTTAAAGCAGATCACAAGAGTCAGAAGAGCTTGGACTTTATCTGTAGTTTTACTGCAGGGTTAACTTATCCTGATGCCCTCTATAAATGGCTTTCATTCTTTGCTTCAGTTTCCTCATCTGTAAAGTCAGAAGAATGCTCTCCTGCTCCCTAAGGGTTTGCCTGTTTTGGGAATGAGCTGTTCTTTCCCCAAGGTGCATTTATTGAAACAATCTCTCCCAGTTCCAGTCTAGCCAAAGTACAGCCTTACTGTGGATTTTAGATGCTCTTTGGCGTGAGAAACACTACACCGGCATGAAAAATGCAGAAAAGGAAAGCAAATTGCAAAGCAAATTGGTTTTGCTTTATTTACTGCTTATTACTGGAAGTTCTCAGTGCTGACAAGGGTTGAACCATTACCCCTCTATTCATAAATATGTGAAGGGTGAGTGTCAGGAGGACAGAGCCAGGCTCTGCTCAGTGATGCCTGATGATAGGACAAGGGGCAATGGGTGCAAGCTCAAGCAGGTTCCATGAAAACATAAGTAAAAAATTTTTCACTGTGAGTGTGAAAGAGCCCTTGAACAGGCTGCCCAGAAAGGCTGTGGAGTCTCCTTCTCTGGAGACATTCAAAACCTGCCTGGATACATTCCTGTGTGACTGGCTCTGGCAGGGGTCCCTTCTAGCCCCTAATATTCTGTAATTCTCTGCTAAGGAAACTGAGGCACACAGAAGTCACTTGTCACATAATACTGAAATAGTAACTGAAAGTCAAACCTTCTCCCTGTTTTTTTAATTGACTTTGAAACCCATTCAAATCTAGGGCTATGCTGTGAAAGGTTGCTTCAACTTCATAATGGCATCTCACTTTTGACTTCAGTCCATCAAAATACTGGGCTAAGCTGAACACAATTCAAGGATCAAGTGCAAGTATCACCTAAGTTAAACCTTAAAAAACAAAACAAAACAAAAGCCAGAGGAACTAGAACCTGGAAGCTCTCTACTACAGACTTGAATTTCTGATGCAGGTCAAGGTGAGCTTGTGACCATCTGCAGCCTCCAGGGGCAATGGGAGCAAGCTGCTGGGTGAAGGAAACACCACACATTTTATGGAACTTATGCAAGAACTATACTGTAGCTCCTTCAGAAACAATGGTAGTTACATACCTGCCCTGTTATCTTTGGATAACATTATAATTAGTGTGTGTCATCACTCTAGCTGTGATTAAAATAATTACCCTAAAAAAGTCCCTTGTAAGTAGCATTTACTGTTCTGGTTTCCAAACATGTACATGATTTTTTTTTCTTTTTTTTTTTAAGTATAATTGCTTTTTGTGTTCACAGCTCAACTCGACACTGTTTCCCCACCCACCTTCCATTTTACAGAGCCACCTGATGCTGCAGCAAAACTTCCAATGTGTGTGAATACTTACAACTCTTCCAAGTAGGGGAAGTTCTTAAATGCGTCCTCTGGTAGCCTTGTGATGTTATTCATGCTGATATCTCTGCAGAAGAAAAAAAAAAAAACCAATATACAGATTTATCAATAAATAAGAAGGGATTTTTACACTTTAGGGAAAAAAAAAGGAGAAAAAGCCTCATCAGGTGGTATGAGAACAGAAAAACCTAGCATCACACATTAACATCTCCTTCGAGAAATTTGCATGCTGCACACTCAAAGCACAATAATCTGAGAATCCAGCAGCAAAGACCTATATAATGGGAAATTGATAGCAATCTTTTTCTGACACCTCCAAGCAAAAAAAATTACTGTGAAAGTACAGGGTGTAGCCCCACCCATGCATGGAAAAGGCTCTACAGTACTGTTATCCCCAGTATTAAATGTTACCAACTTACACATGCATACAATTTTAGCACAGATGATTAAGACCGCTTTAAAACCACAACACATGCAAAAAACGTTTTAAAAAAGAAAAGATTGTGACCACCCACCGAGCAAATTTTCATCCCACAATGCCTTTAAAAACCAAAGAATATATGCATTGGGACTTTAATAAAAGAGCTTCTGGCAAATACAGCTTCTGGAACAACTGACAAGAATAGCAGCAACATGTCCTAGCTCTACCACAGTCAGGTTTTTTTTTTCCCTACAAAACCTATAGAAGTCCTCGAGGTAATAGTTTTGAGCAGATTTCACTCTCAGTCCTTGAGGAGAGACAGGCTGGCAGCAAGTGCTTACATGATAAATATGCAGAACTGTTCAGCTTCTTTCTTCCCAAAGGAGCAGTTAAGTGGCAAACTGGTGCCATTGCCTCAGTTCACACCTACATAACCATCACAGATAATCCGCTCCTAAAGCAAGCTCTTACTCAACGTGGGTAAAAGTAGCATGAAAACAATTCGGTTTGATAATTAAACTAATAACTGCCTAACAGTTCATGACATAACCCAAATTCTTACTTTCCACTTGGTTACTGCTATTTTCCCTGCCATGAGATGTAGCTTGATGGGCAACTCAGCACAGCTCATTTCTACAGCACTCTCAGCTTCCTTCTGCTTTATACCTTCCGTGCACTCTCTAGAATCTATGTGCCACCTTCACACATACTTTGGGTAAAAAACAAAATCAAACCATCCCTTTCATCTCACCCTCAGCAAGTACCACTGAAGCTCCTATGCGAAGATCTGAAGGGCTGGTAACTGCAGCAGATTTTGTTTGCCATCTAACAAGGTTGAATTTGGAATAAAGTATCGGCCCTTGCCTACTGCTTGGGCAAAACTTCTTAGCCCATCCACAACCATCACTGTTTTCAAACATCTGCCTCAACTGGAGTTATCACTTCTGATGATGAGGCAGAGAAAGGGCTATTTAGATTCTTCCTGCTATACCCAAGGGGCACAAATCCCCGAAGAGCTATTTTGTAGCAGAAAAAACAATCTTCCTGAGAAATTAGAAAGTTTCATGTTCAGGATATCTTCCATAGCTTCCACTCATGACAGGACTAGATGATGACATTAGGAAATGCAGAGTAAGACCCCCTAAAGGTAGCAAGGACTATGCAGAGGGGTTGATACTGCTTCCCAGGATATGGTGTCTGAGGACATTTGCATCTCCTTTCATGCTGTGACAAACCCAATATCATGTCAGTACCTTATAACCTACCAAAAATGTTGCAGCAGCTAATTAAACTACTTTTTGCAAGAGTGGCCATGTTATTCCTCCAGCTGCCAGACCATAATGTCTAACACAGCTCATTAAAAAAAAAAAAAAAAAAAAAAGTTTCCTTATTTATACTGACAACAGAATGCACTAAAAAGAAGAAGAAATTCTCACAGTTACGGGGGGTGAGGGGGAATTTTTTTTTTTTCCTTTATAGCAGTTGGCAATGTCAAATGATGTGAGTGAATTTGAGATGAAGAAGTAGCTGCAAGCACAGCAACACTGCTCTCAGGTCAAATCTAGAGGTAACTGTTTTCTTTAAACGTTTACTAACAAGCAGGGCAAAACTTCATCCCTCAGACCCCCAGTGTAAAGCAAGAGAGTTACTCCTCAGCAGTTGTTGAGAGCATGCTAACCTAACTCGAGAGCAATGGAGATCAAAATAAGGTTCAGCACACACAAATCAAGGCCAGTTGTGAAAGAAGACCAAGAAAATCCTTTGCAGCACTCCCTGACAGCTCCAGGAGGGGCTGAACTGATGATTTATGTCTGAAGCCTACAGCCCACGTGCTTTTGGAGCCGCTTTGTGTCTCGGCAGCAGCCTGGGTACCCTCAGATGCTGCAGTTGCCATGGGGGACATTTTTCTTCTGGTGCAGGAAAATAAATAAAAGTATCAGATACATGAATTGTCAGCTGTCTGCTCCACGGGAGACTGCAGCCTTTATTCTCCCTACCCTCATACACATTTTTCAAATTGTCATGAAAGCAAGCATTTCACACACCCAGGCTGAGCCCTCTCCTGTCCAAAGGGCTACACGTCCCCTCTTCCAGAATCTACTGGGAAGCATTTACTAGTAGGGCAGAAGAGTAAGAAAGGAGTGGAGACCCTGCACAGATCCCAAGCAACAATAACCTGGGTGAGAAACCCACGACTCTCTCAAATCGTTGTCCAGGTGCTATGAACCCCTGCTATGACCCAAAAATCGGTGGCAGTAAAAATAATGGAAACCATGGAGACACACAACACAGCCGACACCCAAATTGGACATCATTGTGGCTTCTGAAATGTCGGCTTTGATAATTTTGGGATCTGAAATTAGCAGAAAGTGGGGTTTGCCTGTAGCTCAACATGATAGCATCTACAGTCTCAATATGCTTTCTCCAGGGCCCACAAAATGAACACAGCAGCATTCAGAGGGAAAAACTGAGGACAGCTGTGCTGTGGTTTCACACTAGATTCGTCAAGAAAAGGAAGGAGAAGCCAGGGGCAGAGTTGCACCTTTCAGCAGTTAGCCATTAACCAGGCTTATCTGTACTAAGCAGCCAGGCTAAATCTTCACTTGCTAACCAGCTTTAACCCAGGCAGGTCGGGGCACGATCAGGCAAGGAGCTGGCATCGAAACCAAAATGATGAGCAGCCCAAGGTGGTAACCTCTTTAGCAAAAGCAGGCTGCATCTCAGGGCTAGCATGAATCACAGTCACAACCAGTTTCGCCATTTCAGGTAGGAGCAATGTAACACCAGAAGGTAAACAGCAGCCTGCTCCCTCCTACAGCCCTAGCGCTGCCCTGGCTGCACTTCCAACAACAACACAAGCTCTCACTCTGGGTCACAAGTTTTGCCCTCTTCCACAAAGGGAAGAAAACAATAAAACACAGAAACACTACAGAAACACAGAACACTACGGAAAACAATAAAAACTAACCGACCAACAAAAATAACAACAAACAAGGGGGAAAAAACTAAACCAAGAAGCTTGAAGAAACCTGCTAAAAATGTCAGTACTCCCTGCCAGGTACTACAGAGACTAATTTTTACAGGATAAAGTTTTATAATCAAAGCAGAGTACTCCAACAGTCATTTGTTGTCTTCAGACAGCTTCGAGTAGATCCTTTCAGGTTATTCTGACAACGGTTCTAATCTTTATTCCCACCTCAATTTAGCAAAGTCCTCTGCTTTCACCCAACAAACACAAGTATCTTAAAAAATGTTTGTACCTATACTAACCAGCATGGACCCTCCCTTCGTTGACAGTAGGCATTAATTAGGTAAATTAAATTGAGAGAGGAGAACACCTTTGCTGGATGTACTAAAAACATGCAGCACAACCTTTCCTCTCTTTATATATAAAGCAGGAGACTTAAACCACTCTTAAAGCTTCCAAGAGTGGAAGCTTCAGAAACCAAAACTAGGCAATATAATTCACCTGAACTTGATCACACTCCTCCTGAGCAAGAATTCCAGTTCCCGATTGAAAGGTTGGGGTTGGTTTTTAATTTTAAGGATTTTTTTTCTTTTAATATAAAACCAAAGTCAAACTTCCCCAGGCTTCAGGATGAGCAGACATATTTCTTCTCCTGAATGACAACTTATTAATTCTCTCACATTAGGAAAAAAAAAATTGTTTATCTTTAGGAAGTGGCTGCAGTTATGCCACACATCAGTGGTATGGCACAAAGGAGAATTAGATCAAATGCCCAGGATAGCAGAGCATCTTCCACTGGGCACGGAGAGCTTCTTCTCTCATTCTGAATTATTGCCTCTACCATAAAGTAGATTGATCCTTGTTAGATTAATCCCAACTGTCTTTCTTGCTGAGTGCCAGAGTGGGACTCTGACTAGCAAAGGACAGCTGACTAGAGATCACAGAAACGCAAGAATTATTGTCCCTTTCCCTTGTGAGAATGAAAGCTGCAACAGCAAAGCAGGACCACAAAAGGGGAAACAGACTTCCTGTAGAGGCCTCAGAAGGGATAGGCAAAAATTATAACCAAATTAGTCCAAGATATAGGCAGCTAATGCCCCACAACAGCTGATGGGCATGGAAACGGAAAATGATCCTGCCCTCCCTGGACTGAGGGACAGTGAGCTGTAACAGCCCTACTGTTCTCCACTGCATCCTGCCAGCCAAAAGCTGGGCACATTTTGGGCAGAGCAATCTCCCTCACTACCCAGCTTTGGGATGCTGGCAGGTCTCCTAAAACACACAGGAGATGCTGAGGCTACACTTTCTATCCTGCACTGCTGCCTCAGCTCTCAGCACTTGGACCTGCACTGAACTGGGAGCACAAACCCTTCCCAACATATTTCTGCTCTGCATGCTAATGACCTAAAATATTCCACGTTGTTAAAAAGATCTTAAGCTTAAAAAAAGAAAAAAAAAAAAAGTATCTAGCTACAGAAAAGGAAAATCAGATCTGTGTCAATCCCATTGGAAAGCTGGAGTCCTCTACGGTCCCTTCCAATCTAAGCCATTCCTTTATTATGCCAGATTGGCTGTTCAGAAAATGGAATCAAAATATTCCTCTGTGCTTCCCTGCAGTTCATTAATAGATGTAAGGCCAGAAAGAAGTCAGCTAATTCCTATCTTTTATAAAGTTTATATGGGTAGGGGAAGAGAGAACGGGAAGAGGAAAGGGGGGGAGGAATAGAAGGAGGGAGAGAGAAGAGTGTTTGCTGAAGGAAAGAAGATCATGTTTCAACAAGGCACCTTTAAAATCCTATAAAATACTCCCTCTAAGCAAGCTTAACCTGTTTGCTGATAGATAATAGCATGTAATACTGTAGGCTCCATTCAGTCTTTTCCAAGGTCTGGGCCCTCTGCCACTGAGTTATTTAATTATAACACTTACAAAATGATTTAGGCAGAGCTATCTATATTTGAATAAAGCCCTCCTACCTACTTGTACAAAACCATTAGGTAAAAGGTCTTCATCTTATGTAAAATTCCACAGGTAGTAACTCCCATCCAGCTTCAGCAGTAGTAGGAAAAGCTGGAGCCGGTAATACTTTTAGAAACTACGCTGAATAAGTCAGGCTATTGCAAATGCAAATCAGCATGACATTGGCAAAAACTCAGCAACAGTTAGCCACCCATTAGCATTGGGACCCTTGAGATATAGATAATGTTCTGATGAACATCAGTGAAGATCAACAAGACAAAGTAAGGAATTTCTGTCTTAGTGTATGAGACCAATAACTGGGTTTTTTTTTTCAATTATCCCAAACACAGGATAGAAAAAGTAGATGTATCTGTTAAGTGATGGTCACTGCTTCAAATTTGGTCCAGAACACATCTGCATTACCCAGCATTAACTGCCTGGTGGTGTGGCCAAAAGGAGAGGGAGAGGAGCTGGAGTGGAGGGTGAGCCAGGGGGAGAGGAGAAATAGAGCAAGTCCAGGTTTGACCAATCCACTTTGTACTGCAGCGCTATGGTCTTCAAGAAACACTGTGGGTACAGGGAGTTGGCTCCCATGATGAAAGCCACGTAATTTTCAACTAAATTTTCACCTGAGCAGCCAATATCAGGGAAGTCCAGGAGCTGAATTACAGCCCTGGTTGAGGTCTACTTTCCCATCTAGCCAGTTCCTCCAGGATGAACATAAAAACCACTGAAGGGAGAGAGTAAATGAGTTTGCATTAATACTGTCCCACGTCTTACTCATATTCGGTATGCAACAAAAGCACAAAAAGCACAAAGAATCAGAAAAGAAATTCTAATTAAATTCCTTCAGTTAGAAAGAAAAAACTTGTGGGGTTTTGTTGTTGTTGTCATTATTTTATCCAATCTTCCTGATAAGAAGTGAATAAGCAATTCTCTTCCAGAAGCACCACTTCACAATGACTGCTTTGAACAGTGACTGCCTGCACTAAGGATCCAACTGAAGTGCAGGGTATGTGTTAAATGCAGACATGCCAACCCAGCAGTTAGAAACCATGGAGGCAAAGGAGCAGCAAGGACAGGAAAGGTGATGTTTACAGAGAATGGTAATGTGTTTAAATTTTCCCATTTCCCAGTTTCTGACAAGGGCAGCACAACTACCAGTGCCATCTCCCAGCAGGAAGAGCCCAGCTTGAGGGTGCCTCTGGGAATGCCGAGGGCTCTGTGGCATTAATTAACTACCCCACACCCTCCAATCCTTACTGCCATGCCCCAACACATTTCTCTGCTTCTGATCTTCATCTACTGCTCCTTTTAACACTGACAACACTGTTAATGATAAAAAAAAAAAAAAAAAGAATAAGAAAGTTTGAAAACAACTTTTGCATTGATGAAGACTTTTCTCCTTGCGCTTCTGCTCTCTCCAGCAACCTTAAGTACTGCTTAAGTCCTACTGCCCCAGACAGGAGGACAGAGACTACCAACACTTAGAAAGCACATCAACCTGTTCTGTGCTCACAGCCCATTTTGTTACCACTGAAAGCCTATCAGCCATGCCATTTTTTCATTTATGAGTATGCTTCCTTCTCCACTTCTTCTGGGAAACACTCTTGTACGCAAGGCAATATCCAAATACTTAAAGCCTTGGTCAACATCTGCTGCAACTGGCCGAGTAAAAGGCAGGTTGCACTCCCACCCTGCAAATACACTTGCCATTTCCTAAGTACCCATGCTATCTCTCTAATGAGCACCACATCTTATCATCCCTTGTTTGTATTGCAACAAGAAGCTAAGGGCCCTAGTTCCACATGTCAACGTGATTGCTGCTGTACAAATACAGAGTTGGGGACACTCCTCACCTAGAAGAGTTTGCAGCTTACATGGGCAAGACAAACAGTACAGGAGGGAAAACAGGCACAAAGAAGTGACCTGCCCAAAAGTCACCAATGGAGCTTGGGAGTCCCCTCCAGTTGCCCAGTCATGGTGCTGTGTTCTATGCCCAGATATTACCTACCATGTACTTTTTCGAAACTAATTAATTACCTTTTTTTTCCTTATTTATTTTTTAGCAAGGAAACAGCATAGGAGACTGTTCTGACAGTTTCTTATTTGCTAGGTATGTAGGTTCACTCCATTTGGTAGTGGTGAAAAAAAATTACACTCAGCTAAGCAATCAGCTTATATGCAACATTTCCATCCACTTTTCTGTAGCTTAAATTATCTGGAACTTTTGTGTGACCACTCACTAGAGGATTTATAGGTTCACAGAATGGTTTGGGTTGGAAGGGACCTTAAAGATCATCTAGTTCGAATGCCCCTGCGATGCACAGGGACACCTTCCACTAACACTCAAGGCCTCATCCAACCCAGCCTTAACATCTCCAGAGAAGGAGCATCCACAACCTCCCCTGGTAAACTGATGAAGCGCTTAACCTGCTTTTTCATGGAAGCAATCACATTTCAGACTATCCACCAGCCCTGGCTATTGGGAGGGATTGTGACATTCAGAAGTTTAAGAAATAGAGCCATATGGAGTCCTTTGTCAGTACCCAAAAAAAGAAAAAAAAAATTATATAAATCCTGTTGATGTGAGTAAGCTGTCAGCATTTTGTTGAAGCAGGATCTGCAACATTTCCACTGACAGCCACAGAAAGGCTGAACATTTTCAGACAGGTCGGTTCCTGCCAGAGAAATAACATCCCCCCTCTTTCCCCCCACCATATCTACAAGTTATTTCTCCTGCCTCCTCCTTCCCATGTCACATCAACCTGTTGGGTTGCCGTTTTTAGGTTGTTTTTTTGTTGGTTTTTTTTTTTCTCCTTCCAAAATGATGTCTTAGCTTTCTTTCAGACATAGTAACTAGCTCTAATGTACCCTATTCATGTGCCAATCAAGCCATCATCAAGATCTTAGAGGGAACAATACCTGTATGCAAAGACCTATTTTGAAATGGTATTTGAGTCAGTGCAGGCCAGCCATTAAGCAATCACACATACGGTTAATGGCCTATGTTGACACATGGTGGGGAATTAACCCAGAAAAAAAAAAAATTCCACTGCATTATTATGAAAGAGCTGGTGCCCTGGCACAGGAATACGGCCCAAGTTAACCTGCTTTCAGGGCAATTTTTAAGAGCCACACGTTTGAGGCAGATTTTAGGTGAAAGAAAGGTTGTTTTTGGTTTTTGGGGTTTTTTTTAAGCTGGAGGAGGAAACCAAATACCTTTCAGTGCAAGAGTTATTTCCACTACGTAGTTAAAAATTATTTATTGCAGAGAGAGAAATGATACATTATTCATGGGCTTACAGTTATTTACTCTCTGGAACACAGGAACCCCAGGGAATTGAGTCCAAAGAAAAGTGCAGGGGGCTGTGAGTGGACTGGCATGTTAGGCCAGCAGTCTGAGGACAAGCCTCTGACAAGGTACTCACGTAATTGGAGAATGATTTGGGTTGGAAGGGACCTCTAAAGGTCATCCAGATGCTCTACTAGATCAGGTTGCTCAGAGCTTTGTGGAGCCTCATCTCGAGTATTTCCAGGGATGGGGCCTCAACTACCTCCCTGGCCAACCTGTTGCAGTGTTCCAGTACCCTCATGGTGCAGAACTTGTTCCTAACATCCAATCTAAATCTCCTCTTCTCTCATTTTGAGCTATTGCCCCATGTCCTATCAATACAGCCCTTTGTAAACAGCCCCTCCTCCTATACCCATGAGTATGCACCACAAAATATGCAAGACCATGAAGTAGTCCACGGACAACATCAAGTGGGCACTGCCATCATCCATGTGCCTGATCTGTAATGCACAGCATCTTCTGCTGTTACCCAAATGTCTGACAGGGAAGCTCTCAGCATGGTTACATCACAGCTACCCTGTGACTCAGGGTAGCTGTTTTAAAAATAATTTCTAAAAAGCAAAAATAATGTTATTCAATACTTCAAGTGTAGCTACAGACTGGGTACCGCAGTACAGGAGAGACACTGGGCAATGAGGCTGCTGAAGGGTCTGGAGAACAGCTTTTCTAAGGAGCAGCTGAGGGGACTGGGGGCACTAGAGATGGGAATAAGGACAGCCTTCAGTCTGCCATTTCACCTGAGGTGGGAGATAGTGACAAGATTTGTCTGTGGCAAGTGGCAGGAAGGCACACCAGGGATGGAAGGATGGGCTGATGGTAAGGGCCTTCAACCTGTTGCCCTCAAGCATGCTGTGAAAACTGCCAGTGGCATCCCAGCCTGGATCAAAAGAGCAGGTCCAGCAGGAGCAAGGAAGTGATTGTGCCCTGTGCTTGGCCCTGGTGAGGCCACAGCTTGAGTACTGTATTCAGTTCTGGGCATCATAGGATAGGAAAGACACTGAGGTTCTGGAGCATGTCCAGAGAAGAGCAATGACAAGGAGTGGCTGTAGGAGCTGGGGCTGTGTAGTCTGGAGAAGGCAAAGGACGGATCTACAACTCCCTGAAAGGAGATTGTGGTGAGGCTGGTTCTGGTCTCTTCTCCCAAGTAACTAGTGACAGGATGAGAGGAAATGGACTTAAAGCTGTGCCAGGGTAGCTTTGGATTGGATGTTAGAAAAAAATTCTTTACTGCATGGTGAGGCATTGGAACAGGTTTGCCCAGGGAGGTGGTGGAGCCACCATCCCTGGATGTGTTCAAGAAGTGTGTAGATGTGGTGCTTCAGGATATAGTTCAGTGGTCGTGGTAGTTGGGTAACAGTTGGACTTGATCTTAAAGGTCTTCTCTAGCCTTAATGATTCTATGATATGGTAGTAGTAAAGAGGAAAGGTAGCGAAGGAGACAGTGGCAACTTCCCACTAAAAGAAACTGTAACATGTAGCTTTGCAACTGAATCAATACCAGATTCCCTAAAGGAGTTTTACAGAAGAGTATTTGTCATGTTAAGCAAATACAGTTCAACACTATGGTTGTAATCAAGCTGAAATAGGGGCACAGTGCCAGTTGCAACAGCTGTCCTTACCTAGTGAAGTCATCATGAACCATCAACCACTATGGTAACTACGTCGTTTTTAAATGACTTTGATTTTTCTGTAATGAGTTCAATCAGCCCCAGGTTAAAGGCCTGTCCCAGTTTTAATTTAAAGCACACACTGCTGCACCCGACACAGACACTTCACACACCAGCAAGGCAAGGTTTTGGTCGCTGCTATTAAGGAAATTCTCCAGCATTTTTTCCTTATCGAAAACTTCTGTGAACAGCCATTGCTGAAACAGCAGGAACATCCCCAAACTATGCCATCTAACCAGTTTAATGAGATCGGGGTGTCCCCCGCCTGCAGTCTCAGGTCCCTGCTGCATACCCAGGAGCACCTACAAGGCACGTTTTGTTCCATTTAACAGCTTCAAGGGCAATTCCATAAAACTTAAGCTGTCTCACCAGCAGCACAGGGAGCCAGGCTCACCCTTTGGACTCCAAGGACACCACATCTTTCTCCACCTAGCAACACAGTATTTACTACAACAAACATTCCACACCAAAAGCTCCCCATTACAACTGTAGACACGGGCTCGCCGAGGTTCAGTTCCTTGCCCCAGTAAAGACTCATTTTGTGGGTTTGGACAGGTTGCTTCCCCTTTCCCAAACCTCAGCTCAGGGAAGAGTATTTTCTGCTTCTCTGTGGGGGAGGGGGAGGATAACGCTACAGAGCCAAGCACTTCAACCTGCCTGCACTGATGGAAAAATAGTGCTGCCATTGCACATACCTATTCAGGGAAAAATCCCCCCCCCTTTACATTTTCACTCTGTGTTTTCGCTCTGTTGCAAAACAGAAGAGAATCTGAACAACTACAAATCCCATTTCATAAAAATGCCAACTTTAGTAACTTTGAGTCCTTCGAACTATACTCGTTTTCTTCCGGTTTATTTTGGTCTCCTGGTCTGTCCCACCCAACGTTTAGAAAGCAACCTGAGCCTCCAAAGCCAGGGTAAGTCCTACATTTTTAGAAGGCTAAAACGAAGAAAGAAAAAAAAAAGGCAAAACAAAATTGGTGCACGAAGACAGTCACTGATAGGATGAAGCCAGAAGACAAAATGTAAACATCTCAATCAGTCCAAACCTATACACAACAGCTTCAGCATTTAAGAACTTTTTTCACTTACGTCCAAGTTACATGTTAAGTGTAACTAAAAAAATATTTCTGAGGCGGGGAAAAAAAAAAACAAACCCAAAACTCATCTTTTACTGCAATACAGCACTATAATTACCTATGTGCTGTGGGAAAACTAAAAAGAACAGTACAGCTTTCTAGTGTCAAAATAGTTTCCATGGCAGCACCTGGAACGGCCTTTATAGAACCAAACATGCTTTTTAAGCAGCAATTTTCAAGGCAACTTAAAGTAGCTGACAAAGCACAACAGCTTTGATAAGACCCAAACCTCAGGTTTCGAAACTCTTGATCATCAATTATCGCAGAGTCCTTTAACAGGAGAGTAATTTCCACTTTATGACATTCGAAGGATTAAAGTCCGCCTGAAGCCTTGTGAAGTCTCCCGCGTGGCAGCGTTCATGCGTGCTAACATATGACCCCTGTGTTTCACCCGGCAGACACAGTAAACCAGGACTTGCTGCCTAGTGGCAAGAGGGGTAGCAAAGTATCAGAATTCAAACAGCCTCACCAGCTTCATACAAGCTTTTGAGTCACACCTGTTTCGGGTACATTCCTCTTTTTTGTTTATTTGAGATGGATGGCCAAGTCCTTCACATGCATGAAGATATGGGTTGAGTACCCACCTGACCTTCCAGCAAATCTTAGATGTGGATTGAAATGGAATCTGCCCAAAACGTCTACAGCTTCAGCAGTACAAGAGTGAAGAACAGATGTCAAGGCCTTCAGCAGCCAGGTCTAGTGGAGAGATGTCCCTGCCCATGGTAGGGAGATTGGAGTAAATCATGTCTTATGTCCCTTCTGACCTTAAACCATTCCATGAAGGAAGTACTCAAAATCAGTTTCATTTCTTCTTGTGTAATAAGAGCATTAGGAATTATCTGACTCTTATCTGACTTGACACAGAGCTAAGTATTTCATTCAAGAAGCAAAACATCCTCTATGCTTTGCCTTGTGATAAAAACACAACTCTTTCCTTGACACTCAAAGTTATGGGACTTTTATTTCCTCCCCCCCCCAAAAAAAATTGCATTTGCTGTTAAACAACCCAATATGCATCTAAGTTCAGGATCTACAACACCTGTAGTGTACAGATATGTAACACTGGGGGTTCTCCCCCAAAGCCTAAAAAAACCCAAACAAACAAACAACAAAACCCATGAACAAAACCAAATAGCTAGTGTTAGCAGAATCTGGAGAAAACCAAATATAGTCAACCCGGCCCACCATCAACCCTGCCTGTTCACATTATACCTACAGGCTCAAACCAAAGAGCAGGGGGGAGGGAAAGGATAAATTTTAAATTATAAAAGCAAGAGTCATGGGAAAAGGTTTTATAATGTACCAGAACAACCAACACAAGACATGGGAGAAGGGGTGGCAAGTTTGAAGCACACAGAGGCTATCTGAGGTTCCCAGCTGCATGCAGACAGGTATTTTGCCATTGTAAGACATCCTGCTAACCTTGCAGAGGTGGTCCCTCCATCAGTACAGCACACAAAGCAGCCAGCACAGTCTGAGCTGGCAGTCATAAGAGGGTTAATGCATGCTGCACGCCAATTAGAAAACCCCTGTAGTTAAAATTAACTGCAATTGCAAAGGGAAGTAAAAAAAAAAAAAAAAAGGTAAGGGGGGAGGTGGGGTGGGGAAGAAACCCAAACCCCCTCACTCTCACATAGCCAGAGAAAAAGCCAAGTACATTGCTAGTGTGGGGAATCCAGCTCTTTACAAATTCCCATTCCACACCAGCGTCATTCACAGTAGTTTTCAATAAACATCTACACAAGTCACTGGAGGGGAAAGAAAGAAAGAAAGAAAGAAAGAAAGAAAGAAACTCTCAGCCTTTTCTTTCATACAATTCCACAAAAATAACTGTCATCACAACCATCCTTGTGGCAGCAAAGTCCATATTTGCCCGCAGTGAAATCCGTCTGCAGCTGCCCCATGGAAAAGACAGCCAATAATTGGCTTCTTTCACCTCTGTTAACCACGAACAAAAGTGTCATTCAGCTCCCAAATGGACAGAAGGCACCAATGGATGGTCAGCTCCCTGAGCCAATGGGCTGGAATAACAATAACCCTGTAGCATTTTCTTTTTCCTTTTGTTTAGTCTTTCAAAGCCCTTAATTAAGACCCTCACAAAGCACCCCTACAGGCTTCTTTCAATGAGGCATTACACGCCTGTTTTCTTGTATTTAAGGAAGAAAAGTAACAGGGATTTCTGAAACACATTAAGCAGTACACATAATTTCCATGTATTCACAACCGAAATACTGTTACATTTTAGCTTTTAAATATTATCCTCAATTAAAAAAACCGAGTCCAAGCTTACTGTGCCCACTCTCTTTGCTATACGTCCCTTGCTACATCAGGAGTAAAAATAAAATAAAATAAAAAATGCAGGCAGTCATAAATCTGGCAGAACCACAAAAGCTCGCCCAAAGCCATGGCAAGGCAGCAGCTCTCAAGAGGAAGGCAAGCAGAACGAGGCACGTTGATGAAGCATCCCTGGGCATTCTGAAGCAGACAGCTGAGAGAGGATCGGATAAGGCAGGGAACTAATTTGTTGAGACTGCACATGACACACTGCCATTGTCTGAAAATCAGAGCTTGAGAAGGGAAAGGTGTGTCTATACAAATCCCTATATACACTGGCTGGCTTTGGTGGCTTCACGTAGTAAGGAGCATCTGCTTGCGTTTAGTACACACAGAGGCAACTCAGTGCTCCATGATTTACAGCTGAACTCCTGCAATACTGCTGTTTGTTTACTAAACAGGACACTGGAGGACTCTGCTTGCAGCATCAGAGGCGGCCTCCGCTCAACAGAAAGGCTACGGAAATTTGCAATGTTTCTTTTTTCCCCAAGGACCTCTCCCCCCCCGGCCACAAATAGGAAACAAAACAGTTTTAGGAAAACTTGCTTGTAGGTGCTCTGGGGTAACCTCGTCCTCTAATCAAACCAGCCTGAGGGGCAGGCGAACTGCTTTGTTTGTGGGGCACCCTGTGAGGGCAGCGAGGGGTGCAGGGGCGGGTGGGGAGCATCAGGTACGGCCACCACCTAACAAAGCCATCACCCAGCCACGCCGGGCCAACCCCTCCAGTGTGCCGCCTGCTCTCCTCATTGTCTTGTAAATGCCCTGATCCTGTGAAAGGCTGCATATGGGCAGCTTCCTCGCAGGAGACCGCCGCACCAATAGAAGGTGCAGCCAAAACCTACCAAAATCATTAGCAGAGGGTATTTTTCGCGTCAAAGAACCACAGGCTGAGGCTCTGGTAATCTCCAAAATGCTCTCTGCCGTGCAAGGAAAGGGGAATAGCCTTTTTATGACTGACAGAAACCTCACGCAACACAAAGAGAGAACGGAACAAAGACGTTTTCATTGCTAACACCGATCCCAGCAAAGAGAAAAAGCAATCCTTTCGAACCCTCCTCTCTACACTGCCTACCTACCCAGAATTCTTCAACCAGCATCACTTGCTAGAAGGACAAATTAGCATCTTTTAAGGTAAATGCATGCAAGTAAACGAAATCTTTCATAGAAACTCTTAGACACACGCACAAAAAAACCTACCCAAACCCTGATACCCATTGATCACTATGATAAGAAAGAAGTCAAGGAAGCACTTATTACTAGTGACCTTCTTGAAAAGAGTAAGTTCTCTTCAGATTAACTCCGTTCTCAGTATTTATATGACTACAACTATGTAAAGCCGAATTGATTTTAATCACTAAACTGTCAAGAAAAAACCAAAACACCATACTTAATGCAAGCCTAACCTTACAAGTATCCACATGAAAAACAAAGACCTACCACGCTAGCTATCCAGCCCACACTCTCAGCAACAGAGATTAAGCCTTGTCAAGTTTAATCATGTACACAGGATCATTTTTTTCCCCCTATAAACAGGTTTAATGCACGGTGTGTTGAAAAAGTAAGCGACCCACAAAAGGCAATCAAGGAATCCACTGTGGTGGTTTACCTGTCCCCCCCCCCACCTTTTTGAAACAACCCAGGCTAGGACTCAGCTGGAAGTTGATAAATGAAGCTTTATATTTACAGCTATGCACAATATACAAGCAGATATTTACAATGTGTAACAAATATTTACAGATATATACAGTGAAAAGGCAACACAGAAACACCACAGCCCTCCCAGAGATCACAATCCCTAAGAGAGGTTTCTAACCACCCCTACCACCTTTCCTCCCTTCCCCAATCTTATCTCACCATCTGTTGATGCAGCAGATAGGTGAAGGTAGATTGGCATAGGGGGGTTAGCAGTAGAAAAGAAGTTAGTGGAATTACTGAAAATCAGCTACAAAAGGCAGGGACAAAGGAGCCATGCAAGAAGAGCAGCCATGGCCAGAGAGGCCTGAAACCATCTCACTTCTCTATATTTGGGTTACAACTCTTAAACCCTTTTTTTTCCCTTTCTCAGTAGAGCTCTGAATGGAGTAGCATCATCTGTTTTCCTCTCTCAGCCTATAGTCTAATTTTCTCACTCAAATCCTCCAATTAGTTCAAACCAGCACATCCACCTATTTCTGGCCTGCTTGCAGACAGAACTAGCACCTGCATCTTCCCAGTAACATGCATTTTACAGATGAGCTCCAAGGAGAAAATCAGGCTTTTGAACCCTTGTCTCCTATGGACTCTCCTTGGACCTATTCTGACTTCACCCTGGCTTTCCTGTAGGCAAGGAAATGCACTCTAGCTCTTACCTAAAGGCCACCAGTCAATATAAATTTCTTTCAAATGCATAAATCTATGTCTCAATGAAAACAAGTGTGAGGGATGCAAGGTGGACAAAGAATATCCCTCCCAAGCTCCACTAATAAAGAGATCTGGTTTTTCCTGTTCTCACTTGTTTCAAAGAAGTCCAGTTTCTTCTGCCTTGAAAGGCTATGGGTTTTACTGAATCAGTAAACTGGGGCCAGTAAAACCTGCCATGCGGCTCAAAACCTGTCCTAATATAGCCAGCTTAGTCCTACTGACAACCTTGTTTCCCCCTTCATCATTTACTACCATCAATACATCAAGTTTTCCCCATCTAACACCAGCAAAATCCTGCTGATACTACTAAAAAAGCCAAAACAAATTTAAAAAAAACAAAAAAAAAAAAAAAAACAACCCTGAAAGCTCAGAGGGTGGAAAGGTTTTTATTGAAATTTGCAAACCATCTTCTTTTCTCATTTTTACTAATACACCTGGTTTAAGATCAATATTTAAGCTACAAAGCTTAACAAAGCAATGCTCTGCTGTTACGGTGTCAGACCCCACAGTAAATACCAACACATCTTTTATTTGCTACCAAACCTAAAAAGTATAAAGCAGATGTAGTCATTTAGTTTAACTTTCAGTTGAGGTACAAGCAATCCTGCAATGGATCAGAGATTAGAGCTCCAACAGACTACCTTAAAATAAAAGGTGAGAAAACACTCAAAACATGATCTGTCTTCCTTTGTGTTTAAGCAAACATTGGGGTATAATGAAGGCAGTGTAATTTAAAACATACAGAGCTCTGCCATGTTCAAAACAATGTATTTTCTCCACAAAGATGAAGGCAATTGATTTTACAAACATATTTACTTACTGTGCAATTAATAGCAGAGTTAAATGAGCATCCCATCTTAGTAAGAGCAGTAAACATCCAGAGGTCTAAGACAAATTGAACTATTTGCTACTTTTCATTATATTTATCACCAAAAAAAAAAAGAGTTACAATAATGTAAGGACTATTTACACATAACGAGGCAGAGGAAGAAGCATCCCCATCTCTTTGGTATATCAGACTGCATTTTGTATGCCATAACAGATTCATACATGACAGAAAACAAAGCTTTTAGAACTAACTTTGGACCATCCACATTCCAAGAAATGATCAATCATATCTCTGCTACCATCAACTTACAATAAAAAGGACTTTAACAGAGAACTTATGCACTTAACTCCTTTTGGTCTTTGCAACTCATCTTTTCTTTCCTCCATACTGTATCTTACCAAGGACAGAATGAGAAGCTAACAGGAGGATCTAATCCTGAGAACTTTCCACAGAATGAAATATGTATTTCTTTGCTATCACAGAAGCAATCAGTCTGGCAGGATTGCATCACACATCTCATAAGGAGTCACTCTCTTTTTACATTTAAATAATGTATGACTAAACAACAGCTGCTAGTAGGAAAGAAACTGTTGTTTTTTTCTGCCAACAATTTTTACCTGTATTTCCCCACTATAGTACCAAAGTGCAGTGTAAACTGGTGCTTTTCTGCTGAACTTGTACTACCTTTAAGGAAGAAATGTTCAGAGCTTGCTAATTCAGTACATCTTGTAGCTCAGTTCTAGCAAACTGAAGCTTAACATGCTATGCAAAAGGTATAAAATCATGTTTCCAGGACAGCTCCAGGCACTGCCTTGTTTGGATTTGCTTACTGGGCAACTACGTTTCTCCAAACAAACTAATGTGCAGAAGGGTAAAGGGCAGTGAAGGTAATTATTGGAAGGAAATCTCTCCTTAGGCCAGAAAAGCGTAATTAAGCTTGTGCATGTTAAATCTAAAGGAAATTAAGGCAGGGGGTAATCTGAAGTGGGAGTGTTTGGGCAACATGAAGGTAGGATGCCCAAACTTCATTGATGGTTCTTAGGATAAATGCACACATGCTCAAGTACCCTCCAACGGCAGAGAAAAGTCTCTCCAGCCCAGTAATTAGGAGTGTTGCGCTGAAACCTAAAGCAGTTAAACTGCATTCTGCAAGCCTGGATCCAACACAGTTTACTTATTGCTCATCAATCTCTCTGCAGGTAGTATCTTTTTACCAGTTGAGAAATGCTTAAAACATAACCAAGATTTTCAGTGTTTCAGACACCTCTTGTGCATCCACCATCACTGCCTGCCTTGTCAAAACGAATGCAACATATGGGAATGAGTGCTGAGCGGCTGGTCTAGTCCTTCCTCAAAAGCCATGGGAGATTGTGTAAAAACTTAATGAAAGTCATTTGCACAACCCTGAAAAGCTGCAACAGAATCTCCTCCTGAGCTTCTGAGTTGCATATCTGGGGAAAAAGACAGCAGCAATGCCCTGTTGGTGCTGCCAAGATGGCAGCAGAAGAAGGGCTGTTTGTGGCTTTAATTTCTTACACTCCTGGCTATTATTTGCTGAAGCTTATTGGAAGCTTGCTTCATAATGACAGGTTAAGAAGCAATCCCATTTAAGGCCATGCTTGTGCTTTTGAGCTCCAAAAGGAGAGAAGCAAAATGTGTAACGTAGCAAGACCTTAAGGTCTTCCCAATAATAACTCTTCATTAATGCCATCAGTCCTGAACGTGGCAAGAAATAAAGGTAGAAGCTCTTGTTTTAAAAAGCCAGCTAAAGTTCAGAATAGTACCTGTTGCTTGTTTAGCCATTCAACAGATCCAGCTCCATGTAGCTGACTCCACATCCATTTTTGCCATGACTAATATTTACCACTCCAAGACTGCAGAAGAAAGATCAAAGTCCAGCTGTATGCTCAGCAAATGGAGAAGGCTGCAGTGAGCATAACATGGGTTTATCAGACACAACAAAACAGAGATGACCACAAGTGTTGCCCATTTGCACAGCATTCTGTAAAACAGCCCCAAACCAGAAGGGATTGGCAGATGTGTGTTCTGGCCAAGCTACTGAGCCATGCAGGCATGATGTCCAAGCCCCAAGTGTCAAGTACACATCTCAGAGTCACCAGGATACAAAGCACATGAACTAAACATTGCCCTTTCACAGCTACATGGCCTTCACTGGCTCAGAGGCAGATTTCATATTGCCATGGTATGGCAGAACGTCTCAGCTTGGTGATTATTGGCTCCTTATATTCCTCACAGTTGAAAGCCTTTCTTTCTATTTATTGTGGTAACAAAGCTCACACAGGCAAAAAAAATCTTAGCCTGGCACAGACATTAAGACAGCGAGCAGCATGACCTGTACAAAGCTCCTCCAGCCCTCCCAAAGACCTTATACAGAAAAGCCTCCCAGCTCCATACAAACGGTGGAGGAGCAAGAACCAAGCTGTGCCTCCTGCCAGGCACTCACAGGACACAGATGACACAGAAGCTGTCTATTCCCACTGAAGATGCCAAAGGACAAACTGGTAGGTGAAATACCAAAGTGCCCTAAAATATCCACCTGACCCTTTTATAGTAAAATGGCATTAAGGGGGAATATTTTTTCCTGTTATCATTCCACTGTTCTCAGTTCATGACAGCACTGATTCGACTGAGAGCAGGTGATGCATTCTGCCTGAAGGAAATGAGACTGTATTTGATGAGATAAATAGCCAGGTTATTTGGAAGTATGCATCAAGCTGAGGTATGTCACAGACTTTCTCCCACTGACAGTTAGTTATTAGGAGAAAATAAAAGTGTTATGTTGAGTGAAGACAGTGCCAGCAGTCCTACTAATAAGCAGGATTTCTAGTGTATTATTGTTCAAACAACAGACTTCTCCTCTGAACATGCTCTAGATTTTATGAGCACAATTACTTAGTTGGAAAAAAAAATTAGGGAGGAAAAACTGGTCTTGCTGCACAACTGCAGAGGCTTCTGCTAAAGCAATAAACAACTCCCTTCTATTATCCTCAAAACAAACCAAAACCCTGCTTAGAACTCCTGAACATCAAGACACTGTACATTTTTGGTCTGGAAACTAGAAACCTGTCTTCACAGGAAGCAGGTTAAAAAAACCCAAGATGTAAACAAACAGAGTGAAATTTCTGAAGATGAGATGTCAAGTAAAAGCAAGTCAATTCTAAATAAATCATTCATTGGCCTGGGTATTGAAGAGATTTGATGCCTCCACAACACACTTAACACAGAGGTGGATTTGCCCTTAGAAAAGAAATGGATTTTCTACTCCTAGCAAGACTCACACTAGTTCTGTAAAATATTAACAGTTTGGTCAATATTAGCACATACTATTTTTCTTTTTTTTCCTTTCTCCCCTTTTTTTTTTAAGCCCAAGTGTTAAAACCAACAGCAGTAAGAAAAGTATTAAAAAAATCAGAAACCTGACAGGTCCAAACCACCACCAGTTACTTTCTCAGAGTAGAGTCCCTTATACAAGATCACTTCCTTTTCTATTTCCAGCTGGGCTTTCCCTCCCCAACTCCACGAGGTCCCAAAGACCCCAAGGAGACATCCTGAGGAAACATATCAGAGGAAGCATTTAGTGCCTCAAGAGGATGGCCACCTAAGTGAAAAATGCAAGTGGAAGTGAGGAACAAGAAGTCTGTAGATTACTGCTGGCAGCAGCTTTGCAAAATTCCCTTAAAGAACACTTAAGTCTGGAAATTGATGTCTAAAAAGAGTAGGGTTCCCTTAAGTAAGTTCAAGAGCTCCTAATCTCCAGGAGCAGCTCAGCAAACTGAGAGTCACTGGCATGTTTTCCAGTCTGGAGAAGGTTTACCCTATTAAAAACACAACACATTTCCACGGCTTTCAACCACAGCACCTGAAAGGGAAGATGACTCCTTCACAGCTTTAACATGCAAGAATTGAGTGAAGGTCACATTCACCAATTCCATCAAGCACAGAACACACAGAAAGACCCTTTGCCCCAGAGGGAGGGTGCCCACCAAAGTCACAGATTTCAGAGTCCCTTTGCTTTTCAAGGTGAATTAACTACATCCAAAACTAACTGTTTGCGGACAGCATTTAGAAAAGCAGCAAGGAAACCTCTGTTTTTTTAAAACATATGAAATTTTTAAAAGGATAGCCAGGACATTCCTTACATGAAATTTTAGTAACAAAGAAAGGACTGAAGCCAGGCACCATCAAATCCCTTTAAGCAACATGGAGCAGCAAGCTTCCCCAAACGTTCTCCCCTGACTCACATCATCTTCTCCCCCAAGGTGGTGCTGCAAGAGGAGCAGACCACCCCCTGCTTTCCTGCTATAACCCCAAAGCTCTGTGTGCAGAAAAACAAACTCTCAGTTCCCAAAGTAACACACTGTGGTGTCCTTTTGGGATGACAGACAAGAGTTGGTCCCATTTTGCACTCTGAAAAGAGGAACAAGGGGCAGAGGAGGAGACAGGCACCAAAGGAACGTTTCAGTGGGACACTACCGAGTAAAACCATCGCTCAGTATCACCTATGGGGAAGAACGAAACACCACCACAGGGAACTCTACTGCAAGGTTAAATGGCTTTGCTTTACATCTGAGGGCTTGGTCCCATAGCAAAAATCCAGCATTCTACAATGCACAAAGGCTTTTGATGGCTCACAGCAAACCTTGTGGCCCCCAGCCCTCTGCCCTTCCAGCCCAGGACACTGCTTGCCAAGAGGGGAATGAAATATTCCATATGTTTCCTTTGTCAGCGACAAGCCTATTGAAAGCACAGCCACACCGCTCTCCCCGCTGCAGCTATTCATCCCTAACCACGAAGATGTCAAGAAGGTAAACGGGAAAGCTCCCAAACAAAAACACATCTTCACCGAACAAGGTTATAAAATACACAACTGCGTTTGCAGCCTTATTAAGCTAAATTAAACAGGTTTAGGCCTCCCCTGCATACCTCTGAAATTGCACATCCATTTATGATTCATTGCTAATTGTGGACCATTTAAAAAATCCAAACACGTTTGCTCACAGATTTTTAGGGTGGAAAAAAAAAAAAAAAAGGTCCTTGTAAGACCTAGCATTCTTTCAGGATGGGTTGGGGAGAGGGGAAAGGAGAAGATGCACCACAGGTTTTTATAAAATCTTTGTATTATAGAAAGCAAATGCTCCACAGGAGCTGCAAGGACAGCTGTTCACTCTCCAAGGGTCTGACTCCTCAGGATGCCCTCCAGAGTGCTCAGAACACCTTCACCTGACCTTGGATTTTTCTTCATCTTTTCCTCAAGATAGAGAATTAGCACTTGCTCTCTTAGGGGAAAAAACAACAACAGCAACAACAAACACACACACACAAAAATTCCCCAACAAGCCACTTTTTTCTGCCCCAAAGACAGCATCTTCTGAGGACTTTCTATTCCTTTCTCCAGACCACGCTTGATGGTTTGAGGCTCCTTCTGGATTTTAAATGCCAAGCATACAGTAATTAGTTACCTTTTTTTTTTTTTTTTCTCTTTTTTTAACTGGTAGTTCTTAAACTTTGGAATAATTTTCCTACCTCTAAAGAAAAGAATCAACTTAATTATTTTATTAACTTCAGATTAAAAAGAAAAACAGGCTCAAAAATTACTTCATTTGTATCTCCACTGTGCCAAAATCACAAGGCTGAGCTGTCAAAATCCACCAATGGCTCCAAGTTAATGATGCTGTAAGCCACCAATTTTTAAATGCCTGTGTATTTACCAATAGTAGACCTGAACAACAACAAAATACAACACTGATGCACAGATTTCAGCAACAGGATTTGCATGTTTATCTCATGCTACAGCAACAAATCAGTTAGCTGATTCTTCAAGTCCAATCATTTCCAGACACCTACTGTAAACTCATTGTTGAGATTCCTACAATCCTCTGTTGTTCTGCAAGCAATGGGCATTATCAATAATTAAAGGTGATTGGCTCTATGCAGTGTGCTGAAGCTGAAACACAGATTTCCCCTAATCTTTCAGCGACGGTAATATGCTTCTGGCAAGTGGAAAGTTACGACCCTGTCACAACCCCGTAGGGGTTAAATCAATCGACAGTAAAATAAAATGCATTCTGCTATCCCAGCTATGTGTTTTTAAAGCAATGACATACGATTTGGAAACACTGGAAGCTTGCAACTTCAGCGAAACTCACTGACAGCTGCGGCAACTCAGCGCTGGGAAAACAAAAAAGGCAAAAAAGGTCAGGCTGTTTTGCCAGGTAGATCACATGCCATTTCTGCCTGATTTCCTTACGCTTTCCAGGCACTCATGTATCCAGAGGTAAGTTTTTTTTTCCCATTTGGATACACCAGCTTTAGTTGGAACGCAAAATTTGTCCCAGTTCTGACACAAAGGCTTTCAAATATGTTTATAGTAAGGACAGTATTTATATAACAACATCAAGATCCTCCTCTCCTCTGTGCAAGCTCCTGTGACACCCATTGCTATGTGCAATTCTACATCAGCGGAGCTGGTTGCCCATCTGCCAAGTAAAGAAATACCAACACCTGCCTCCATGTTTGAAAAAAGCCCTGCGCAGGGCAAGCTGGTCGTGGGAGAGCATTAAGAACCAACACCACATGACCAAAAATCCCTTTTCAGACCAAAGTTTTGAGAACACCTTATCAGAAAGCTGCAGCGGTGCCTGAAAGGCAGGTATGAAAAAACACAGAAGAGTGCTAGGTCACCACTGCAGCAGGTGGCAGGTCTACCAGGTGAGAAGGATGGCCAGGGACCTCTAGCTCACAAAATGCTATGAATACTTCTGTTAGCAAAGGTCTCCTAACATTTAAATCTCTGTTGCCTCAATTTACAGGTTTCTTCAAACAGGTATGGCCCCTTCTCCTCTTACTCTCTCTTATATAACCTCTCCCACCTTTGTCTTCTATTTCTAGCACAACACAGATCTCTCTCATTCTTCCTCAAGCTATTTTTTACTTTCTGCTTCTTCCATAAAGAACTCCAAAACCACAACTTGGCAGCACAGAGCTGCTGCCTGAAACACATACATCCCTTAATAGAATAACTGCTGGCCATGAAGTCCCATGAGGCCACGCTGAAGCTAACCAACCCCATCCATTTCACTCCCTTGCTTGTTTGCAACATAAGGAGCAGGCAAACCTGAGCTGCTGCAAATCCTTCTCAATACAAACACAACACAACATCGGCTCCAGCCAAATCCCAACAAGACAGACCACCTTTAGGAACAAGGACAAGGGTGGCTGAGAGAAGGCACAGGAGAGCCTCTGACATTCAGAGATGGTCCTGGAACCCTGCAGCTCCCAAGCCCTCTAAAATGAGATATGGGTGCTCAGCCCTTCTGAAATCTAGGCCAGTAATCTTCTCTGGGTAAATAAAAGCTTGTGTTCTGCAAAAATTGCTGGCTTAGATGCAGAATACAAAACAAATAAAGATCCTTGCGGAGGAGGTTTCTTTGGGTTTTGTTTTGTTTTTCAGTCCTTCTATTACAGCTTCCATATTTCCTCCTCGAGCTGAGAGTTACTAGCAAATTCCTCTCCAGAACTGAAAAGGTAATTATTTACCAGCATAAACTTGCTTACACTAAAGACCAACTTGTTTCCATGCTGCAGACTATTTATTCCCTGAAGTCACACTTACAAGCCCCTGCCAGCAAGCATCAAACAAGAAATGACATATTGCTGATACAAATGAGCTCAACCTACAAAATAAATGCCAAATACCTGACAAATTACGTGCTATGGCAGGGCACTGCAGTTTTGGAGTGTGGTGGGGGGGGAGAAATAAAAGGAATAGAGGAAAACACCAACTTTGTTGCCAACAGAGAACATTAAAAGCATTTTTTAAAAATATTAAAATATTTCAGAAACTTCAAAACAGCAATAACAACTCCACTTTTCTGTGCACTACTTAAGCATGCCTGCTTTTTGAAAAGATTGACAGATGAATCAACCAGCTTAAAAGGGGCCATAAAGACTCCAGCCCTTAAGTGAAATCTGCTGCAGAGGTTGCCACTAGAGTAACTAGGGCTCTGGTCCAGATGCTGGATGCTGCACCAAACTCAGGTCCCACATCCTGCCTGTGGGATTTCACAGGCCTCTACAAATCTGATGATATTTCTGCCAACTGATACAAATATTCATATTAAAAAGACATGACCATGTCTTTCCAAAAGCAGCGTGGCAAGCATGATTTTCACAAGACAGAAGAAGCCTTCTGTCACTTGCCACCACATCACCAGCATGCAGCACAGGCAAGTGAAAAACTGAATACTGTAACTGTAAAACCTTCAAACTTGTAATTAGATAAGATTTTTCTATCTCAGAAGGTCTGCAATTACATCACATTTTCCAGACTCAAGGTCATGTCTGGACATCTTTACTTTTTATCATCATAAATCTGGTAGATGACCTCCACCAGGTCCTTACTGTGCTTGTCTGACCATAGCGGGATGCTAAGCATCTCACTTCTACCTACTGTGGTGACTGTTACCATTCTACAAAAAAACAAACTTGCCAAGTGAAAAGACATAACAAACGTGGAAGCTCTGCTGAATTTGAACAAAGCCATACAACTTTGCCATTTATACACAAACAGAGCAGGACACCTAACTCGAAGTCAGATGTGAGACACTTCCAAATAGTCCATGCACTGAAACGAAGATAATCAACATGCTGCAACTGCTGAAACAACCTGTGAGGTTGAACAAGTCAAAAAAGCATCCTTCTCAAACACCACATCTTGTGGAGCTAGAGGTGTAACCCAGCACACAGGGAGACACCCAGTATTAGGTTAAATGAGCAATGAAAAATGAGGTCATGGTGACTAAGGTCTGTCCTCTAGTGCAGCTGGGTCTTGCAGGCCTTTCTTTCACAACCAGACAAAGTTCAGGGAATTATTATTCCCTAGAAATACAAGCAAGAAACATTAGAAGGAAAATTATCTCCACAGCTCCTGTATTTCAAGAGCCAAAACTGTAATAGCAGGCACTGATGAGGGACTACATTCCTCATGGTTGTCAGGCAAGCCCCTGAAACGGCCAGGCCCATATAAGATGTTTCCTGAGTCATTATCTAGAATTATCTCCCATTTATGCCTCCTGATCAAGACTTACTCAAGTGTTAAAGCCCCCAAAACTAGAATTTGTGTTCACAAAGAGGCACTTGAAATGCAAGTGCAACAACCTTCTTCCACTATCATGGATGCTTTCTATCACGTAAAATATCATAGCAAAGATCAGGAGCACACTGCTCCTGATTAAGAAAAAAAAACCAAAAACACAAAACCCAAAAAACACAACATTTTCACATTCTTGCATAGGCATCTCAACTTGCTAGACAACAGTTATTTTGCAACAAAGCAAAATCACAACCTTCATAAACAGAAAAACAGGCAGCTGGTAATTAAGAGTTACATAAACACCTACCTAAATTATACAGAACAAATGGCTGCCTACAGTAAGAGTATCGAGTAATTATCCCTGGTCATGTCCTCCAGACTCCCTCTGTCTTCCACCCCAGCCCCTCCAGCCCCTCAGAAGGTCTTCATCTACTGCTGCCACCTCTTTTTTCCAAGCTCTATGTACCTTCCAAAAGTCTCTCCACCAAGATGACTGTGGTTGGGGTAGCATATTCACCTTTATTCAAATTCCATCTCTCAAAGCACACTGATGACTCAAATCAAGAGCAGATACTCCATCTTTCCAAGCTGTTTGGTCTGATGCAACTAACCTCACGTGACTCCATCACACTTTGGTGATCATAAAATCTCCCCCTCCTTCTCTCCCTGCACCCCAGTGTTATGGTTCTAAGGCATTCAGCCAGGTATGAACACAGTGGAGCGCAACGCACATTCCACACGAAAAAAAGCAAAAGTCTGTGTCTGGGGCACCTTCTAAGCATGACAGTAAGCAAGGAATGAGCAATGGATTAGTAAAGATGTGAATAAAGAGAACTAAGGAGAAGGGGAATCTGAACAGATATGCTTTGCTGCCTGGCCCAAGAAACAGGGCTGTACTTTAAAAACACACCTTGGCAGTTAAGTTACTCAAATTAATGCAAGGAAATTAAGAATGCAGGAAAACATAGTAAGAATTAAATACCAACCCACTCCCACAGTTCTCAACTGCCTTGAAACTCATCCACTGCCAGCTCAGGTTAACTGTGAGCAACTTTTCTTCAGTTGCTCTCTCCTAGCCAAAGCCAAAACCAGGCACAACTTTGGTTTAGTATCACAGAACATCACTTGCAACACTCTTTCAGCCAGCTGCATGCTATGGACTCTCTGCTGCTATGGCTATAATGGAAAAAAAGCCCCGTAGCAATGCTAAGGGGATTTCCTGGCATCGTTATGCTGCCTGACACCAAGCATAGCAAAGCTTTCTTCTCTTCACGTAGCTAAGACGCTTTGCCATGACACAAACATGTCAGCTGAGGGGCTGACTTTCTCTTTTTCCCCTCCATACAGCCCAACTCGGCTTCTCTGCCAACACTACACCTTGCCCAAGCAGGTCAGAAATTAGCGTTCCATTGCTTACAAAACTGTTTTCTACATACTCTAAAATTCCAATGGCCTCCCTAAGCAGAAACTATCCAAGTGCAGAAGTGCCAACAAGACACCTATGCTTTTCCTTCTGTAAATAAGGAAACAGGAACTAAACACAAATATGGACCAACAGTATCCTTCGTTGCGACAGAATAAGACAGTTGAAAAGTTTCTTCTCAAATTTAAAGACCGCAACACCAAGGGTGACAAAAACTCATGCCAAAACACACTGAAGTACACTGCAGGTCTCTACTCACTCCTGTCCTAAGCATTAATTCGGGTTCCGGAAATTTACCTGCACAGTAAAGAGGAACTTACAAACTGAAACTCTTTGGCAACCTTATCTCTAATGGGTGTTGGCTATGACAACTTGTACCCATTAGACAACGAATGCCATGTTGCAGACAGAGGGATGTACCCTAGCCCATTTTACAAGGCAGCCAGACAACACAGCGGCCATAAAACCTTGCGCTTAAGCACAGCTTTTACCAGATGGGCTTTAAGTACTCTATCACATCGGGTGAGTTCCCTGTTTTATCTGTGGAGGAAAGAGGAGACAGTTCACCAGCAAGGTCAGGGCTTCACGGGCACAGCTCCTGACGCCCTACCCCCAACACTCAGAAAACACTTTTCTGCCACAGAAAAACCACCATGAAGTCAGCTCCCACTAACGCTGTAGGAGCACAAAAGAGAACAAAACATCTAAGCACAGGTAACAACCAAGACACCTAACTTGTATCATTCACTAAGTACTACACAAGCAAAAGGCCTGGTAATCCTTCTCCACCCAGCTTAAACAATTTTAAAAACTAATCCAAAGAGGCAGGAGAAACTGGAGACCTGCTCAGTAGATAAAACCTCCAGTAACTAAGAATCAGACTCCCTTCGCACATTAAGTAAGCAAAGGCAAACAAAGGAGGAGGGGGGGGAAAAAAAAGTGACATTTGGGAAGGCACCACAGCACTGCTGTATTTTGACAGTGTAGCAGTTCAGTGCTCATCTGAAACCACAAATCACAAATTGCTGTAGCACGCTCTGTATTCTCCGTGTCAATGAAGTGAGGCTTTAGTAACAGCAGACCTGACCACTGGCCATGTAAGCCCTTGCTCCAGCCTGGAAATTCTCCGTGGCTGAGAAGCGGGGTGAAACTGACAGGTTTTGTTGTGAAACTTCACAGGTTTGTGGATTAGCAACACTACCCTACTGAAGGCAGCAAATCCTTCTCCGGTTCTGCCTCTACAACACCAGAGGTTCATTCATCAGAGTTGCATTACTAAAGTCGCCAGAACCCAACGCAAGACCCACCAGTTTGTGCCTCTTTTACAACAGGATCAGAGGACACTGCTGAAAGCGTTTCAGAGTTGGTATTTTCTTCATTCACAAGCAAAACTCAATGAAGCTCCCAAGGCTTGTTTAAGTTCGGTTTTTCCAAGGTTCAGCTACGCATCCCACATGAGAGATTTTGTAAAAGTGAAGAGATCTTTATTTAACTGGATTTGTGCGTGCTGCGGGATAAAAACGCCTTGACTTTTGGGAGAAGGTCAGCTAATCTAGAAGCTGGTTTCTGAGGAAAACTGACGTGCGAGCACATCGCGTAGAGGCACACACATGTGCAGGCGCCGGTTCCCCCCCGATAAGGATTGGCCCGGACCGCACCGAGATCTCTCCACTCTACAGGAACGCAAGCAGCTCCCCACGCCTCACCCCACCAACCTTCCCAGGCCTTTTAAACAGCCGAGGCCAAACATTTCGCTGTTACGGAGGACTCTGCCCGACCGCCTCACCTCCGCCCGCCGGAGCCC